>CM075333.1:68414158-68730858 GCA_037788925.1 Mytilus galloprovincialis | reverse complement strand
GAATAATGAACTATGAATAATGGACGTACTTCAGCGCGGTGGGAGCATGTTTGTTTACAAATAATAATGTCACGTGATCGCGCAGACCTCACATGTTGCATCGCCCTTTACTTACAATCCACTAATACATAACCCATTATCATGCAAACATGTAACGTGAATATGATTGGTTATCAAATAATACAGAAATAATACATGTACAGTTTTAAGGAGAAATTAGTTCATCAAATAGATCGATTTTCACTTTTGACACGAATAGGTCGGGTTGACATTTCTGTCATCGGGGATAATATTGAGATAAATGGGATAAAACTGACCGTCAAAAGGTCTAGAGAAGCACATCAGTAGAACCTTAACATTAATAAGTAATACTTACAAAAATTTCTCTAATTAATAAACTATATAACTGAAATTTCACAAACATAACAGTAAATAATTTTGATGGTGGTGGTGATGCTGGTTAAAATGGCGCGAAATAATATTCTTACTCCTATCAAGGAATTGTATTTTTTAAATACAATTCCTTGCTCCTATTGCTTTACGTTACAAAAAAATGTATAGAATTGAATTTGACTAAAGTTGAACATAAATAAACGTGAATATGCAAAAGCTTGGTAATATATTAATGATAAAAGTGTGTATAAATTTCCGTAAACGAATTTACCCGTATACTTCACTAAGAATTACATTTGAGCGCAAGGAGATCTTTATTTGTGAATCGGTTTATTAACTCAGGATCGAAGTTCAACATGTTTATATTAACGGAATTTTTTGCGTTGCTTTCAAATCATTGAGGCCATCTATTTTTATTACGGGTTTCCACATCTTTAAATCAGTATTATAGAACAAATGGAATGCTGTTAGCAGAATCAAAACAGAAATGATGAACACTGCAACATTTTCAGCAAAACATAAATAGGATGGAGGATCTGTGTATTCACAATATTTGTAATACTCTCCTTATTCCTGTGAAGCGTGTGCTTTATATCGAGGCTTGCTATCCTTATCATCGACGCCACAGTACTTTAACCAATCAGAAAATGTTTATTTGGGGCATTCGACCTATTTTAACTCAGATTTTGGAATTTTTTAATCGAAATTATAGAAAAATGGAATGTTGTTAGTTCATATAAAATAGAAAATGATGAATACTTTTAGCTAAAGAAATTTTGGATGGGGTTCTGTGTATTTACATTATTTGCTCAACTCTCCTTACTGATGCCATATTTTGGAATTTCCGTGACCTAAATGGTTCGCGAAAATTAATATTTTTATATATAGTATAGTAATAAATACACTAATGGAGAGCATAGTCAATTCTCAAATTAAGGAGTGTAATGTGTACGAATCGTCTGCATCAGCTAACTGAACATTTCGAAAATCTGATCTAGATGGTCAAAGGAATATTTCTTTTCTATATATTGTTATTAATAATTTTGCATTGGTGACAGATCTTTAATTGTCTTCACACCTTTATACTCAGAACGATTCGGAGCATGACATATTGTATGGACAAATAACTACTGTCAAGTACTGTATTTTACCTTATTTTGTCGTTAGGTTACTGTCTCGTAGACGTATACCCTACATCAGCTTTTATTCATGTATATCTCACACGACGAATACGTGTCCTTCAGTAGGTCCAGTCTATAAAATTATATTAAAATTGATAATTCGAGACATAAATAGATAAAACAATGTAAAATGGAAATAACTTTTAACGAATATGGATCGATATTAACTCAGCCACTCCACGATGTTTCAATTTAAGAAGTGTTCTGCATTAATATTTAAAGTGAAAAAAAGCTACTAATGTAGCGAACTCAATGATAAATCATATTTTCATAAGCATTTTCTTCGCATAGAAATTGTAAATCTACTACATCCAGCTAGACACGCTTAAATACATTTTGCAATTCTTTGCTTGAAAAAAAGGAAACGAATTTCACCATTTATTGTATTGTCAAAACATCCATTAAATATTACATTTGTAAACGGACAGTGAAAAGGGATTATTATAAGTTGCAATAACTTGTTTCCCAATCCACTTTAAATAAATACATTTGTGTACGTTTAAACTAAACTAAACGGACAAAAAGTCGGTGTTCAATAATTTTCAGAATATGCATTGGAAATATGTTTAAATGCTTTTTTATAAGACAATTGAATTTGATTTACTTTTAGAATTTTTATTACCTTTTTTTCAAGATTTTTTATTATCTTAGATATCTATTCTCATGAAGATTTCACGGAGATAACATGTTTTAAAAGTCACTGTGAATCAAAGTTAATATAATTAAAACCTTTGATAAATTTTATCATTTTTAATTTAAAAAAAAAATTAATATATATCTTATTTAAAAAAATATATATATCTCATTTTAAAACAAATACATATATATCTTATTTTGAAAAAAAATTATATATATCTTATTTAAAAAAAAAATAATTATTCAGTTTGTCAAAAATTAAATATTTATTTATTTAAAAACATATTAAGTTTTTTTTTATTTAGTTCGAAAAGTATATACTAGTATTGAGATGGCATCTAAGATGACACTTACTTTATGGTTTCTTTATAACCGTCAAAGTTAGCGTTATGGTCCCAGGTTTCATTTTCCCGTCACGAAGACAATACAGGGTCGCACCTTACCCCTCGAATATACCGTGTATTCCAGACTTACTGTCGGGAAAATCAGAATTGTATATTCAGGTGGGTGACTTCATCCCAGAATTGACAGGGACCTTTGAAATGATAAATACCAACATTACCAGAGATGGTCATCATTCCAATTATAGAAGACCACAAGAAAACATCAAGTTATATGTAAGTACATTTTCGTTTTAATGTTATCTATATTTATAGTGATAGAAAGGGAATCGTACTATTTTAATTAAGTACTAATTTTGTTTTGAAAATGTTATTTTAGTATTTAAGGTTAATCCTTATTGTTGTTAAAACACGTAGTTTTATTGACTTAAACAAACAGGTTTTAATTACAAATAATTATAAATGATTGAATTTCAATAAAAGAAAAAAACAAATTCTTTACAGAAAAAATTAAGCATATATCTCCTGGGATTATACTAACAAGGATCAGTTTCCAGTCCCGTTAGTATAATAGTCCCAGATATCTATGATCCTTATGGAGTAATAAATATAACAAATGAATTATAAAGAAAATGATAAGATATTTCTCTGGTTGAAAACGAAAATTAAATTGAAAATAAAACATTTTTTCCCCAATATTTACTTAAGTTCAAACTATGAAAAAGATGGGATCTATATTCTTTATGGGAAATTTGTTATGGGGGTGTATATAAAGTAAAATTATATTAAGGTAGATGGGGTGTCTAAATTATAATCCATAGAATCTTTTAATAATTTGCCAAAATGTAGTTCATATCCTGCTTGTTTAAAAATATTAATAAAAAGAATGGGTCGCCGGACTTATTTTCACACTACAGGTTGTGCAAAATTGTAAAGATTTTGTATAGATTATGCATGGAAAACTCATTTTTCCGCCATAAAACGCAAACCACACCATAGAATTTTGAGATAAAATTTGAGAAGATAGCTCCAATATTATGCTTTCAGATAAGAAAAAGAAAAAATGGGGTCACCGAACTCGTTTTCTTGCTACATGTAAAAATGGGTAAATTCCTAACACATTCTATTGTAAAAGTAACACTATCTGAATTATCTGCCCTTGCATTTGAATTGCCTCCCCTTATTTGACAAAGTTGGGAAAAAATGAATCAAACAAATGAATTCTTATTTTTGTAAAATACAATCATAAATATGATCAAACATTGCATTTTCTATATTATAATGAAAATTCTTACACATGAATTACCTACTACTATAAAAATTTGCACATTTCATCAAAGATCTAGACCTTGTTTTCTAGTATTTCAAAATCCAAAATGGAGGAAGACACCCTATCTACCTTAAGAGTATGTTGCCTTCTGAATGTTTTATTTCTTATTTGTGTCTTCGTGTATTCCACATCGCCCTTTATTTGAATAGAGAAGTTTATGCATAACTTGTCAGAGCCGACAAAATAGCCACTGCCAAAAATAAAAATAGTCTTTACACATAGAAACATAGGTGGACAGAAAGTCACAGGTCTTAATAAAGTCACAAATGATTTCTTCATAATTATTTAAAACACAAGTGAACGTTCCTTTTATTACAAACATTCATTTTACAGTTTAGTTCATTGTCCAATATCCTTGATCAATGAATAATAATCAAATTTTTATCAAGCAGGATATGTATTTTTTTTGCACGAAGAACCACTTTGCACTTTTAGCAATTGTTTTCGTTACTATTTGATTATCATTTTATTAGAACACATATTGATTTATGTCTTTAGTTAAAAATAGCCAAAATAAATGTTTTTGTTCCAAATTTTAAAATAAATTTGGACTTTTTGTCCGTGAATTTTTATCTTTGTCTTGTGACGTTCCGTATTTAAAAAATTAGTATGCACGAATCTGTCAAATTGAATTGTAGACCCGTCTTTAACATAAAATTGTTCAAATTTTGAGATACTGAAGCGAACAGGAAGTTCTATAAATGTGAAATAATTTGTTTAAAAAGTTTCACACTTAAATTTTGACTTTTTAAATTAATAAACACAATGCTTTGAATTTAACATAATTTCAAGAAGCTGTTTAAACGTATAAAGGAGATACACAACAAACAGAACTTTGATAGGTGAATTACTGTAAATGTCTCTATCTACTTTCGTTCTTTATTTATGTTATCTGTCAAATTGAATTGTAGACCCCTCTTTAACATAAAATTGTTCAAATTTTGAGATACTGAAGCGAACAGGAAGTTTTATAAATGTGAAATAATTTCTTTAAGAAGTTTTACACTTAAATTTTAACTTTTTAAATTAAAGAACACAATGCTTTTACACAACAAATAGAACTTTGATAGGTGAATTACTGTAAATGTCTCTATCTACTACGTTCTTTATGTAATTGTAATGAAACAGTTATCTACGGAAGCGTATTAGCGCCACACATTTTTTTTAAATTTTTCTTCCTATGTTTGCGTTAAACGCAAACCTTTGCGTTATAACGCAAATATATTGATTTCAATTATTCATTAAGTTTTGTATATATGTCCGTCTGTCATTCATTTTGGATGTGATTTACTAGTAGATAAAAAAAGAAACATACATACAAGGCCAAATCATTATAATAAATATGCATAGGAATAATGGAATAATTGAAGTGCAATTATACATAAATTAAGACTGATTTGTGCATCAGAAAAGTATATAATTTAACAAGAAAATATATATAGTTTAGTATATAGTCATATTAAAATTGAAAGATCAAAAATAATGTCATACAATTGTGAAACCAACCTCCAAGTCAAATAGACAAAATGATATTTCTGCTTTAAAATGAATTATTAATAAGGAAACATTTTTTTTAAATCTCAGAATATGATCAAGATTCTTTGATAGAAAGTCATTGAATTTTCATTTCAATATAATGAAGTATTTTTAAGATGCTTGGGTAGCAATTTGAATAGAGAGAACATAATTTAATTTTATTAATAAAACATCTTCATTCTATACATTTATTGCCAAAGGGTAGCTTGTTTGAATCTAACCTACTTTACACAGTTCTCAAACGAGAGCTTACTTTGGTTCAGTATATTTATATTCGGTTATAGCTATATTACCAGGATTGATTTTTTTCTTAGGTATAACCTCAATTTACTCAATTTTCTTTGTAATATATATACTAGTAGAAACATGGATATCGTTTTTGGGGACCTTTATAGTTTGTTGTTCAGTGTGAGCCAATGCTCCGTGTTGAAGACCGTTATTCGGCCTATGATGGTTTACTTTTACGAATAGTGACTTAGATGGAGAGTTTTCTTATTGGAACTCATACCACATCTTCTTATATTATTCTGCTCATTATTAGTCATTGATATGATCTAATTATTCAAGCATTTTACTTTGCAATTACTACAAAGGTGATAAATTTTAATATATACAGCCTCCTTCATTAATAACTACGGTTTCCTTTGGATTTTGAATAAGAAATAAGATAAAACAAATGTTTGCGTTATAACGCAAAACTGGATTTTAGAATTTTATACGTACGAGTCCTGCTTTCCCCCCTTCAGTGTGAGCCAAAATTCTGACATTTTATTACTTGACAAAGTTATTGTTATCATTACTTACCGATTCACTTATCAGATATGAAAAAAAACATATGAATGATTTGTAACAATATTTGACGATATAATAAAATTGCAACCGACACACTAGCAAATAAATAATAATATGCCTCACAATTACATTTAAATTGTTCCTAATAAAAAAGTTTTCACTTCTATTTTTCATTATTTATAACCAGAACAGATCTTTCAAAAAAAAAAAATCAAAAAATCATTAGAATTATATTTTTTTTTATAATATCAGCTTTCTATAAAGTCCAAGAGAGTCTTAATGGTTCACAATATACGAGCGAGATTCTGATATTTTATTTCAAAATTGTGTCTCATAGACTTCTTTTAATGCATAAAATGTGTTTTTTTTTCATGAACAAACTAAGCGAATTTTGGCAATTTTGAACGACTCAGTCTCGTACCTTGAAAACTAGTGAACCATACTTTTAATCATTTTGTTTTAAAAAGTATAGTAAAATTATCATTTTGGAAAAGTATAAGAAAATTCTGTCTTTTTTTCTATATCCCTGATTTACCTTAATTTTTTATTTTGTAACTTTTAAAAATCATTTTTTTCTAATTTATAATTAGTTCCTATTATTCCCTATTTTTAATTTTAATTATCCTTTTTTCTGTATTATTGATATAGTATTTTTATTCAGTAACCCCATCACCATCCAAACAATAGATTTTTTGATCTTCAGTTTTTAGGTTTCAAGTGTCAGATAGTAAGTGTTCTGTGTCATTTTCCATATGGTCCGTGGTATCAGCCCTAATCCATATCAAGCCCTCTGGCTTGTTGTGGAAGTCTAAGTCTGATACCAAGGCCAATATGGAAAATGACATGTAATAATCTATAAATATTACTAGACTTCTGCTTACATTTGATACTATCATAAAATCACTCCTGAAAGGACCTATGTTGTATAACTTTCCGTCCATCTGTTTGTATTTAAAATTTATACTATCAAATAACTATGTTAATTTATTGTATATGTCTCTGTGCCATTGTACTTTGTTTTACGAGAATAAAGATATGTATATACTGTTAAAAAAAGTTTCATAGGTCTTCTGGAAACGAATCATGTGCGAAATATATATCTTTATAAATACAAATAAAAAGTGTGGACACAGATCAGTGTGGATTGCAATTGTTGAATTTTGTTAGTATGTTTGACAGCGTTTTCCCCACTAACTTCATGTATTGGTTTTGCCCCACCAGATGTTATCATATGTATAAATATTATAAAGAATAATTAATGGTCTTTTATGATCAACTTCCTTTTAGATTCTGTATTTAAACATAATTTGATCCATGTTACCACAAAAATTAACACCGTACTAAGCTACAAGGCAAAGTGGGAATGAAAATGCTTTAATTTGATAGAATAAATTGAACCAGTTTGCGCTGTACACCAATTCTAGTAGGACATGTTTTATATGATGAGATTCATTTAAGGTGGTACCCAACACCTTAACCAAAATTAATTTGGCTCGTTTAATTTTCTTAAAATTTTGACAAAGTATTTACTTTGACACATTAACAAAAATATAAAAAATTTAAAAATTTTGAACCAACCGTTTTGTCAGAAAAATTACACTGGTTATATAGCAATTTGACAAACACCAGTTTTGATCATTGAGAAGCTTAATATTCCTTTAACAACACAACGTCATTAAAACGTTTAGCTGACTTTACAGAGTTATCTCCCTGTAGTGTTAGGTACCACCTTAAGGGATGTTGTTTAATCTGAAATTGAATATTGTAAAATTATGTCGAGGGGGTGATTAAATTGTGTGGAACTGGATTATATATTTATGTTGTTACGGATAAAGTACTTGTATTCTAATATAATTCTATAAAACCATAAACCCTATGGTAAACTTTAAGTTAGAGACCCACTTATTCGGCGCCCTATATTTATGTCTGTAAGTTGTTAAGGTACGATAAGTTAAGATTGCCTCAATCAATGTATCTTTTATAAACAATTTAAATATATCATTGTGTTTTTTTTTTGCATTTGTTTATGTTCAGATTGCAATAAGAATTACCATAGAAGTATGCTCTGCTACCTAAATTGAATCACATGGTCAAAATTGAAGTAAAATCTTTTTAGTTATCACTAACTTTGAAAATCATTTTTTTTTGTCATAGAGTTTCAACAAAAATTGATTTTTAGGGACACCCTGCTTTTTCCAAATGATACTGGTGTAAAACTTTCTTTTGTGCTCTAATTATTTTCTGAATTAAGATGATAAGTATACACATTTAATTTGATAACTGGATAAATATTTAGTCAGTAAATATGTTTCACTTCTAAAAAACATTCTCGGTTTAAGAACATATATCTGAATTATATCTCGTAGAATTCCTTACATAAGTACTCCTCAAACATGTATCGCTTTATTTGTAACGATTTTAATTGTAGGTTTCTATATTGCACGAAGAACCCTTTCCGGAAATTATGTTTCCTAGCAAATAAATGGAAACGCTTTGATTATACTGGGAAAAGGGGAAAAGGAATATTAATAATAATAAAAAAACAAAAAACAAAACAAAAAAACAAAAAAAAAAAAAAAAAAACAAACCCAGAATTTTGTTTCAATAACGAAACCTTTATGTTTTTCTGAAATCACACGATGTTAGAAATCGAAGAAAAGGTGTCTTAAAACATTTATTTAGGATTGATAATTGTTTATTTCATCTCAAATTATATTCATAGACTGTTTCATTAAGTCGTTAATTTGACCGAGAACAAATGCATGTAAAAAAAAAAAGAATGTTAAAAGTGGTTCTTCCTTTTGCGTGACAATTTTTCCAAATATGTTGATCTGGATCGGGTTAACAGACTAGAGATTTATTATGTGCTTAAAATGAATTGAAATACGTATGGTCTTCTATGTTAAGAGTAGGCCCTATATTTTTGATGCCATGGTAAATGTTTGACGAAAGTTTTGTCATTTTCCTCTATTCAATTTAAATATTCAATAAAAATATACACTGTACCTACTTTTAGGAATAAATTTGGTCAACATTGGTCTAAACATTTAAGACATTAATATTGGATAGTTCTATCCAATGCAATGGAAAGCCATACTTTTTGTTTCAAATTCAAAACTAAGGTGAAACATCTTGAATTTGTTCCCTTCATACGTGTGTTTTGATTTTGGGTTACCATCTTTGGAAATAATTAATTTTAATCATATTATAATTTTTGTCAGAAATAGTCATATTTTGACCGTCTCGTCTGGAATTTTGTTTGCATTATTTATCATTTCGCTACTCAATTTCTACCATTTTTGGTATTTTAAAATCACAATAAATAAGGAAATTTGTCTTGACCAACTTCGAAGCCAAACATGTGGCTGCGAAAACTTACTTGATAATAACAGAAGTTGGCTTGAGGTATAGGGGAGGGTTGAAATCTCACAATTTGACAAAACAACGTTTAACCCTGCCACATTTTGCGCCTGTCCCATGTCCGAAATCCTCAGGCCTTTGTTTTTCTTGTATGCTTTTTAATTAAATTTTAGTTCATTTATATGTTTTGGAGTTAAGTGTAACGTCCATTTTTCATTTAACTAGTACACATGTTGTTTCGAGTCCAGCTGAAGCTTACGCCAGTTTGAGATATTTTCAGCTGCTCTTTGGTCGATTTGTTGTCTCTTCACACATTCCCCATTTTCATTCTCAATTTTAAATGTGACAAATAACGATAATCACCTTCATTTAGCAAAAGTGGAAGTATACTCGTAATGCATACGTGAAATCCGATGCCTCGTTCATGGGGGAATTGACATCTCGCAGCTTCCAAAAAACTCCACGAGGGGTTGCGCTTTCAATTATTTCTATCCTCTATTCAACAAACTTGTAATTTCTAGAAGCCGTCCAAATTTCCTAATCTTAACACCTCGACCTATCTTGCAGAACCTACCTAATGCATATCTGGTCCCATCTCAAAATATTCATGAAATATTTGCCACCGTAAATTAAGAAATCAATAAACAATAAATAATATTGAGAGAATTCATTTTTTCACGTTAATAAAACATTGCAGACCATAATATAAATTCAGGCCTTTTCAGAATCAGGATTGTTTTTATGTGTATAATATAACAAACAAGGATAGATAGGATTTTTAATCAAAATTTATACCACATAAAGCATCTTCCATTAACAAATATAATTGGTAAGATTTTATAAAAAATCCGGAAATGTGGAATAAATTGCAAATGAGACAAAATAATGTAGATGTTAGCACCTATAGATCACCATCGATCGTCAACAATGACCAAAACCCATAAAGCATAGCGATATAAAAGGCCCAGGTTAGTTCACTTTTGTAAATATAAAATGAAAAAAATAGTAATGTCAGCAATCTTTCTGGTATAATTAATGTAGTAGTGTCCTGAAAAAGATCTTCTTAGATAATTGCTGACTGTTCAAAGGGTGATGTGCAATATACGCTTTTTTTGTATTAAGTTCTTTGTGTGCGAGTTCTTGCAGATAAATACTCCTACTCCTATATGGTCGATATTTTCAAATGTGTTCGGGATAACTTATGATAACGTAAGATTGTATATTATAGTTGATAATGACTACTGCTTAACAGAGTAGCAAGGCAACAATGAACAAACGCATAGAACCAGTCCATCTTATCCACTTAGCATTTATTTTTTGGTCATCAGCATGCTTTGCGGAAGGTGCTTTTCTCATTGTTGAAGTTTGTACGGTTACATATTGTTGGTACTGCTTCTACGTCTTGTGGTCTTCGGTGGAGAGCTTTGACATAACGCCCGTCGTACCACGTTATCCTATTTTCTGTAACAATTATTTTACATTTTCAGATACACTACTAAATATTACTACCCAAAAGATTTATGATGGATCCCAGTTTTGCCTTCTGCAGTTACTATCCTGACATATATCAACAGTCTTACACAAATCCAGCTTCATCTCCATATAGGTAAGTTATTTCAATATTTAACAATTTGTCTGTGAAATGTTGAAAAATCGATTTAGTCAAATTTTTTGGTTCTTATACATTTGTGGCTATAAAATATTATATTTGGGCGTTTATGTTGAAGGTCAACCCAGAAAAGCGCTACGGTCGCGTGTATTTATTAAACGTGTTGTTTTGATTTTTAAGTCTGTAAAAAGCAACTAAGATTATACAATCGTGTACAGTTAAGATTGTCATTCACGTATAATGTTTATGAACTACCATTTTTGTTATTCTATACGTCTCAAGTAAATCTTAAATTGACTAGAAAGTAATCGTCAAACTAATTCTTTAAAATCAATTAAAGTAAGATCAAACTGTAGAAGTGACCTTTTGACAACCTACAGCACACACTGAAATTATATTAAAGATTATAAAGAACAAAAAACAATTCATATATTCTGTCTTTCTAAAGAGTCAAGCATTTATCAATAGAGTAGACGTTTACTTTACAATTCCTATGCCGTGTTGAGCGGTAAAAAACGTGGCTAATGCCGCATCATTCTTAATGTGCCTTTATATGCAAGTCAAGAGCTGATTTTCAGTGGTCTTCGTTGGTAGCCAGTTGGCTTATATATTTTGGTTTCCTTCTTTAGAAAATTGCTTTTATTGGAAATCATACCAACGTTTCTTACTTTATCGCATTGCTAACATGTCTTCGTCAACTTGATTATTTCTCGTAAAACAATGGATTGAATTTTCGGGACCAAAAATGATCCTTTCCGAACTTGATCCTTTGTATCCAAAAGACAATAATATATAATTTCATTTCAAATAGCAGTACACTTGCTATGATGTCAATTTTCTGCTTGTTTTTACTACAAATCAGGCAGTTTCTCTTTATGTGGTGGTATTTTGTCTTGTATGCAATCATAACTCAATCGTAATTTTTTTTTAAATCGCTGAAGTGATTAGAATGTTTCTTATATGAAATTCTGTATCAAAGGTTTTTACGTGCTTTTTGTTTTTTTTTTTGCTTTTTCCATTTTCTTTTTTGGTGGGGTGGTGACAAGCAGATCAATACTCCAACACAATGTTGCACTTACTGTCACGGATGGTTCAATTGTGTGATCTAATGTCCAATACATTTTATAAATGTTGACTTTCTTAATCTTTAAGAGCAAAACTACTACAAAAGTCTTTCTTTCTTCAAACTCCAATTTTAGATTAATTGGTTGGTTGGTTGTTTATTTTTTTTTTGACTGCTTGTTGAGATCGGTCTAGTGGATAATATGGCATGCGCGTAAATCTCAACAGTATATGCACGTGAACAATTGCTTGTAAGCATACATCCGTCGTTATATGATTTAATCTTACACAACCCACGCTATACAACACCTCCTATTTTAGACAACAAAAATGTCATTTCTTTTACCGTTACATTCGTGTTACACAACAATGTTCCAGCCTAAAACTCGGAATGGTGTCAAAAAGGTATTTTAGCACAATCATGCAGTCTTTATGTTTTATTTGTTTTAAATGTTGCAGTGCTAAATAAAAATGGACTTGTTCATTTTTAGAAATCTGCTAATAGAACCAGAAATGTGCTTGGTAATAAGTTCCTGTATATCTTCGCAATAATGATGAAAAAAAAAAGATTCGAAAAATATTTTTTTTACAAGCCTTTTTGATATATAATCATTATCGTTTGTTTTTCTTTGCAGCACTGCATATGTAGCACAGGACAGCAATGACTATGAGGAAATCTTTCCAAACAGATATACAGAGTCCAGGTAAATATCTTAAATATAATTTTATATCAGACTATTGACTGGTCGAAACATCCTCAATATTATATTCTATTTCCGTATAACATTCAATATTTATGAGAGTACCCCTCCCAAATTAAACGAAACAAAACCCGACAACAAACAAACGAAAGACTCGATTTAACTCGTAATTTCTCTGTTAAATCATAAAAATGTGTATACACCAATAAAAAACAACTTCAAAACAAAAGGACTACGTCTTCACCAGTAGACAAATATCGAAACATCGTCTTAATTTTAATGAGTCTAAGCAAGCTGTAAAACAGACATTTAGTTATGACAACATCCCAGTAGAATGTAAAAGTAGAAGTTCTAAATGCCCAAGTAACATGTCTTTATAATTGTCAGGTCAATAACTTTTATAAAAAAAAAAATGACGGTATTTACACATCAATAAACGAGATTTATCCATACACTGCTGCTGGTGTCCTCATTCAGTAATATTTTCATTAAAAGACACCCCGAACCAAAATGAATTATTCTCTTCAGAGGCTGTATTATGAAGCTGGGAACAGTATATCTAACATATATATGTTCCTGTTTAGATTTTTTACGTTTTGGAGTTTTTATGAAATTTGGCAGATAATCATCATTGCTATCCTAAATTATGGGAAAAATCATATATTATTCCAATTCATAAATCAGGAGACAAATATGATTTAAATAACTATAGAGGAATTGGTTCAATGAGCTGTTTGTCAAAAGTATTTAGTGCATTGTTAAATAATAGATTAAATAAGCTTATGGAATCCAAATATACCCACTCACAGTTTTGATTTCGCGAGAATCATAGAACTTCTGATAGCTTATTTATTCTTAAATCTATTATAAATAAATACCTTCATAAAAATAAAAAAGAAGTATATATTTGCTTCATAGACATAAAAAAGCCTTTGACTTTCTTTGGCGGCTAGGACTAATGTATAAATTGTGTAAACTGGGAGTTGGTAAACACATCTTTAACATCATTAAAGCACAATTCAATCATACTCTTGGTTCTTTCAAACATAAGAATTCAGAGTCTAGAGTTTATACAGATAAAGGCGTAAGTCAAGGAGGTTCTTTAAGCTCCACTTTACTTAACATTTTTATTAATGACTTAAGTCAAATATTTGAAAAGCAAAACTGTACCCCTGTAAAACTTATAAATTCAGACATAGGAAGTCGCCTATTTGTAGATGATTTAATCATATTGTATTGTTATTATAACATTAACGGTACCAATTTTCCTGCACCAGATGCGCATTTCGACAATACATGTCTCTTCAGTGATGCTCGTGGCCAAAATATTTGAAATCCAAAGCTTATATAAAAGATAAATGACAATTAACAGTTAGTACAAAAAAAATCTAAAACCATAATACTACAAAATAACCCAAGTAAAATAAATAAACCCTTTTTGAAATTTAAAGGAAAATACCTTGAAAAAGTATATGAATATAAATACCTTGGTTGTGTTATAACATCTAAAAGCAGTCTAACTAGTTGTAGTTCAGCAGATCTTGCAAAGAAGGCAAGAAAAGTTTTATTTGCTATTAACTCTTACTCATCAGGCTTTGGACAACTTCCTGTGAGAGTGTTTTGCAACCTTTTTGAAACTTTGATCAAAGCTATTCTAACATGTAATAGTGAAATATGTTACATGGACATTTATATTCAATTTTATAGAGCTAAACTCCGAGCTAACAAAAATAGGTCAACACCAGATACTATTCATTTGATTGATAAAACTATTTTAGAAAAAAAACACAGCTACATTTTATGAAACAAGTACTGGGGACAAAAAGAAGCTCAACAAATCTAGCTGTTAGAAATGAACTAGGACTTCTGCCATTAGAAACTTTCATAAAAACCCAAACTATGATGTACCTATCTAGATTAAATAATGAAAATCTAAACCCACTTCTTAATGAAGCCTTTAAATTAACTGAAAATTTAGATACAAAGGGAACATCCTCTTGGTATACTTTTGAAAAAATGTGTCACAAAATATAAATATTGACATCAAACTTATTGAGGAAACTAAAACTTTAAAGCAGACTAAAATGTTAAAGCCCCAATTAAAGAGGTTATATTAACTATTATCAAACTTTTATTGATGATAAAATAAAGAACGAAAATAATGAAATATATCTATATAAATTTCTTAAATCTAATGCAAATGACCAAATGAAATACTTCCTATTGCACCCAAATAAAGAAACAAGAAACATGTTAACCAAATTTAGAATAAACGATCATTGTCTCTTAAAAGAAACTGGGGTGGTGTTCTCGAAAGTATCGTAAGATTCGTCCTAAGTTATAGATAAGGACAATTTTAGGATGGACTTAGGATGGACTTAGGACACTCTCTCTTAAGTTGTGTCTCGAAGCTATCTCAGACACATCTTATGTTAGGATGTCCTAAACATATCCTATGTGCGAAATTCTAAATTGTTAAAGTATTTGTTTGATAAAACATTTATCAAAGACAAAACTAATTGATAAAATTGTTTACGAAATTTTGAAATAATATGTATTTAATCTAATGCATGATTTTAAATGTAATTATAAAAAATATATCAAAAAGGATTGTGATTTAAAGTGGAAAACAATTTGTTTTGAAATGAGAATATTTAATTCGAAGTGTCATCGTATCGTAAAACACGAAGTTCAAAGTTTAAGATCATGCACCATTTCTTTATACGAGTTAGTAACCGATGGTGCATTTCATTTTATGTTCATCTTCACGTGAAAAAAAGAGAAAAAAAAAAAACATGCACAAAGCTAGGATGAATATATGATGATCTTAAGACACCTAATTAGGTGTCCTAAAGTTAGGACGAAAAATGTGATAAATCATAAGTTATGAGAGCTTCGAGAACACGACTTAGGATAAAGACTTGTCATAAGATGGTCTTATGACACGTCCTAATCCTAAGATAGCTTCTAGAACACCACCCCAGGCTAGACGATATACAAAAATACCACGAAATGAAAGAAAATGTAAAATATGTAATATCTGAGACGATGAATTCCATTTTTTCTTTAACTGTAAAATTAATAAAAATAAAAGAGAAATCTTTTTAAAATATTATATACAAAAATTTGTAAATTTAAATGCACTTAATTTTACTGATAAACTCATGATTATACTAAGTCCATCAACACCAAATGATGTAAAAGCAGCTGTTTCTTTTATTAAAGAGTCATTAGAACTGAGGAAAGGAGACCAATTACTGTTTTTATCATATCTATTATAATTTTGTCGAGTTTTCATTATGTTTGTTTTGTCTATGTATTTGCCATAACCAAAAGTGGGTTTTGTTTGTTTTGCAAATAAAGAATTATTACTATTATTAAAAAAAGAAACTCATTGGAATTTATTGATGTCCAACAGTAATTTTTTGGTAATGATTTTTAAAAAAGACGATAAGGTTGAATTGCCAATGAGACACATCTCCAAAAGAGACCAAAATTATGGAACGCCATGACTGCCTTATGTTAATGATCAGCATTATATGCAGTGCTCACACCATTATATTAAGTGCTCACAACATTATATTAAGTGCTCACAACATTATATGCAGTGCTCACACCATTATATTAAGTGCTCACAACATTATATTAAGGGCTCACAACATTATATTAAGTGCTCACACCATTATATGCAGTGCTCACAACATTATATTAAGTGCTCACAACATTATATTAAGTGCTCACAACATTATATGCAGTGCTATTAAGTGCTCACAACATTATATTAAGGGCTCACAACATTATATTAAGTGCTCACACCATTATATGCAGTGCTCACATCATTATATTAAGTGCTCACAACATTATATTAAGTGCTCACAACATTATATTATGTGCTCACAACATTATATTAAGTGCTCCCAACATTATATGCAGTGGTCAAAGCATTATATGAAGTGTTCAAAACATTATATGCAGTGGTCACAACATTATATGAAGTGATCACAACATTATATGAAGTGCTCACAATATTATATGAAGTGCTCACAACATTATACGTTTTTTGTTGTATGATGAGATTGTTGTATGATGAGATTGATGTATGATGAGATCATTCGGTAAACATCGTTTTTTAGCGGAAATTACCGAATCCATAATTTGTAAATTACGGTAATGCCCAGCAAACAAATTTAAACAGTTATTAAAGTCATGTGATCATAAGGCAGTATACAATATTTAAAACTGATTGAAATAAGTAAGGAAAAGATGAAACTAAGAAGTGAATGATTAAAGTAGTTCTGTTCGTCGTAAGAAATACGAATGGCAAAATGTAAGTGAAATAATAAAAAGTTTATTTAATGAAATATCGAAGGGAAATTTGTATGACATATTCCTCGAGTTCATTTCCTACTGAAGAACTTTAGCAAGGTGCCACTTTATAGTCCGTACTCAGTTTAAAAAAAGCTTAATTACCTTTTAAATAAAACAGTCAGCTTTCTATAACACATAAGCGTCATATTACGCTAGCTTATATATGTCATGATTGAGTGTCATGATTGAGTCATTTTTGGCATCCATTTTCAGAATTTGTCATTTCACATGAATAAGTATCTAACAGATATGGAAAATGCAGTTTAAAGCATTTCATTGTAGGTGTTTAACATAACTTTAGGCAGCAACCATTTAATTTTTTTTTGGGGGGAGGGGGGGGGGGGGGGCTATTGATTTTTATTTTTTTCGCGACAAGTCGAAAATATTTTTTTTAATTCAATTTTAGCATTACATATATTGGCAGCTAGGGGTGAATCAACCAAATTTTTTTTCTCAGAATCAAAAACAAATTATTTTTTTCTCCAAAAACTGGAAACACACTTTTTTTCAAAAAAATCCATAAATTTTACCCTTTCAAAACCCAGTTTAACATTATTTTCATTTAAAGTTATCATCTCTTATAAAAACTGAGTTTGTGGGGATGAAAAACGTTTACTACGTTTGTTCGTCATTTTGCACGGTTTATATATATAAAAAAAGTGGTATGCTTGATAATGAAACAACTTTCCACAAGAGACAAAATGACATCACAGAAATTAACAACTAAACGGCCACAGTACGGCCTTCAACAATGAGCAAAGCCCATACTGCATAGTCATGCAGCTATAGAAGGCCCCGAAATGATAAACGTAAAACATTCCTAATTTATGTACAAACAAACGATCGAAAAACTAACATGTATATAACACATTAACAAACGACAACCACTGAAATAAAGGCACCTCCTGACTTGGGACAGCCACATATACAGAATGTGAGGCGGGTTTTAACATGTTAGCGGGATACCAACCCTCCCTCTAACCTTGGACAGTGGCGTAACAGAACAACATAAGAACGAACTATGAAAATCAGTTGTAAAAGGCTCAACTCATCAGATGGGTACAAATATAAATCCATCTACCCGAAAATAGAGTAGACGTGGGCGGCTACTTCTATATCCCAACAACAAAAAGACACTATAAGTACTGATCTGAGAGTACTCGCAATTACTGACAGCTAGTTCAAAGCCACTAACAACTAATAAAAAAAACATGCATCTAAGTTTTGCATTTAGGTAAAGATTGAAACAAACTGTGAGTAAAATAGAATGATTTACTATTATTGGATAGTAACGATTGTCCATGAAAAAGGAGTCATTTTCAATGCTCTTCAACTTTGTACTTGTTTGGATGTATAAATATTTTGATATGAGGTCACTGATGAGTCTTATGTAGACGAAACAAGCATTTGGCGTACTAAATTATAATCCTGGTACCTTTGATAACTACTTGACCTAAATTAATTCTGGTTAAGGTACATTAAGATACAAAATATAATCAACTACAAGTCATAGAAGAATAATATCTTTTAGATCGCACTTCTTTGATAACAATGGACCTCGAAAAAAGATTCAAATTTGTGTTTAGGTCCAGATGATAGCAACAACACAAAAAAGAGGAATGCTATTTGTTGCTGAGCACTTCTTTGATTTTATTTAAAGTCCACACAATTTATTTTGTAACGGAAGCACAAAAAAAAAAGATACTCATTATTATGTCAATATATAATTGTAATATAATTATATTAATGGAGAACGTCTAGTATTGTTTTACTGTGAATTCTTCTCGTTGTTGTGATTGGCGTTCTAATTCTTCTCACATACAAGCTTGTCTATAGTCTGAGGATTTCTGTTATTTTTGCTACCAATTTTTTTCCATATCCCATGTTAGGATCAATCTAAAAGGTTGAAAATTTCATATCTGAATATTTTTTTCGTTATCTGGAAAGTTACTTTTGACGGCGGATCTTGATTGTTTCTGTGGGGCTTCTTTCTCATGGATAGGGATCACTCACGGGGAAAAAAATGGAAAATTGTCGAAACTAATTTGACTTTTATGTATACTAGCATAAAATCGAGAATGGAAATGGGGAATGTATCAAAGAGACAACAACCCGACTCCATAGAAAAAACAACGGCAGAAGGTCACCAACAGTTCTTCAATGTAACGAGAAATTCCCGAACCCGGAGGCGTCCTTCAGCTGGCCCATAAACGAATATATATTAGTTCAGTGATAATGAACGCCATACTAATTTCCAAATTGTACACAAGAAACTAAAATTAAAATAATATAAGAAAAACAAAGACCAGAGGCTCCTGACTTGGGACAGGCGCAAAAATGCGGCGTAGTCCGAATTATATTCTTAAAAGAATTTAAATTCACAAACTAGTTTTTTTGCACCAAACATTAATAACTGTTTAAATTTGTTTGCTGGGCATTACCGTCATTTACAAATTATGGATTCGGTAATTTCCGCTAAAAAACGATGTTTACCGAATGATCTCATCATACATCAATCTCATCATACAACAATCTCATCATACAACAAAAAACGTATAATGTTGTGAGCACTTCATATAATGGTGTGAGCACTTAATATAATGTTGTGAGCCCTTAATATAATGTTGTGAGCACTTAATATAATGGTGTGAGCACTGCATATAATGTTGTGAGCACTTAATATAATGTTGTGAGCCCTTAATATAATGTTGTGAGCACTTAATATAATGGTGTGAGCACTGCATATAATGTTGTGAGCACTTAATATAATGTTGTGAGCACTTAATATAATGGTGTGAGCACTGCATATAATGCTGATCATTAACATAAGGCAGTCATGGCGTTCCATACAAAATGACACAGGAATTAACAGTTATAGCGCACCGTACGACTTTCAACAATGAACAAAGCCCATACAGCATAATCAGAAATAATGACCCCGAAATATGCTTCCTTAACTGATATATAAAATCATAGTTCTACATTTCTAACAACCAGAAATTGTCTGAAGTAAAACGAAAAAAAATCTTTCACTAGCAAAAATGACAAAAACATATGTAAATCACTATGGTCCAGGATCCCCCCCCCCCCCCCCCGCATTGATTTAGACAGACCCCGATTGGTTTTTGAATCATCATAAAATTGAAGGCTACAAAATCCGAACCGAATTATACTCGATTTTGCTATGTGAACGAAAATACATGTATATATAAAATAATAGTAAAAACTTTAAAAAAAAGTCCTAATTACTTTTTGAAGTAAAATAAAGAAAAATAGGGGTAATTAATAAACTGGAATCCGCTTGTATTACGTTTAAATTAACCAATTCGTCAACCGAGAATCAGCTTCTAATTATATCATATTTATCCCCCGGAACAAATAGAGATTACAAAGTAATGCTTCTATTTGATCGTTCTTTCTTTAAATGTTTTATTTCGTGTGATCATAAACAGACCAAAGCTAGTATGAATGTTTTAAAGGGGCGTTACCTTCGGATTCGACCAAAAATTAAAAGACTATTTATGCTTACCTTTAAAAAAACGAAATAAAGACATTCTATTTCGCTATAAGCAGTCAGTTTGAATAAATTTTATCAGCTAAAGTAAACTTGAAAACATCACAAATCAATATCAACTCATTTATATCTGTGTTTATACAACCTTTTATTTAGACCTTTTTACTGTTCACTCATCTGAAAGAAAAGTATGTCAACATCAAAAATTGAAACAAGAGAGACACTAGGAATATAATGTTTTAATGAACAACAAAAATCATTGCTAAACAGGCAAAACAATGACTAACGTAAATATCCCTTATCCATATCATTACACTAAATCAAACAGACCAAGACACATCCGATTGCACACACTCACTATCTATTCATACTTAAACTTCAGAGGCGGATTTAGGGGGGGGAGGGTAAGGGGGTCCGGCCCCCTTTTGAGAAAACATTTGGTTGCTTATATAGGGATTCACTGAAGCGTGAAGCAATCGGGCCCCTCTTAGGCAGCCAGTGGGCCCCCAGTTATGAAAATTTCTGTATCCGCCACTGAACTTTCGTTTGTTTTGGGTTTAATGATCGTCTGCAGTCTTCGGAGACTATTCTGAAGAATATTAGTTGGCGTCTGGTCGAATGTTGATACGTTATAGTTATCCAATACATTGTAAATTATTTCTTTTCAACTTTTTGTTATTTGTTTATACGTGTGATAGGGTCATATAAGGGCTTCTAATTATAGACTGGTTCAAACAGTTTATTATACCAAGAAAGTATGTAACTCTGCAGAACGATAACAAATATCATAAGCAATTTTACAAATGTTGTATAGCATAATTAAACACAAGACTTAAAATGAATTAACACATTTACAGTATTTAAACACTATTATGATTAAACAAAATCACGATTAAGAAACTTAAGACTCAGAATCACACACTTGTTTCTATCCGAAAGCTACAAATAGTATAAACCTCGCTAGGAAAATCGCAAGGGAAAAGGCAAGACATAGTCACTAGAAAATTATGTACAAACTAACCAATGAATACCATCGAAAATTACAAGTTCTACACGCAACGTGACAATTTAATCTACTCACTGTACTGGTTTCAGTGCGTAATATATAAGATATAAAAGAATTTGGGTAAAACCGGTGGATATAATGGCTAATACCTCTTAAACACATTTCTGGACAAAAACAGGTCAAATTGAAAATTTTGTGTCTCTTAGTGATATCTTTCTTAAATTTTGTTTGTTTACTTGTTATGTTATTAGTACATCTTGAAAAATCAGTTGGGTTAAAACATAAGGTCAAAGTCCATAAAACACAGGTCCAGTTCTATTCTAACGACTAACATTTACCATTTTGCTCCTTAATCATTTTCTTTTTAAAAATGTTTTTTTTTTATTAAGCCAAACTAGATTAAGACATAATCCATGAAAAACAGTTCCAGTTCGATTTTAACCTCTTACTAGTACCATTAAACGTTCTGTTCCTTAGTTTTCTCATTTGTATCTTTTGAATAACTACCAAACTCCTTGGGTCATAATATACGAATAAGTTAAATTTTAACAACTTGGACATTTTCTGTAATTCAAGAGTTATGATACGGGCGGCTGTAGACGAGATGACTAGATAATTATACATAGAAATGTTTAATGAGTATTTTGTATTTAATTTTGACCTGTAAACTAATGACCTATCTTTTTTCATTTCAGTCAGCTTATGAAAAGTTCAAAGCGTACAACCAGTCCTTCAGATGGCAAAGCACCTAAGAAGCCCAGAGTATATCAACGCTATCCTAAGCCACCTTATTCCTACGTGGGTATGATCATCACAGCTATAGAGACCAGACCAGATAAAAGCATCACCTTATCAGAGCTTACAGCTAGTCTCAAGGTCATGTTTGATTTTTTCCGTGGTCCATACACAGGTTGGAAAGATTCCATTCGCCACACCCTCTCCAGCAGTCCATGTTTTATAAAGACAGAAGAAAAGCGCAAGACCACTTGCTTATGGATCGCCGACCTCACCACAGCACCGTCTAATGTCTTCAAACGTCAAGATACTAGGGTAAAAGATGAGAAAGAGTCATGGGCTCCAACTCTACATGAGCAACTCAACATACCAGAAATCGTCTTACCCAGCGCAGAATGTCGTCTTCTAGCAACAGATTTCCATGTTACTTCATCAGACATCAAACCAGTTATTCACAAGTCACCAGATTTCAACTTCAGCATAGACAACATCCTCACCAACGTCGACCGTCCATCTGTTGAGAATGACGACGACTCTAGACGACGACTGAGCTTTAGCACTGATTCACCTGTGTTTACCACCAAGAGCATCAAACTCCGTCGTAACGCCAAGAAATCTACTCACAAACAGTTGTCTAAACTTATCGCCGAGCAGTCCGCCGCATGGGGTATAAGCCAAGACCAAGCTATCGAAAATCTTAGTTTCCTCTGCAAGAGCATTCCATCTGCACTTCAACAACTAACAAGTACATCTTCTGCAGCATCTCCAGTGTCAACAGTTTCGTCACCAGATAGTTACTACCTGCCATCCCCATTGTCAGTAATAAACTCGACCGACACTGTTACGTCAACATATTCACCAGTCACGCCTACCTCTCCATCCAACCAATCTGTCTCAAGCAATTCAGTATCTGCAAGTCAGCATCATCCACAACCAACATTTACTATGTTACAAGGACCTTCCTTCTACCAACATGACACCAGCTATGCTCCTTCATCGTTCTACGCACACCAGAATCAAGCTACGTTTAACTACAGTGACAACCATAACGCTTACTATCAGCAGTATACAGACTTTCATTCTTACCATCAGGCACCCGCTTACCATGTTGATACTAGCAGCCAATCAATACAGCCACTGAATCTGTCATCTACAAGTTTATCATCAGCGTCATCGCCATCCTCATCTGATACGTCATAAATATCAATGTGTGTTGAAAACACTTGTTTTGTCAGACAATCATTATATTGGGTTTTATTATCTGAAAAAACCTGTGTTACTTTTGATTAGTTTGTTTGTAATGATTTGCATTTCTTAATAGATTTTTAAGGATGAATTTGCATACATGTATATCAAAACTAGGGCATTCCATGCATAAACTTTAATACTCATATACATTTACTATATTACTAAATTGAATGGAGAAATGCTTGTAATGTGTTTTTATGTAAAAGATCAGAAAAAAGTGAAAGGACTTCTTAAGTTATAAATGTCAAAGAAAAAGAATATTTAAGTTGTCTGTGTAAAAGAAAAGAGCTTATAAGTTACTTATGTCATTCAAAAAGAAGTTATATATTATCTAGGTAAAAGAGAAATGAGTTACTAGTTGCTTATTTTAGAGAAAAAGTAGTTATATATTATCTATATAAAAAGGAAAGAATTTTTTTAGTTATCTATGAAAAGGGAAAAAAAAGTTCTTTATGTCATAGAAGTTATCTTTGTAACGGAAGTTATATTTGTAACGGAAGTTATATTCCTTTGAAAGAAAAAAGAAGTTTTATGTTATTGTTATTAAAGATTAAATTATTATGTACATATTAAACTATTTATTTGCAAAATTAGTCTTTATTGTGAGTTAAACAACCAGTTCAACAAACACATAAAAAATTCACATTGTTTGGTTGCTGTCGACATACTCTGCGAGTTTCCACTTATTCTGTTTTAGAATCAATTGAACTGACAATGCAATACTGTCACAAATTATATAAACACACTCAAGTGCAAATTCTAAGAAAATCGAAATTCAATTGTTAAATAAAAACAAACGAAAAAACGACTAAAAGACAACGTCTACAAGACAACGTCTACAAGACAACGTCTATATGACAACGACAAAAAGACAACGTCTACAAGACAATTACATAAAAAACTGAGCAACACAAACCCCGCTTAAAACTAAGGCTGATCTAAGTTGCTCCGGACTGGTTAGCCGATCTTACTACACATTGGGGATTTCAATGACGAAAGATTATTGTTGTCAAATGCTACATACTTTAATGATTATGTATTTATATTCCTTAAAAAAGTGATGATTTATTAATATAGGAATGAAAATTGCTAACACAAAAACCTCGTGACATATAACATATTGTTTGAAGATCGCAGTTTTTGAAAATTTAATACAAAACACAAGTTATTTCCTTTTTCCATTTTCGATATTAAAATTTTGAAAAATTTATGAGGAAAAACTTTATTATGTACATAAGAATCTATTTATTCGCCAACTGTTTTGAGAAAATTGAGAAAAAAAACTGAAAAAAAATTCAGTTTCGACTTTTAAAAAAATAATAATAAATATATTTTGGATATCCAAAAAGGAAAAAGGAAACAGGGAACAACTTGTGTCTGTTAAAAATTGTATTGAAATCATTTTGATATTTATTTACTGAAGGTTTATAGACAAGAAACTTGCAATGGATCAATTGAATTGAGCAAAATCTTTTAAACCGACACACAAATAAAGAGGTACAGAAAGTAATTCCATTTTTCATATACATATAACATCGAAGTGTTACAAGTAAAATCACAAAAATACTGAACTCCGAGGAAAATTCAAAACGGAAATTCCCAAATCCGATGGCAAAATCAAAAACTCAAACACATCAAACGAATGCATAAGAACTGTTATATTCCTGTCGTGGTATCTTCATGATTCTGTACTAATCTCACCACTTTTACAGTAAGCATAATAATCTAGCATATTTAAAATTTTCATGTCAGATGAAGGCTATTTTTGAGTAACTGGAAATAAAGGCTCTGTCGTTAGGTCGTACATGCAGGAATGTGTAAAGAATTAAGAACAGTGTCTCAAACTCCCAAACACCACAGCGTTACACACATTTTATCTGACCAAATATAATTAACTTAAAACAAATTCTCTTATTTTTAATGAAAGATTTTACAAAAAATATAGACATGAAATAGGTACCGATGTTATTTTCGATACATTACGATTGCCAAGGGCATAACTCCTGTAAGAACAGTTGTTACACTTTAAAGATTTTGCTGACAAACCTTTGATATAAACTTCTCTGACTGTTTATGATGTCTTTACATTTAATCCATTGGATGTTGAATGTGAAATTAACGATAATTTAGTCTTAGACAGAGATAAGAAGATGTGGTATGAGTGCCAAGGAAACAACTCTCCATCCAAGTAACAATTTGTAAAAGTAAACCTTTATAGGTCAAATAACAGTCTTCAACACATTTGTACTGTTACACCACTGTCCCAGGTTAAGGGGATTGTTGAGACCCCGCTAACATGTTTGACCCCGACACATTCTGTATGTATGTACCTGTCCCAAGTCTGGAGCCTGTAATTCAGTGGTTATCGCTTGTTGCTGTGTTACATATTTGCTTTCGTTCATTTGTTTGTACATTAATTTGGCCGTACATTAATTTAGCCGTTCGTTGTCTCATTTTAATTGTTACAAATACATTTAATGCGACATAAACTTTGCTCATTGTTGAAGGCTGAACTTTGACCTACAGCTGTTCAAAGCTAAATGAAAATAATTTTGTTTAAGGTACTAGTATACAGTATACATGGAGAACGAAAATATTAGATGTATGGTTTTATTTATTTGTTGATATTGTCTTTAAACTAGCTGTCTGTACATACCGCGAGTATTCTCAGATCTGTACTTATAGTGTCTTTTTGTTGTTGTGGGGTAAAGGTACCCGGCCACGTCTACTCTGTTTTTGTTTGATGTATTATTTGTATCCATCTGATGGATTAAGACGTTTTCAACTAATTTTTATAGTTCGTTCTAATGTTGTACTGTTACACCACTGTCCCAGGTTAAGGGGGTTGTTGAGAACCCGCTAACATGTCGTTGTTCTTAAAATTCAATAGTCAGAGTTCAAAGGTAACCTTTTACTTAAGACAAAGCAACTTTAATAATAGTCCTACAAGGAATGTAGGTGTATATTTTTCATGTGTGCGTTGTGATTTTGTGACACTGATTTCTTTTCATTACGATACGAGATTACATAAGCAAAAATTGAAACTGGTTACCAATATATAATTTAATCTAGATGAGAGTTGAGAGTTGTATCGTCTTTATGTTAAAGTGAGCTTTGATCTCCGACCGTTGATATTTAAAGAATTACGCCCTTTCCCTTTACTTACGAAACTTTTAAAAAATTGTCATTTATACGCTTGCTGTCGAGCATACGAGACATTGTCGCCTACACATATATATTTCGTTTTTACCGAAGTATATTATGATTTTCATGGTACCTATATTTAAAGTAAAATGAATACTAAGTAAAAGGAAATGTGAGGTTTATGTCAATGTAACATCGACCTAGTGACAAAAATGCCAAGAGTGAGACGTACATTGTTCAAATATGAATGGATAGATGGTCATTACAGATTTTTCAAGTTAAATATTATATATATTTTACCCTTATGATTTTATTATTAATGTAGAATTTTAACTCCAAATACTTATTACCGGTAACTATTTTTGAGACGATGTCAAATCTCAATTGCTGTTATGGTTTTGTGGAGATGATTTTATCTCGTAAATTTATAACACAGGTTCAAATATTTCAAATATTCCTTAATTGCTATGAAAGCCATGGTTATGGTGGTTATCTTTACTTATGGTAATCACTAAAGCTGAAATAGTCATCTATGTGCACTTGCTAAATAATTCAATTTCAAACCTAAGGCTTAAATAATCAAACATTTTCTTTTGCATAATAGTTCTTTATGTGACTATTCATGATCCGTTTTAAATGAAGCTTTCAATGAAAGAAATGCAGTCTCAGATATAATAATAAAGCAGATACAATATGAGCACGCTGTGACTTTAGATACATTGTTTAAGATCGCTTTTTAGCAGCATTTGGGCCATTCAATCTTTTCAGTAGTTCTAAAACAAGTTTGGTTTTATTTTTTGTTATTGTAAAAAAGTCGGATACATTAAAAGATACATCTTGAAAGCATTTATAGATAAGCTTTTCTCTGCGTTACTTAAATGAGTTTAATGTAAATACCAAGAAAACACAAAGCATGCTTTGGACTTGATACAATTAAAGTAAACTACAGTAAAATGAGAAAGGCTGTGCAGTACAGAAATATTTAAACTTTACGTACTAACATTTCAAAGCACGTATTCTAAAGCGCTTAAACTTTTGATTTACATAAATGTTAACTAGGTTAATTTGGAAACTGCGTTCTCTTGTCCGTACGTATACAAATGCAAATTTCTTATTTAAGTATTACTAGGTTTGTTTAAATATCTGACTTTTGATGATTAAAATGGAAGGTTTTCTTATTTACATTACAGAAAACTTAAATCACCAAACACAGAGGCATTAACTTCATTGTAAGTGAAAAATTAAGATTTGCATACATCTATTGAATCCATAATTTGGAGGCAATGATGCGTACTAACATAATTGCATTATCATGTTATTAATAAAGTGCGAAACAGAAAAGAAATCAGGCGATATCGTAAAAAACGCAACATTCAGAATAACGGCTTCGAACGACATGGTCTCCATTGCACGATGGGGTGGATTTGTATATTGATAGTTCTTATTGTTGTAGGTAAGTCAAAAAATTATTTATTACAGTCTTTTTTTCAAATTAAGGATGTTTGCTAATTTTTTTTCAAAATAGCAAACTTAAAAAAAAAAAATGTTATAAATTGATAGTATATAAACGAAGGAACTAAAATAGCAGAAAAAATGAAGGGGTTTGTGCGCTTTTTTCGAGATATAATTCATTGAAACTTTGGCGGGAAATAATTCTCTCTAGACTTTTCATTGACTTATATGAGTTTGCATATCCATTTGGTATCTTTCGCCTGTTTTTTTTCTCTATGTAATGTTATTATTGTTTGTTATCATAGAGTGCAACCTATTAAATATACACAGATAATACATTGAGTTATTATCCCCAAAATTCTATTTTTATGGGTTAAATGAGAAATTTTATCTACCTATCGGACTGGGATATTCCTATTCCAGATGGCAACCAGGTATAATTTTACAAACAAATTCTTTTGATAATTTAGATTTTTAAAGCACTTTCTCCCACAAGACATAATTGGTTTGATTGTTGTTTGCGTACAATGGCAACTATTTCATTAAGATCCACAAAAATTGACAATGATTATTTATAACTATTTTTCAGATAAAGCGAACACAACCTTTAGGGGTAATGAAAGTATTATTTTTTTCGATAAAAATACGACACTTGTTTCTGAGGTAACCCAGAAATTCAGTGTTTCAGACTGATAAAAAAATGAGAAGATGTCATAATTTACTTTACTCGGTTGGGAATAAGCTGTGACCCATAACAAAACAGGAACATGTCTGTTTTTAAAGAGGCGCAATTGGTGCCTGTAGGAATACATAAAACCTTTCGAAAAAATTTTCAAAACACAAATAGATACTGTCAAGGAGAAAATTATCAGCTTCCATTATCTCACCACACTTCTAGTAAGTTTCTCTAGATATAAGTAGATAGTTAATGAGAGCCAATGAGACATTTCCCCATAGCAAATTTACCATTTTCATGACAGAAGAAAGATTTACGTTAAAGGAAATAAATTTGCGCTCAGTTTTTTTTTACTATTTAATTGAATAGAAAATGCGTGTTTATGATGAAATCATAATCTTATCTTTCAGTCAGTTTAATTGAAGTCTGGAGCTGGCATGTCAGTTAACTGCTAGTAGTCTGTTGTTATTTATGTATTATTGTCATTTTGTTTATTTTCCTTGGTTACATCTTCTGACATCAGACTCGGACTTCTCTTGAACTGAATTTTAATGTGCGTATTGTTATGCGTTTACTTTTCTACATTGGCTAGAGGTATAGGGGGAGGGTTGAGATCTCACAAACATGTTTAACCCCGCCGCATTTTTGCGCCTGTCCCAAGTCAGGAGCCTCTGGCCTTTGTTAGTCTTGTACTATTTTCATTTTAGTTTCTTGTGTACAATTTGGAAATTAGTATGGCGTTCATTATCACTGAACTAGTATATATTTGTTTAGGGGCCAGCTGAAGGACGCCTCCGGGTGCGGGAATTTCTCGCTACATTGAAGACCTGTTGGTGACCTTCTGCTGTTGTGTTTTTTTCTATGGTCGGGTTGTTGTCTCTTTGGCACATTCCCCATTTCCATTCTCAATTTTATTGGTAAGATTGTCTGGATGTATAATGTAGAGAAAATTCCATTATTTCAACAAACTCCGAAAATAGTTAATTTCTATTATTTGCATATCCTTTATTATCTTAGATGCTCATTTAAAAAATAACAAATTAGAGTTGGCAGGAAATGGCCACAGCATTTATTAACAAATATGATATATGTACTATTATATGAAATGCAATTTTTGATATGATATGAACTAAAATTCAGTGATAGAAATGCATATGTTTCTTTGAAAATGTTGTATGATGATCGCCGAATATGTTCGAGGTGGCAGACCATATATGAAAAGGGGCAAGTTCAAGATAAGCTATTAACCCTGGAAATCAGAGGCTAATGCTATCATACGATTTAAATAAGTCTGTAAACTGCAAATATGTTCTTTAAGCGCAGCGAAATCTGCCATAAATCAAACGACTAACTCTGGAAATCAGAAGTTACCGCTATCATTGATTAATTCCAATCTGCAACTATTTCACATGTTAGAACATTGTAGAATGTAATAAAATCCATAATTAAATCACTTCCAAGTTATCCTTTCAATTTCTGTGTATGTCCACTCTTTTACGGCCAGTATACCTCTATAATCATCTATTTTTCGTTGCTTGACAGTCTCTATATTAGAATCTGAACAGCGTTCAACATGGTATGACGATATAATCTATGTGGACAATACAAATCTGAAATAAACAAACAAAAACCAAACAGCAGTATCTTCCGCAGGAATTGAATTCTAACAAATTAAGGGGAGGGTGGGCGGGTTTGCTCTAAAAAGCGTCTTCTTTTGCCAAATGTCGACGGTAAAAGGAGGATTATGGGTAAATCAATCACTTGGGAAGATCGATAATCCAATTAAAAACCAAATAATAATAATAATTGACGAAGTAGTATAACGGACATGGTGCCTGAGCACAACCGATAACTGATTTAAAATTTAGATTTTAAATCTTATTATCTTAGATGCTCATTTAAAAAATAACAAATTAGAGTTGGCAGGAAATGGCCACAGCATTTATTAACAAATATGATATATGTACTATTATATGAAATGCAATTTTTGATATGATATGAACTAAAATTCAGTGATAGAAATGCATATGTTTCTTTGAAAATGTTGTATGATGATCGCCGAATATGTTCGAGGTGGCAGACCATATATGAAAAGGGGCAAGTTCAAGATAAGCTATTAACCCTGGAAATCAGAGGCTAATGCTATCATACGATTTAAATAAGTCTGTAAACTGCAAATATGTTCTTTAAGCGCAGCGAAATCTGCCAAATTGACGGTGCTGCGACAATTTTAGCCCTCAGATAAAAGTTTCGTAGAACCGTCAACCGCCAATAAAATTGGGGGGAGCTGCGCGTAGCTGTGCCATTTCAAGCAAATTTGAATGAAACAATTTCTAATAAATGAACAGAGGAACAAGGAAGAAATTATTTACATTATACATAAAAGAGCATCAGTAACGCTGATGTTTCATCTAAACTAATTACAAAGTTCATAATATGAGCAGATATAATATTTACAACGAGTCAACTATCAAAATTCAAAGTGTATAATAGTCGTCTGGAAAAGTAAAGCCACCCGTCTTACTAGAAATAATTGTTTCTAGTGCTCCCTGGATTATATTCAGAAAAATTTCATTTCCAATCTTAGTTAAATGCACCCCATCTTCTGCTAAGAACTTATGTGTAGCTTTTATGTCAGGATACCGAATGTAACAGCCTCCATGCTTTGTCATGTGGACACCAATGGAACTGTTTAACCGACGTCTGCACTTCTCCATACAGTTCCCATTGGTTGAATACCTCCACTGCAATCTTGGTAATACTTGCGACCAAATTAAAGTCGTTTCAGGCAATTTATTTGATAACCATGACATAAATTTAACAAGCTGGAAATGTAAGTAACCTAGTTTGATATTACCTATATCATTTCCCCCAATGTGCACTATAATATAGCTGGGAGGATCTTCAAATCTCAGCATTAATCTAATGCGATTTTTCATTTTGGAGAGAGTTAGTCCACCGGTTCCTTGCCACCAGATATTTACTCCCAACCTATTCAAAGCCAAATTAGCTCCTCCCGGGCGTTGCCTTGATTCCACAAACGCATTCTTAATAATTGACGACCCAACAATCCAAACCCTTATAGGAGAATCTGAAACTAACAGCAATATAAATAAACAATTAAACGGGAGTTCGTATGTAACGCAAATATGCACCTGATTTCCAACGACCTAAACTTTTAATCTTTTCGTCGGATAACCCTTCAATGGCACAGGCTGTAGCCATACCTATTCTGAAAGAGTGAGACGACCAACGAGCGTTATCAATACCTAAAGCATGTAGTGACTTTTTGAGTATTGCAGAAAACTGATATTTAGTCAATGGTTTACCGTCAAAATGACAAAATAGCGGTCCCTCTACTACAGGTCTGTCTCGCAAATAGCAAGGCAATAAAACCACCGGACAAATACATTTGTCTAATTGCTCCGGAATGTGTATGGTTACGCCCCTACCAAACTGATCGGTCTTAGACGAAACCAAATGAATTTCTAAATATGTTTTGTAAATTTGTACATCATTCATGTTTAAAGCATGATTTGAATAACATGTATTACTCATAGTTTGAACTGTCAACTCCCCAACCCTAAAAAGACCATGAAAGGCCAAGGAAAAAACTGCCTTGAATAGCCTTACCTCGTATGCAGAACTGCAGATACAAGATAATATGGACAAAATACGACCCAATAACTCTCTTGAAATAGGCAGTCTAGTGTCCATCTGAGGCGACCTTGTACGCTTTACACCATCGATCATTTTCCTTACAATAAATTTTTGTGTATAGTCTTCATAATCATTAAGTTTGTTGTAGAAACTTAGGCCTGATGTGTACGAATTAATTGTTGAATGAGCGAATCCAGATTTATACATATATGCAATAAAAGCAACAATGTCGTGCAGTGACACAGGCCATACATTAGCAAGACCGATATCTTTCCTGAAACTGTTAAAAAAATTTAAAGCCCTGGTGTACAACTTTGCTGTACTAGGAGCTACCGAATTGTTTATTAAAAAATCTACTTCAGTTCCGAAATTACCATGTGAAACTCCACAGGAATGTCTGATGGAGTTTGATCTGCTTCCGGGGCCAATGTACGGAAACGGATTACCTGAAAACGAGACAGAGAATCTGCAATTGCATTACTTTCGCCTGGAATATGCAACGCTCGTACCTGAATATTTTTTCTCATTAATAACAAAACTAGAGGACGAATTAACTTCATTACGTACTTCGATTTTGATGTTCGCTTGTTAATTATCAAAACTAGTGCTTGGTTATCTATTCTTAATAAAATTTTCTTGTTGCAAAATTGAGGGGACCAAATTAACATGGCCAATAATATAGGCACCAGCTCTAAAAAAGATATATCGGACATGAACTCTTTATCCCTCCACTCGACAGGCCATCGAAACTGAGTCCATTGCTTGTCAAAATAAGCCCCACAACCAAGAGCAGCATTTCCAGAACTATCAGTAAACAGCTCAAGCGTATCACTTGATAACCAGAGACTTTCCGAAATGAAGCATTCGCCATTAAAATTTTCTAAAAACTCTAACCAGACTAAAGCATCAGATCTCAGCTCTTGATTAATTTTTACATAATAATACGACTTTCCGTGTTGGAGGTTTGAAATAACATCATAAAACCTTCTAGTAAAAGCCCTTGATGACGGAATTGCACGTGAGCAAAATGCCATTAGCCCAATGATTGACTCTAGCTCCTTCAATTTTATCTTTTTTCGACCAACCATGTATAGAATACCAGACCTTAACTTTATGACCTTGTTTTCCGGAATTCTTACCAACATAAGTAAAGTATCAATTTCAAGACCAAGAAATGTCAAGGTTGTTGTAGGACCAACTGTTTTGTTGTCTGCCAATGGCACGCATAAATCCTTACAAACTTTCATAAAAGTGTCCATTAACAACTCACAATTATTATTTGACTCATGTCCAGCAAATATAAAATCATCCAAATAATGATCCAAAGTGTCCAGACCGGACTTTGACTGAACAACACAGTGTAAAAAGGTCGAAAATCGTTCAAAAAGCTGGCATGAACTACTTAATCCTAAGGGTAGACATTTATTTATGTAAAACTTATCCTGAAATTTGATACCCATAAGATCAAAATCTGCAGGATTTATGATTAAAAGCCTAAATGCTTGGCGAATATCGATTTTACCGATTTTCGCACGCTCTCCGAGAGTTGCAATCATATTTAAAACATTGTCAAATGATGAGTATGTCACACTACAATAATCTTCGGGTATAAAATCATTAATGCTACCTCCACTTGGATAAGACAAATGAGATATGAGACGCCAACCTTTATCTGGTTTCTGAACAAGTCCAATTGGAGAAATTCGCAGTGTCGATATAGGTTTTTTAGAAAATGGACCCAAAATTCTACCCAGTTTGACCTCGTCGTGCAACTTTGCTAATGTTTCGAACTTGTGTATTTCTGCAGAAACCAAATTTTTTGCGGTAGTAGAAATACGTGGACCTTCATATTGTATCCTAAATCCAAAAGTAAACCCCTCAAGCAGGAGCTGAGCATCCACCCTATTTGCATAATCACCTAGATACGTGTTTAATTCAAGTATGTTTATTGGAGTCCACCCTTTATCCCATAGGCGGCGCAATAGTTTGGACTCTGAAAGTAATACAATCTTAATTCTATACAAAATTAACAATATGAACAATGTCATAAATTCTTACACATCTCTTTAACATAGAACCATAAAAAAAAATGTGCCACAACTTTAATTACATTCTGCTAAAGAATCACTTCATATAGTGACCAGAATACGGTTTCGTATTGTTGGGATACTGCACTGGGTTGCCACCACGTGCTTGAAATCTCGGTCTAAATTGAGGCCTAGGTTGCTGAAATCTTGCATTTCCACCTACCCTATTAGGAAAAATGTTTTGTCTTGGGCACTGTATAAGTGGGTGCTGATCAGAACATCTTAAACAAGAATGATTATAAGGACATGATTGATTCACGCAATTGCCCTGGTAATTGAATGCGTAACATTTAAAGCGCCCCGTGCTTACTGGCGCATTACTATTAGAAGACGGAGGATACATATAAAGCAGCCATAGCTCAGGGTCAACCACAGCCCAAGACCCTGCTGGATCCTGTGACATTCTGAGGCGGAATTGTTCGTCATACGATTTCCACCCTAGTGCGCACCGCTTAGCACCTAACCGAATACTATGCATGTACTTTAGTAGTTCTTGAAATACATGCGGGTGAGCAGTACAATAAATACTTATATACACTAAATATGCGTCTGTCCAGGTATCGATGGAGTCAATTTTTTGTTGTTGCTGCCGTGGTTGTAGCAAAATTTCTCCCTGCGAAATAACTACTTTTTGTTTATCCCCTGCAGAGGCTTGTGAATTTACTAACAGTAAGGCCAGGTCAATATACTCTCCAGCAATAATTTTTTGCCTCAAGCTAACAGTGACATTTCTAGCAAGGTCATCACTGGCCTTAATGCAAGGAATTGGGTTTTGAAATACTGGACAATTACCTGAATGTGTAATGGGTTCAGTAGCGGTTGTTGGGACCGTAATGGGTTCAGTAGCGGTTGTTGGGACCGGAGCCATAGTCATCACTTCTGTATCTAGTGTATTGGTTGCCACTGGACTCCCTGTTGATCTGATTTCATGGACATCTCCAACTTTTCGACGCGAGACACTTCTCTTAGCGGCCGGAGCCACGCTATCTCCTCTTCCCTTGGGCACCACCCTTTTTCTTTTAGAAGCTCTAAGCATTTTAAACTGAAAAAGACACAATATGTTAACTTATGTAAATATTTGATTATATGACAGATAATATATGATATAAGACCATGTAAAAGAAAGACAATTGCCCGATTCTGCTGTGGCCGATCGATGAAAAAAAAATTAGATTTGCATCCACCTCAAACAAATAATATTGGAATTCTGCTATCTCCAATATTTGATGTGTTCACTGTATCTATCCAATATAATGTTTAAAAAATTAAACTTCTGCTAGACATAAACTTATTCAAAAAGTCAAAATTTTCAAAACCATGCCATACCGTCTGCTGCATGAAAATTTTTGTTTCGCCCTGGCGCTTCGACAATTGTATCAATCGAGTCAAATAAACGATAATCAATTCCATGAACAAAATTGTTTGAAATACTTTAAAAATAAATAACGTTTTTAACAACTTATGTGTCAGATTTGTGCAGATTTTCTTCTTGCTCTAAAAAGCGTCTTCTTTTGCCAAATGTCGACGGTAAAAGGAGGATTATGGGTAAATCAATCACTTGGGAAGATCGATAATCCAATTAAAAACCAAATAATAATAATAATTGACGAAGTAGTATAACGGACATGGTGCCTGAGCACAACCGATAACTGATTTAAAATTTAGATTTTAAATCTTATTACAAAAAAGTAATACCAGCGTCACACATCAGCGTATAGCATCGATGTACGCCTAGTGTGGTAAAAATAACATGTACGCTGCCAATTCGGTGGTAATTTTGGACGCATTCAACTTGTCAATCATACATGTATCGTGTGCACAACGAACTTTAAACATGTTTAGGGCGTACGAGAATCGTACATAAGCGTGTATCGAGCGTTCTAGTAACGTATGTTGGTGTATGTCTGGCGGTTGGCTAACGTAATTGAAATGCACACTACGAAGGTAAAACGTCCCTTGAACGTATTTGAGAGGCGTCCCGATCGTTTCTTGGACAATTATTCGTGCTTTCGGCGTGTCTGGGACGTGTAATTATGGGGTGTTTGTTTGTTTCAAACACACTCTGCATACGTCTAATACCGGCGTCACACATCAGCGTATAGGTCCGACGTACGCCGGGCGTGTTAAAAAATCATGTACGCTGCCAAAACGCAAGTAATTTTGGATGCATTCAACCTGTCAATCATATCTGAAATGTGAGCACAACGAGCTTAAGCGTAAATTGGGCGTACGAGAAGCGTGCCTAAGCGTTTATCGGGCGTTCAAGAAACGTACGGTTGCGTATTCCTGGCGTTTGTCTAACGTAGATGGAATGCACACTACGAAGGAAAAAAGTTTCTTGAACGTATTTGAGACGCGCCCCGGTCGTATCTTGGACGTTCTATTATGGGGTGTTTGTTACAAACATACCCGCATTAAAGTCGAACGATCTCGAAGCGCATACAACGTCAGTGCTCAATGCGTGTCTCAAATTTATCTGTAGCGCGTTAAATTAAAGTAAACTACAGTAAAATGAGAAAGGCTGTGCAGTACAGAAATATTTAAACTTTACGTACTAACATTTCAAAGCACGTATTCTAAAGCGCTTAAACTTTTGATTTACATAAATGTTAACTAGGTTAATTTGGAAACTGCGTTTTCTTGTCCGTACGTATACAAATGCAAATTTCTTATTTAAGTATTACTAGGTTTGTTTAAATATCTGACTTTTGATGATTAAAATGGAAGGTTTTCTTATTTACATTACAGAAAACTTAAATCACCAAACACAGAGGCATTAACTTCATTGTAAGTGAAAAATTAAGATTTGCATACATCTATTGAATCCATAATTTGGAGGCAATGATGCGTACTAACATAATTGCATTATCATGTTATTAATAAAGTGCGAAACAGAAAAGAAATCAGGCGATATCGTAAAAAACGCAACATTCAGAATAACGGCTTCGAACGACATGGTCTCCATTGCACGATGGGGTGGATTTGTATATTGATAGTTCTTATTGTTGTAGGTAAGTCAAAAAATTATTTATTACAGTCTTTTTTTCAAATTAAGGATGTTTGCTAATTTTTTTTCAAAATAGCAAACTTAAAAAAAAAATGTTATAAATTGATAGTATATAAACGAAGGAACTAAAATAGCAGAAAAAATGAAGGGGTTTGTGCGCTTTTTTCGAGATATAATTCATTGAAACTTTGGCGGGAAATAATTCTCTCTAGACTTTTCATTGACTTATATGAGTTTGCATATCCATTTGGTATCTTTCGCCTGTTTTTTTCTCTATGTAATGTTATTATTGTTTGTTATCATAGAGTGCAACCTATTAAATATACACAGATAATACATTGAGTTATTATCCCCAAAATTCTATTTTTATGGGTTAAATGAGAAATTTTATCTACCTATCGGACTGGGATATTCCTATTCCAGATGGCAACCAGGTATAATTTTACAAACAAATTCTTTTGATAATTTAGATTTTTAAAGCACTTTCTCCCACAAGACATAATTGGTTTGATTGTTGTTTGCGTACAATGGCAACTATTTCATTAAGATCCACAAAAATTGACAATGATTATTTATAACTATTTTTCAGATAAAGCGAACACAACCTTTAGGGGTAATGAAAGTATTATTTTTTTCGATAAAAATACGACACTTGTTTCTGAGGTAACCCAGAAATTCAGTGTTTCAGACTGATAAAAAAATGAGAAGATGTCATAATTTACTTTACTCGGTTGGGAATAAGCTGTGACCCATAACAAAACAGGAACATGTCTGTTTTTAAAGAGGCGCAATTGGTGCCTGTAGGAATACATAAAACCTTTCGAAAAAATTTTCAAAACACAAATAGATACTGTCAAGGAGAAAATTATCAGCTTCCATTATCTCACCACACTTCTAGTAAGTTTCTCTAGATATAAGTAGATAGTTAATGAGAGCCAATGAGACATTTCCCCATAGCAAATTTACCATTTTCATGACAGAAGAAAGATTTACGTTAAAGGAAATAAATTTGCGCTCAGTTTTTTTTTACTATTTAATTGAATAGAAAATGCGTGTTTATGATGAAATCATAATCTTTCAGTCAGTTTAATTGAAGTCTGGAGCTGGCATGTCAGTTAACTGCTAGTAGTCTGTTGTTATTTATGTATTATTGTCATTTTGTTTATTTTCCTTGGTTACATCTTCTGACATCAGACTCGGACTTCTCTTGAACTGAATTTTAATGTGCGTATTGTTATGCGTTTACTTTTCTACATTGGCTAGAGGTATAGGGGGAGGGTTGAGATCTCACAAACATGTTTAACCCCGCCGCATTTTTGCGCCTGTCCCAAGTCAGGAGCCTCTGGCCTTTGTTAGTCCTGTACTATTTTCATTTTAGTTTCTTGTGTACAATTTGGAAATTAGTATGGCGTTCATTATCACTGAACTAGTATATATTTGTTTAGGGGCCAGCTGAAGGACGCCTCCGGGTGCGGGAATTTCTCGCTACATTGAAGACCTGTTGGTGACCTTCTGCTGTTGTGTTTTTTTCTATGGTCGGGTTGTTGTCTCTTTGGCACATTCCCCATTTCCATTCTCAATTTTATTGGTAAGATTGTCTGGATGTATAATGTAGAGAAAATTCCATTATTTCAACAAACTCCGAAAATAGTTAATTTCTATTATTTGCATATCCTTTATTACAAAAAAGCAATACCAGCGTCACACATCAGCGTATAGCATCGATGTACGCCTAGTGTGGTAAAAATAACATGTACGCTGCCAATTCGCTGGTAATTTTGGACGCATTCAACTTGTCAATCATACATGTATCGTGTGCACAACGAACTTTAAACATGTTTAGGGCGTACGAGAATCGTACATAAGCGTGTATCGAGCGTTCTAGTAACGTATGTTGGTGTATGTCTGGCGGTTGGCTAACGTAATTGAAATGCACACTACGAAGGTAAAACGTCCCTTGAACGTATTTGAGAGGCGTCCCGATCGTTTCTTGGACAATTATTCGTGCTTTCGGCGTGTCTGGGACGTGTAATTATGGGGTGTTTGTTTGTTTCAAACACACTCTGCATACGTCTAATACCGGCGTCACACATCAGCGTATAGGTCCGACGTACGCCGGGCGTGTTAAAAAATCATGTACGCTGCCAAAACGCAAGTAATTTTGGATGCATTCAACCTGTCAATCATATCTGAAATGTGAGCACAACGAGCTTAAGCGTAAATTGGGCGTACGAGAAGCGTGCCTAAGCGTTTATCGGGCGTTCAAGAAACGTACGGTTGCGTATTCCTGGCGTTTGTCTAACGTAGATGGAATGCACACTACGAAGGAAAAAAGTTTCTTGAACGTATTTGAGACGCGCCCCGGTCGTATCTTGGACGTTCTATTATGGGGTGTTTGTTACAAACATACCCGCATTAAAGTCGAACGATCTCGAAGCGTATACAACGTCAGTGCTCAATGCGTGTCTCAAATTTATCTGTAGCGCGTTAAATTAAAGTAAACTACAGTAAAATGAGAAAGGCTGTGCAGTACAGAAATATTTAAACTTTACGTACTAACATTTCAAAGCACGTATTCTAAAGCGCTTAAACTTTTGATTTACATAAATGTTAACTAGGTTAATTTGGAAACTGCGTTTTCTTGTCCGTACGTATACAAATGCAAATTTCTTATTTAAGTATTACTAGGTTTGTTTAAATATCTGACTTTTGATGATTAAAATGGAAGGTTTTCTTATTTACATTACAGAAAACTTAAATCACCAAACACAGAGGCATTAACTTCATTGTAAGTGAAAAATTAAGATTTGCATACATCTATTGAATCCATAATTTGGAGGCAATGATGCGTACTAACATAATTGCATTATCATGTTATTAATAAAGTGCGAAACAGAAAAGAAATCAGGCGATATCGTAAAAAACGCAACATTCAGAATAACGGCTTCGAACGACATGGTCTCCATTGCACGATGGGGTGGATTTGTATATTGATAGTTCTTATTGTTGTAGGTAAGTCAAAAAATTATTTATTACAGTCTTTTTTTCAAATTAAGGATGTTTGCTAATTTTTTTTCAAAATAGCAAACTTAAAAAAAAAATGTTATAAATTGATAGTATATAAACGAAGGAACTAAAATAGCAGAAAAAATGAAGGGGTTTGTGCGCTTTTTTCGAGATATAATTCATTGAAACTTTGGCGGGAAATAATTCTCTCTAGACTTTTCATTGACTTATATGAGTTTGCATATCCATTTGGTATCTTTCGCCTGTTTTTTTCTCTATGTAATGTTATTATTGTTTGTTATCATAGAGTGCAACCTATTAAATATACACAGATAATACATTGAGTTATTATCCCCAAAATTCTATTTTTATGGGTTAAATGAGAAATTTTATCTACCTATCGGACTGGGATATTCCTATTCCAGATGGCAACCAGGTATAATTTTACAAACAAATTCTTTTGATAATTTAGATTTTTAAAGCACTTTCTCCCACAAGACATAATTGGTTTGATTGTTGTTTGCGTACAATGGCAACTATTTCATTAAGATCCACAAAAATTGACAATGATTATTTATAACTATTTTTCAGATAAAGCGAACACAACCTTTAGGGGTAATGAAAGTATTATTTTTTTCGATAAAAATACGACACTTGTTTCTGAGGTAACCCAGAAATTCAGTGTTTCAGACTGATAAAAAAATGAGAAGATGTCATAATTTACTTTACTCGGTTGGGAATAAGCTGTGACCCATAACAAAACAGGAACATGTCTGTTTTTAAAGAGGCGCAATTGGTGCCTGTAGGAATACATAAAACCTTTCGAAAAAATTTTCAAAACACAAATAGATACTGTCAAGGAGAAAATTATCAGCTTCCATTATCTCACCACACTTCTAGTAAGTTTCTCTAGATATAAGTAGATAGTTAATGAGAGCCAATGAGACATTTCCCCATAGCAAATTTACCATTTTCATGACAGAAGAAAGATTTACGTTAAAGGAAATAAATTTGCGCTCAGTTTTTTTTTACTATTTAATTGAATAGAAAATGCGTGTTTATGATGAAATCATAATCTTTCAGTCAGTTTAATTGAAGTCTGGAGCTGGCATGTCAGTTAACTGCTAGTAGTCTGTTGTTATTTATGTATTATTGTCATTTTGTTTATTTTCCTTGGTTACATCTTCTGACATCAGACTCGGACTTCTCTTGAACTGAATTTTAATGTGCGTATTGTTATGCGTTTACTTTTCTACATTGGCTAGAGGTATAGGGGGAGGGTTGAGATCTCACAAACATGTTTAACCCCGCCGCATTTTTGCGCCTGTCCCAAGTCAGGAGCCTCTGGCCTTTGTTAGTCTTGTACTATTTTCATTTTAGTTTCTTGTGTACAATTTGGAAATTAGTATGGCGTTCATTATCACTGAACTAGTATATATTTGTTTAGGGGCCAGCTGAAGGACGCCTCCGGGTGCGGGAATTTCTCGCTACATTGAAGACCTGTTGGTGACCTTCTGCTGTTGTGTTTTTTTCTATGGTCGGGTTGTTGTCTCTTTGGCACATTCCCCATTTCCATTCTCAATTTTATTGGTAAGATTGTCTGGATGTATAATGTAGAGAAAATTCCATTATTTCAACAAACTCCGAAAATAGTTAATTTCTATTATTTGCATATCCTTTATTACAAAAAAGTAATACCAGCGTCACACATCAGCGTATAGCATCGATGTACGCCTAGTGTGGTAAAAATAACATGTACGCTGCCAATTCGCTGGTAATTTTGGACGCATTCAACTTGTCAATCATACATGTATCGTGTGCACAACGAACTTTAAACATGTTTAGGGCGTACGAGAATCGTACATAAGCGTGTATCGAGCGTTCTAGTAACGTATGTTGGTGTATGTCTGGCGGTTGGCTAACGTAATTGAAATGCACACTACGAAGGTAAAACGTCCCTTGAACGTATTTGAGAGGCGTCCCGATCGTTTCTTGGACAATTATTCGTGCTTTCGGCGTGTCTGGGACGTGTAATTATGGGGTGTTTGTTTGTTTCAAACACACTCTGCATACGTCTAATACCGGCGTCACACATCAGCGTATAGGTCCGACGTACGCCGGGCGTGTTAAATAATCATGTACGCTGCCAAAACGCAAGTAATTTTGGATGCATTCAACCTGTCAATCATATCTGAAATGTGAGCACAACGAGCTTAAGCGTAAATTGGGCGTACGAGAAGCGTGCCTAAGCGTTTATCGGGCGTTCAAGAAACGTACGGTTGCGTATTCCTGGCGTTTGTCTAACGTAGATGGAATGCACACTACGAAGGAAAAAAGTTTCTTGAACGTATTTGAGACGCGCCCCGGTCGTATCTTGGACGTTCTATTATGGGGTGTTTGTTACAAACATACCCGCATTAAAGTCGAACGATCTCGAAGCGCATACAACGTCAGTGCTCAATGCGTGTCTCAAATTTATCTGTAGCGCGTTAAACGCGCTTGTAGCGTATGTATAACGTGCGTGTAGCGTACAGGTATACGCTAGACACACGCTTGAGCTGGATGAAAATTGTTATGCTGCATAAAAATTTCCTCGAGTTGTAGCGTTCACCAAGCGTATACCTTTGTATTTCGACGTACTTCAAACTTATGCAACGCGCGTTTAACGATTGCTAAAGCTTTCCTCTGGCGTGCAACTAACGTATACCGACTTTGTCAATTTTCTCTGTTCGTTTGGTACACGCTGTTCTTTACGCTATTGTGTGACGTCGGCATAAGTAAAAGTCGAACGATCTTGAGGTGTATACAACCTGTCTCAAACTGATCTGTAGCGTTTTCAACGCGCTTGTAGCGTATATATAACGTGCGTGTAGCGAACAGGCATACGCTTGAAAAACGCGCTTTACCAGTTGCTTAGCGTTCCTCTGGCATGCAAATAACGTATACCGACTTTGTCAATTTTCTCTGTACGTTTGGTGCACGCTGTTCTATACGCTAATGTGTGACGCCGGCATAAGTAAAAGTCGAAAGATCTTGAGGCGTATACAACCTGTCTCAAACTTATCTGTAGTGTTTTCAACGCGCTTGTAGCGTATATATTACGTGCGTGTAGCGAACAGGCATACGCTTGAAAAACGCGCTTACCAATTGCTTAGCGTTCCTCTGGCATGCAAATAACGTATACCGACTTTGTCAATTTTCTCTGTACGTTTGGTGCACGCTGTTCTATACGCTAATGTGTGACGCCGGCATAAGTAAAAGTCGAACGATCTTGAGGCGTATACAACCTGTCTCAAACTTATCTGTAGCGTTTTCAACGCGCTTGTAGCGTATATATTACGTTCGTGTAGCAAACAGGCATACGCTTGAAAAACGCTAGAGCTAGATGAATTTTTTAATGCTGTTTAAAAATTTCCTGGAGTTATAACGTTCACCAAGCGTATTACTTTGCATTTCGACGTACTTCAAACTTATGCATCGCGCGTTTAACGATTATTTAGCGTACCTCTTGTGTGCACCAAACTTAAGCGGACTTGGTAAATTTTCTCTGTACATCTGGTGCACGTCAGTCTATACGCCAATTTGTGACGCCGGCATAATTAATGATATTTTTTTTTAAATGAAGTAAAAAAACAAAACGGACAGACACATTAACTGTTCAACACTTTCTAGAGGTTGAGACGAAACGATATTTTAAGTTTATGTGTCACGGTATAAAAAAAAGAAGATGTGGTATGATTGCCAATAAGACAACTCTCCTCAATAGACCAAATGACATAGAAATTTACAACTATAGGTCATCGTATGGCCTTCAACAATGAGCAAAGCCTATACCGCATAGGCAGCTATAAAAGGCCCCGAAATGACAATGGAAAAGAATTCAAACGAGAACACTAACGGCCTAATTTATGTACAAAACAAATGAACGAAAAACAAATATGCAACACATAAACAAACATCAACCACTGAATTACAGGCTCCTGACTTGGGACAGACACATACATACAGAATGTGGCGGGGTTAAACATGTTAGCGGGATCCCAACCCACCCCTAACCCGGGAAAGTGGTATAACAGTACAACATAAGAACGAACTATAACAATCAGTTGAAAATGCTTAACTCATCAGATGAATAAAATACAAATCTACAAATATAAGTGGACATGGCCGGGTACTTGTACATCCCAACAATAAAAAGATACTAACTGACACCTAGTTCAAAGCCACTAACAACTTATAAAATCAAAGCGCTGTAAGCACTGTAGGCAGTTAACCAAAAACCAAGGCAAACATAATTATGAAAACTGTGGCAATGTTGCTTCAATTTTTTTTTTAAGGATTTAAAAGAACAAACATTAAACATTCACATATAATTGTACATTTATGTTCATTTAATGAATTAATCATTAAGGCAAATAATTCATATTTTATCAAGGTTTTCAATAGCAACGTGTATATCAGGTATATTTTTTTTTCGTGGTCATGAGTCTTGAGTCAGCAGTGGTACAAATTCACAATGATTGCAGTTCTTCTAGTTGATCGTAATTGTTCGTATTAGTTGACTGTTAGTAGTTCAAGTTGACTTTAGTACGAGCTTGTAAAAGTATGAATGGACTTGCTTCCCTGGAAAGAAAACTGAGTTTGTGTTCTACAGTGCAAAAGTTATGAGACACAAATCAGACAAATGTTTACTACTACAGGGATCAATGGTGAGGTCTGACTGACCTGTCCATAGTAAATGTAAATGACTCCCACCTTCACCCCAAGTCCACGATGTCTAAGTTTGGAAAAAAATGACAGGTGTTAGGTCTAGCAAAGTGATATGCATATGTGACGCCTGAGATTGACCTTGTATGTCATTTAATCTTTTTGAAATGACAAACAGGAATGAATATGGTTTAGGAGTTGGTATCTCAGTCTTTTACAAGTTCTCAAAACACACACAAGAGGGTGTGGGGTGACACTAGGGACTACCCCTATTTTTCATTTGATTTTTCATATTGTCCCACACATGAATATATATGGTTTAGGGGTGGGGATCTCGATCATTATCAAGTTTTCAAACAGGAAGGGGTGGGGACCCCAGTGATTTCCCCTATACTTCATTTGATTTGTTATATTGTCCAATACATGAATATATATGGTTGAGGGGTGGGGATCTCATCTGTTTCCAAGTTATCAAACATGATTGGGTAGGGTGACCCTTGGGACTCTCCCTATATTTCATTTGATTAGTTCTTTTGTCCCATACATGAAAATATATGGTTTAATTTAAAGGTGGGGATCTGGACTGTTTCCAAGTTCTCAAACAACAGGAGGGGTGGGGTGACCGCAGGGACTCCCCCTATAATTCATTTGATTTGTTATTTAGTCCCATACATGAGTATATATGGTTAAGGGGTGAGGATCCGGACTGTTTCCAAGTTCTCAAACAGGAGGGTGCAGTGACCCTAGGGACTCTCCCTATAATTCATTTGATTTGTTATATAGTCCAATACATGAATATATATGGTTTATGGGTGGGGATCTCAACCGTTTTCAAATTCTCAAACAGGAAGGGGTAGAGTGGTCCCACGAACTCCACCTATACGTCATATGATTTGTTATATTGTCCCATACATGAATATATATGGTTTAGGGGTGGGGATCTCGACCGTTTCCAAGTTCTCAAACAGGAGGGGTGGGATGACCCACAGGGACTCCCCCTATATTTCATTTGATTTATTATATTGTCCCATACATGAATATATATGGTTTAGGGGTTGGGATCTCGACTGTTTCCAAGTTCTAAAGCAGGAGACGAAGGGTGACCCTAGGGACTTCACCTATATTTCATTTGATTAGTTATATAGTCCCATACATGAATGTATATGCATTGGCGGATCCAGGGGGGGGGGGTTCCGGGGGTTGGAACCCCCCCCTTTTTTTTGGCCGATCAATGCATTTGAATGGGAACATATAGTTGGACCTCCCCCCTTTTGTCCTGGGTTGGGACCCCCCCTTTTTTAAATGACTGGATCCGCCACTGATATGGTTGAGAAGTGGGAATCTCATCCGTTTCAAAGTTATCAAACAGGATTGGGTAGGGTGACCCTTGGGACTCTCCCTATATTTCATTTGATTAGTTCTTTTGTCCCATACATGAAAATATATGGTTTAATTTAAAGGTGGGGATCTGGACTGTTTCCAAGTTCTCAAACAACAGGAGGGGTGGGGTGACCGCAGGGACTCCCCCTATAATTCATTTGATTTGTTATTTAGTCCCATACATGAGTATATATGGTTAAGGGGTGAGGATCTGGACTGTTTCCAAGTTCTCAAACAGGAGGGTGCAGTGACCCTAGGGACTCCCCTATAATTCATTTGATTTGTTATATTGTCCAATACATGAATATATATGGTTTATGGGTGGGGATCTCAACCGTTTTCAAATTCTCAAACAGGAAGGGGTAGAGTGGTCCCACGAACTTCACCTATATTTCATATGATTTGTTATATTGTCCCATACATGAACATATATGGTTTATGGGTGGGGATCTCGACCGTTTCCAAGTTCTCAAACAGGAGGGGTGGGATGACCCAGAGGGACTCCCCTTATATTTCATTTGATTTATTATATTGTCCCATACATGAATATATATGGTTTAGGGGTTGGGATCTCGACTGTTTCCAAGTTCTAAAGCAGGAGACGGTGGGTGACCCTAGGGACTTCACCTATATTTCATTTGATTAGTTATATAGTCCCATACATGAATGTAGATGCATTGGCGGATCCAGGGGGTTCCGGGGGTTGGAACCCCCCCTTTTTTTGGCCGATCAATGCATTTGAATGGGAACATATAGTTGGAACCCCCCCCTTTGTCTTGGGTTGGGAACCCCCCCTTTTTTAAATGACTGGATCCTCCACTGATATGGTTGAGAAGTGGGGATCTCATCCGTTTCAAAGTTATCAAACAGGAGGGGGTAGAGTGCCCCAAAGGACTCCACATACATATCATATGATTTGCTTACATTCAGGTATCATATAATCTAGTTGCACTATATGTGTAAAATAAAAAACTTCCAGCTATTTTAACTGACCATCAAAATTGAGAAAAAAAAAAATACCCACTGAAATTGCAGTAAAATGTTTACACTTTAAAAGTATCTAACTTGCTTTACCAATATTTATTACTGATTAAGAACATTTATGCTGTCACCAGGACCATACATATTGGTAGATATACTGTTCCCAGCTGTCACAAAGACGCACAATGTATTGGATTTTGACATTAAAATTTGTCAAAAAGTAATTTTGAGTTTCAGTACAAAATATTTTCTGTTTTTTCATTCTTTTACATATATCTTTTGGTTTTCAATTCTAGTGTTTATATTTATTTACCATGCAAAGATGTATTTTGTCATCTGTCTGATTTTTTAAAAAGTTGATCGCCAAAATCCGGAGTTACCCATATCCGCTTCCGGAATCGGATCCGATATTAGAATTTTCTTCTCATGTCAGCCATTTTGTTTTCAATGTTGTTTTTGTCAGTTACGATTTTACTCGAATTTACACATTATTTGTCGGCGATTTTCTGTATAAAGCTAGCGGTTGAACAAAATGAACATCGCTGTCATGAATAATAATGCTAAAAACAAGTTTTGAGATCGTTTATTAGGAGACTTTTGTAAAAAGGTTTGCAAAGTTATTTTTCACAGTTTATTTCCTCTCAAGTCGGGCATGTCGAGCGTAGCTAGTAACCAAGTCGAAAGTCCGACTGCAAAAGTGGAAGGTCGCAGACCTCGGACAACCGCTAATTTGAACCCCTGCCTCAAAATTGAAAAGATACAAAAATTTCGTCTTCTAATTTAAAATTGCCGTCAACAGCATGAACAGTGTAACTTATTTAAGACTACTGACGTAGTTGACTACGTATTGACGACAAACAATATTCGTACGACTTTTGTAATTTGGGAAATCTAAACTACTTGTCTTTAGAGATTTTCGGCGATTAAACATTTCATACATTTGATCTTTGACAGCTTAGCCAAAATCTCAGGGATAATAAACTACATAAAGATTCCTAATGTGTCCTACTTCCTATGTGCAACTTCAAAACTTTTGGATAATTCGACGATCATTTAAGGTTTTTCTGGTCATATTTTTTGTAATCAAGAATTAAAAGTATGAAAAAACTGTCAAACTAGTTATAAATAACATAACATCAGCTAGATAATAACAATGGCACATATTTCAGCATTTATTGGGTAGAACACAAATCTAAGGTGCTCGCAAAAGGCAGCTTAGCTGCCTAAAAATCATGCATCTAAGACTAAATTACCAACCTGTACACATTCAACAACCAATGGATTTAGTGTAAAGACGTCATAAACAGTCAGGGGGAAACCTGACCTTGTGTAATGCCAAGATACAGGTATCGACAGAAATCCATGTGTAGTTTACATAGAAGCGACGTTTAAATGTTCAGAGCGCCAGGCTTAATCTCAAATGTGATAGTGCTATGCTTGTTTACTTTTTTCTACTATATGTCTTTCTGTGAAGCGCACGAACCTGCACGTAGAAGAATTAAAAATTTCATTCATAAGAACTTCATTGTGAAAATATTACATCAAAACAATTTATGTCATGTTCATAATTTTTAGATTGTACAGTTGCACCTGATCCATATCTGGTATGGCCACTAGGTGACCAACACAATGCTGATGAAATCGCAAGAAAATCGCACTCACCGAATGACGCTAATAATTATAATTTAACATTTTCCGGATTTCATCCTGATCTACGGTATGCACCTATAGACTTGAAGTCTGGATATATAGATGTGACTATAAATGAAGTTGGAACATTCAGTGAATTTACATTTTTCATTTATATGAATCCACGATCAGTGGTCGACAGGATGATATTTGACTTCAAATCCTCAACTGAGAGTAACGGAATAAATGAAGTAATAGTACGACTGGCTGATAATACAAGCGCATGCGTCAAGGTATATGCAAGCATTTCTGGAACGCAATATATCGACCAAAAGTGCGCCACTTTTGATCCACTTCCTAGTAATGCATGGGCAGGAATTTGGATATCATACAGAAGTGGAAAGGAATTGAAAATAAATCTTCTTGGAACAGATTTAGAAATGGTCACTTCTTTGGCTGACACCGATCTGATATTTCCCGGAACAATAAGATTTGGAGGCTGTTTTTCCTGCAACAAGCAACCATGGGATGGCCTTTTAACCTGTGCACTTTTCTACGACACGGATATTAGTACTTTAAACGAAGATGTGTATAAATTCTGTAATGTTATTGAAGGTACGTTAATCAGTAATTTATAATGAAAAAAAATAATGAAAAATTACAATAAAATAAAAATTTATAGATTGTACAGTGGCGAAGCGCTTTTCTATGTTTATCGTTCTCAACGCATGCACACAAGAGATATTTGAAAGCCAATGTTGTGTTATAACAGAAACATACGCTATTATAACAAAGATGGGAAAAAAAAATTCCATCTAAGAGGCTCAAGCTTTTTTGGTATTATCTCTTGTCTTCCTATACGCTGATGAGTGCAGTTTCAATATGCGCATGTCTATAACGAGAAATGGTTCATCACGACATGCGCATGTCTATAACGATTCAGATGATCATTGTAGCAATACAGATCGCTGAAAAATCACAAATAAAAGTATTCTTCTTGAAACGAATACACAATTCATTAGCAAAAAGCAATCCAAAGTGAGAGGAACAGTTTGAACCTTTCTGCGGCTTTCACAGTATCATAATTTACGTTATTTTTTGTTTTTTGTTTGTTCGTGTGTTGTGTGTGTGTTAGCTTGCTTTGGGATTAGATGAAGTTTTTACTTTTAATTCATAAGTATTTATTAGTTGTATTTATTGTTTTCGTTACTTTTGTCATTTAGGTTTCATTATTTCAGTTACACCCAGACTATACGTTTGACATGAAATGTTAACGAACAGGGAAAAACTTGTAACGCAAAGATAAACTCCATCCGTTATGAGGGTCTCGAATTAGAATTTCGAAAGAAAAACAGATACTAAAAAACAGTAAAATACAAAAAAAAAAAAAAGGATTCTTTTTACTCTCACTCTCTTTGATTCAGTTTAGAAATGTGTATTATTTTCTTTTTTTCCAGATCAAATGAAATTCGAAACAACGCAAACATCTCCAATTATTCCAAATGACGTCACCAGTACACCATTATCTCGAGCAGACGTTCCTAGTGACGGTTATACCCTTGCGTTCTTAGATTCGGCTATCGATCCTGTTATTACCGCAGATTTGTTTTTAAAAGAACGTAATATTATTCGCTGTGCATCACAATGTTCAAAATCAGCAGACTGTCTTTCGTTTTCATATTTTTTCCTAGAATGTAAAATATATAATAGCACTCACACTGGTAGTATCGTCGATGCAATCGGCACTAAAGTATTTCATCGGAAATTTCCATAGCAACAAGTGACAGTGAAAAATTTTGTCTTTTCCGATTCAATGAATTCAAACAGGGATAGTTTTATAGTAAACTGCTCATCTGTCTGTTATAGCTTGTAGTCTCGCGAGAACTTGTAGACGAGATTTATAGTAATGGTCATGTATTAATTGATAATTACATTACATGTATGTTTCATTATAATACTTTATTTTGATTTGCTAACAGCAATCTCGTGGCATTCTGGAATTAACATATCAAAATGACTTTGGTCAACGCATTTACATCCAAATGAATTTACAGAAAAAATTCTTAATTGAAGTACAATGAATTCAGAGTTGGAAAAAATTGAAATATATTTAATTTTAGGAACAATTTGTCTTCTTTATTATAGAGAACATAATTACTAGTATATCTTAAACATCAACTTCAAACGTCTTCCATGAAGGTGCATAACTAAGGTTGCTCCTGGAAAACATGACGTGCACACTGAAATCGATACTATAAAAACCCGCTTATATATAACACCGGTTTCATTGATTTTGTACCGTCAATACCCAGTCGTTTTCGCCGCTGTCGGACTCAGTTCTTGAGAATACCAGCCGCCTAGTATAGCAATTGTTCCGTAGTTTGAATGGTTCTCATGTCTTATTTGTCATGTTACATTTAATATAAGTTAAGTATTAATGTAAAAAGTATAACAAAAATATCGGACTCCAAGGTGAAAGGGAAAATTTATTAAAACAGTCAAAATCAAACGTAAGCTACCAACGGAAAATAAACTGTCATATTCCTGAATTGGTACAGGCATTTACCGCAAACAAGTGGTGGGTTGAATTTGGTTCCATAGCTAGCTAAACCGCCCACTTCCATGAAAGATATTTATAGTTTCGTAATATTGACAAAATTGGATAAGCACTTCAAACATACATAATATGTTAATGTAATAATAATTGGGATCTAGCAGCCAAAAAAGGTTGCAAATAAACTCATTATAGAAACCATAATTAAAAGTTTGTATTTATGTCCGACTCGCGTTTCGTCTACAAAGACTCATCAGTGTCGCTCGAATCAAAACAGGCTAAAGAGGCCAAATCAAGAAAGAAGCTAAAGAGCATTGAGGACCAAAAATTCCTAGAACATTTGCCAAATAAATCTTATATATTTCTCAAATAGAAAATCCTGAGGATTTCAAATTTTTTTTATAAACCATTATTTTATAATTATGACCACATCAATGACAATTAATTTCAACACAGAAGTGCTGTCACATTATACAAAGTTGTCTGTGTCAATATAACACTTTTGGTTTTAATTCTCTAAAGATATTAGAATTTTTCTACCACATCAGTTGGCACCTTACAAAATTTATTTCAAATACAAGTGTATTGTATTAAAATTGGTTTGTATATCTATCTATCACCTCTTAAATGATATGCTGTGGTGGACTGTTTTTCATGGAATGTACATGCATCATGTGTTTAGGTCATACGTTGTTTTACAAGAACGATGTTGTCAATTTTGCTACGGTCATAATGCTATCCAAGAGGTTGAGAAATTCAAAAATGTCTTGCTAAAACTCGATTGGCAAGCTTGTTTCACTCCGATTCTAAATACTGCAAATTCATAAATTATTGCGTGCATTTATTATTGCGAATTTTAAAGAATGGACTGAAAGGCGAGATTTAATTATAGCGTTATCAGGAAACTCTGCATACCTTTGTATGTATAAGATGTCAAAAGGCGAGTTGTTATTATTGCGAGACTCATTCAGTCGCATTATTCGCATTAATAAAAAACCTCGCAACTATTTATGAATTTACCGTATTAAACTATGTCTTGTAAACGAGAGAAGGTTGTTAGTATGCTTTGAGTTCTACCATTAGCATAGATGGCCTACCCCATATTTGGTACAACTTCGTTTTGGAATATTGGGTTTATGTTGCTCTTCAACTTGACTTGGCCTCCTAACTTTGTTCAACTCGTGCGCCGTTGGTTAGTCCTGAAACAGTCAATATATATGTTCTTGGTTAGTCTTAAGACGGAAAGACACAGGTCTGACTTGCCTAATATAGACATCACCTATTATTATAAAGATACTTAAATAAAGGGATGCGAGAAGTACATGGTAATTAGGCAGTTCCATTTCCATTGTATTTTGACTGATTGCCCGTCTCTTATGATCATATTAGAACACTTATAATCCACACGAATATGAATTAAGTACTATATTTACCACGAGTTAACATTTTTAAACAAACGAGTCCGAAGGATGAGTTTGTTTTAATATGTTAATGAGTAAGACACATGGTATATAAAATTTGTAATATAAATAAAATGATTGACAGCTTGAAGACCTTGAACTTTTATTGGAAATTGATCACGTTACAGTTTTATCCAATAAAATAGAAGCTCGCGCAAGTCCCTTTTGCGCCTCTTGCTTGTATGCCATTAATAGAACCCCAGAATTTGCAGAAAGTAAAGAAGATGTCGGATTTTCCCGATTTTTTAGTTTTGTGCCCCGTGTATGATCGTATACGTAGGTAATTTCATTAATATCATCAAAGTGAACAAAAATGTCAGATTCTGCGACAAGGATTAAATAATTATTCTAATGACGGTAAGAATTGTTTTTTCTTTCTTAGTTTTCAAGGTATCATACAAATTAATCATATTTTACAGGTTGTTTATCTCATTGAAATTGCATATTTATCATGTTTTTACATTTAAAGTCTTCGTACAAACTTCTTCTTCCGTTATTTTATTAATTGGATTGTTAGATTATGTATCCAAACATAATTTTAAAGATAAAACACTAAACAGTGGCGGATCTAGGGAGCGTAGATAGTGTACCCTATTTGATCGCAAAACGAAACATGTTTTTTTTTCACAAATTTGTGTAGCCGATATTTATTCCTACTTCTTTAATTAACCCCCCCCCCCCCCCCACACACACACACACTTTTTTATTCGCAATTTAATTGAATTTTTGCAAAGGAAATGGTAGTACATTGAAGTATTACATTTTAATTAATTTTTTTTCAGAACTGAAAGAAGGACTTTTAGTAATTTTCCAAAATTAAGGCAACTCGTAACAATCCTATATAGTTTATAAAGGGTTCTTAAGATGTGGTACACATGATTTATTGTTTTTGTTATAAATGAAAACAAATGAAGATCTTTTGACCTTTTACGTTTTCCGGTTTCCTAAATATTTCAGAGAGGCAGATACCTTTAAAAAAAGGGTGGAGCTTCAACCATGGAATAACATGAACATGAATATTTTGTACCATAGCTAAGCTCCGCCTTCGTTCCTTTAGATTCTAGTTGAGTTGCATATTTAATTAGCAAAGTATGGTACAACATCAATTTGCATATAATATACCATGGTTTTCCGTAAACACACTTTTTAAGCGAATTATTGCATTAAAACATCAAAAGAAAAAAATACAATTTATGTTACAAACATTATTTGACAACTTCAAAATGAACTCTATTTGAATGGCCTTTGATTTTTTTTATTCGAACGTTATTGGTGAGACTTTTAGAGACGAAAGGCGCGTCTGTCGTACAAAATTATAAGCCTGGAATCTTTGATGATATTTTTTATGAAAAATGTTAATTTTCGATTTTCTTCAATTTACTCAAAAGGTTTGACATATTGTTTTTCTAAGCGTCTAACAGTATTGTGACAGCTATTCAAAAAAGGTTTCTAGTTGACATCGAATTTCTTTTTATTCTTTACGAAATTAAAAAAATCCCAACATTACTGCAATATCAAAAACATCAATCGGTTATCGGTCAAATCCTGAGATAAAAGAATCATAGATAAGAACTAGAGGCTCTAAAGAGCCTGTGTCGCTCACCTTGGTCTATGTGAATATTAAACAATGGACACAGATGGATTCATGACAAAATTGTGTTTTGGTGATGGTGATGTGTTTGTAGATCTTACTTTACTTAATATTCTTGCTGCTTACAATTATCTCTATCTATAACAGTACTTTCTGTGGAAAATGTTATTGAAAATCTTCAAATTTTAAGAAAATTGTTAAAAATTGACTATGAAGGGCAATAACTCCTTAGGGGGTCAATTGACTATTTTGGTCATAGTGACTTATTTTTAGTTCTTACTTTGCTGTACATTATTGCTGTTTACAGTTTATCTCTATCTATAATAATATTCAAGATAATAACAAAAAAAACAGCAAAATTTCCTCCAAATTACCAATTCAGGGGCAGCAACCTAACAACCGATTATCCGATTCATCTGAAAATTCCAGTGCAGATAGATCGTGACCTGATCAACAATTTTACTCCATGTCAGATTTGCTCTTAATGCTTTGGTTTTTGAGTTATAAGCCAAAAACTGCGTTTTACCCCTATGTTCTATTTTTAGCCATGGCGGCCATCTTGGTTGGTTGGCCGGGTCACCGGACACATTTTTAAACTAGATACCCCAATGATGATTATGGCCAAGTTTGGTTAAATTTGGCCCAGTAGTTTCAGAGGAGAAGATTTTTCTAAAAGATTACTAAGATTTACGAAAAATGGTTAAAAATTGACTATAAAGGGCAATAAATCCTAAAGTGGTCAACTGACCATTTTGGTCATGTTGACTTATTTGTAGATCTTACTTTGCTGAACATTATTGCTGTTTACAGTTTATCTCTATCTATAATAATATTCAAGATAATAACCAAAAACAGCAAAATTTCCTTAAAATTACCATTTCAGGGGCAGCAACCCAACAACGGAATGTCCGATTCATCTGAAAATTTCAGGGCAGATAGATATTGACCTGATGAACAATTTTACCCCTGTCAGATTTGCTCTAAATGCTTTGGTTTTTGAGTTATAAGCCAAAAACTGCATTTTACCCCTATGTTCTATTTTTAGCCATGGCGGCCATCTTGGTTGGTTGGCCGGGTCACGCCACACATTTTTTAAACTAGATACCCCAATGATGATTGTGGCCAAGTTTGGTTTAATTTGGCCTAGTAGTTTCAGAGGAGAAGATTTTTGTAAAAGTTAACGACGACGGACGACGACGACGGACGACGGACGCCGGACGCAAAGTGATGGGAAAAGCTCACTTGGCCCTTCGGGCCAGGTGAGCTAAAAAGTAAGAAGTTTCTATTAAAACGTGCATCCTTTACGTGAAACTAATTACGAACGTCGCCCTCACGAGGTAAACCAATAATTTTAATTAATGAATCATGGGAAAATATCTGTAATTAAATAAAAAGTGTTGTAATATATAAAATCAAGGTTGCATACGTTTCCAGTTACAAACAAACTGATAGAAATGAGAGCTGGCTTGGTTTTTATTACAATTATAGGTTAGTTGAGCTTAAATAAGATACTTATATATATATATATGTTATGGTCCGCCTTAAGATTTTATACCCCCCCCCCCCCCATTTAGTCTTTGTTATATTTTTGCACTTCTAAAAAATAATTGCAGAATTTATCTTTGATTCAAAGTTTACCAGTCAAATGTTCACCCTTTTTTCCCTGTGTACAAGCTTTAGTAACAATGTAACCTCAAGTTCCATAAATATCTATAAAAACACCAAAATAAAAAAAAAAAAAAAAGAAATCCTGCTTTGAAACACTAAAGATATATGTTTATGACTCAGAAATATGTTACTGCAAGGAAATATAGGATTAATTAAAAAAACTGTCGAATTCAATAATTCGATCTTTTTTCTTATGCATCCGAGACGTACTATAATATAATGGTATGACACATTAAGAGTGTATCTAAAGAATAAATAAATAATCAGAAAATGAAGACGAAAACGTAAAACTAAAATATTTTTTGAACTGTGGTACCTGTAGCTCCTTTTTCTCTCTGATACTATAGTAAATAACAAATAAGGCAAACACCTCAGAACTTTATGTACAAACTGTAGAAACTTTTTGGTGTACATAGTAAAAGGAGTGTTTGTCTTTTTAAAAGTTTGGTCTTTATAAACATGAATCTTTATACATCTTATTATATTTTTATATGTTTATAAAATCATCGGTTCCCTTCTTTTACGGTTAACATCGTGGTGGTCATTAATAATCAACTCCATTCTTAACCTACCGATTTAGTGTGCTTTTATTAAGGTATGATTTGAATCAAATGAGCTCGGTGTTAACCCAAGTATTAAAAAAATCAAAGTGAAAGAATCACGTTTTGCGCTCTGGAGTACATATGCATGTTTTTACAATAATTTCAACGACAACTTTACAGGTTGCATTTCAGCACCAACTCCGTATATGGTATGGCCTCTTGGAGATCAACATTATGCCGCAGAATGCGTCCGAAATTCCAATTCTTTTCTTGTTCATACATCAAATAACTTTACCTTTTCTGGATCTTATCCAGGACTTCCGTATGTCCCAATGAACTTGATCAACAACCCAATCGATATATCTGTCAATGCAGTGGCCAGTTTCCCATAGTTTACTTTCGCAGTCTATCTCTTTTCTCGAGCCTTTGATGATAGAATGATGTTTATTTACAAACCATCAGTGACTGGCGATTGGATGGAAGAAATAGATGCGAGACTGTTCTATCAGCAATTGCATGCGTTAAAATATATAGCAGCATACTATAAAAGATGTTCAGAAGTGTAGTATGATTTCACAACTGCCTCTTGACAAATGGACTGAGGTTTGGATATCATACAAAAGTGGAGAAAGACTGGATATTAACATAATTAATGTCGAGTCAGACATTGTTATATCTCTATCATCCACCCTTATCTTTCCTGGAACTATTCGTTTTGGAGGACAATTTGATACAGTCGCAAAATTTTAGGATGGTTTAATGACCTGTGCCTTATTTTACACGCAACATATCAGTACCTTCAGCGGCAGTGAATACAGACATTGTAATGTTGCATCAGGTAAATATGCCTTTGAGAGTGGTAATGTATATCGTATTGAAGTAAAATAGCCGAGGTATAGACAAAATAGAAATAATTAAAAATGAAAGCAGGTAAAATATGCATAGAAGACAAAAAAGTACATAGTACCTTCTTCAATTTTCATTCGGGAAATGTAATCAAATATAGAATTTATTTAGCATCAACATATAAATAACGTGGACACATAACACTTTAGTGAGTTAATTGCTTTTTATCCAACAAAATTATTCATGCATGTGAGTTTGTTCAAATTCTTTTTTTTTAATTTTTGTCAAAGAAATAAATTTTTCCAAATTATATGAAAATTAAACGAGCAATATCTATTTTAGTCAAAATGTTAAGGACGACCACATTAAAACAAACGCTTATTACTTAGCTGACGTCTTGGCTAAAACGAAACAGAAAGTAAAGTTGGCGCATAAACCAAATACTCTACACTATTAAAACGCAAAATTATATACAAAAAAATATAAAAACCTAAATTTGAAAGAAATTTGTTGCAACACAAAACTCAATTTTGTTTTACCATATCTACTATTTGATATAGTGATATCCAGAGATATTTGTTGACTATTAAAAGAAATCCCAATTTATTATCATTCTATTTTTAGGTCAAATTTGGTAATCAACTACACTGGAATAGACGACAAGTGAGATGTCAACATCAGAACTTCCGAATGATTTAAAGCTGTATTTGGCAAAACTTTTAGGAATTTTGGTTCTCAATGCTCTTCAACTTCGTACTTTATTTGGCCTTTTTAACTTTTTTGGATTCGAGCGTCACTGATGAGTCTTTTGTAGACGAAACTCGCGTCTGGCGTATATACTAAATTTAGTCCTGGTATCTATAATGAGTTTATATACAACTACTGATTGCACGGAACCAGGACACATTATACCCAGACAACACGTGCGCACGTGTTATCGAATTTTACTTTGATGTACAACGACACCAGTATTGACACATCAGTAACTGTTCTATCGATAACAGTAGAGCAGGGTATGGTCAGTTGTGCTCTGGTTTGTTCAAAGTCATTAGTCTGTCTGTCATTCACATATAAAGAAGGTCAATGCAAACTTTGTACAGCAGTTTTTAACGACGATATTATTGTGAAAACTGGTTCAAAGGTGTATAAGAAGACTTTCTAGTTGTTTTCTGTCTTGTTGAGTACATATAATCATTGAATTTGAATCCAAATTAGACGTAAGTGTTCAAATTCACATTTTTCTATTTAATATGAATAGCCACGTTAACAGTTTTCATTAAATAATTTTATGGAATAAATTGTGCGATACGCAGTCTATTTGAGATCATGAAAAATTAATAAGTACTTTTGATGCATTAACATTTTTTTTATTACATTAAGTACAAATGTTAAATCACGCAAAATGTTATTTTTTCGTTTAAATGTCTGTGTTTGAATGTCCAAAACAAATTCTTTTCCTCATGCTTGTTTCTTTTTTTAATACTCGCTCTATAGTAAATGGCGACGTGTGAGTCATCAGGTATTGACTAAAAAAAGCAAACTTTGTTTTAATTTCAGCCTTTATAGCATCAGTCGTTTGATATTTTATAAAATAAGACGGTTTTTTTTATGATTTTGGTGACTATAAAAATAATAAGTTTAGATTCAATTTCTGGTATTTGTTTCATTTTTAACTTTGTTTGACTCCAGTAACTTGAAGTGGCTTTTACAAGTATTATGTATTTATTAATCTCAAAAATGTATTTTAAATGGCCAGAAGAGTGTGTGCTTGAAACCATGTAATTAGTAGCGTGTCTTTAACATTAAATCGGACATAACTAAGATTTCAGAAATGTCTGGGACAACTGAGAATACGTGGGATACAATGTAAAAGGAGTGTGACAATACTGTGAGCGGATAATCCAACTGTATTTAAGAACTTTATACGGATAGACTCAAATATGATTTAAGAACTGCTACATGTTAGTCCGACGATTACGAAGAACATCACCTGGTACAGATAGACCGGTAAAAAGAAAATCACAAAAATACTGATCTCAGAGGAAAATCAATTCGGAAAGTCCATAATCACATGGCAAGATCAAATCACAAAACACGTTAAAAACGAATGGACAAGAACCGTCATATTCCTGACTTGGTATACATTTTCAAATGTAGAAAATGGTGGATTAAACCTGGTTTTATAGCGCTAACCCTTTCACTTTGATGAAAGTCTCATCAAATTCCGTTATATTTACAATGATGCGTTAACTAAACAGACACAATAAAGAAAATAGTCTAAATATGGGTACATCAGTCATCATCGTGTAACAATTTTAAAAAAGACAATTAAACAGAACATAAAAAACATCTATCGTCAAACAAATTCATTGATTCGCGTGTCTGACGTCAGAAAATTTTATACGTCACATATATTTGTCGTTCAATGTACATACAAACAATTTTAAAATTTCACATAGGTAATGTTAGCATACAGGGTTAAAAAATCAAAAGTATGTAAGAATTTATGTCAGAAATAGACCGAGATTTAAAATAGTCCAAACGTTATGACGTTACGCATGGTGTTCGGTTTAGTAATGGTAACGTTAGTCGACGTCGTTTTATATTATTTCAACCTACTTCTGTACCAAACGTCAAAGCTTTGCAGCTTTAAAAAAAACGGCTTGCATGTTGATGTTTAACTATTTGTTTAAAAAAAACACCAGCATGTTAACATGACTGATTACTAGTATATATTTTTGACATCATATTCTTAACATAATGAGAGTGTATATTTCAAATATTTGTCACTGCCCAAGCATGTCAATTGTTGCAAAATGCAAAACCTCTATGATTCTCAGAATTCCGTCATCACAAGTATCTAGGACTAGGCATTTATATCGATTGGAAACAGCCAGTACCAAAGCTTTTTGTGCTTCAAGAGTATAAATGTTATTTAGCCACCTTCAACTAGATTTTTTTTTAACTACAGTTCACGAACAATTTCAGGTCTTTTTATTCGTATTATCAACATCTCAAATATGTGTCTTTCAAGAAGATTATAATGAAAAAAATCCTTGTTCAGGTCAATCGCAGCAACAGCTACTATTTATCCTCTGTTTGCTTGATCTATAATTTTAGTTTCATCCTCAAATTTTGAAATGAAAACGGCAGTTTAGAATTGTTGATTTTATTTAAAATTAAGAAGTGATCTACAGTCCTTGAAATATAATGAGTAATTTCAAATGCGTCTGTTTGTCGGATGCGTGGAACTGACTTTTAGTGTATACAACATGTACAATCGTACTAGCAGACGCATATATGTTACTAGAATCCAAAAACGAAAGCTTCGCCATGTTTAAAGCTTGTGCTACATATATATTCATCCGAAAATTTAGAGTAATATTTGGATAAATTTACATGTAAATTAACTCATGAAAATCGCTGGATCATATCAAGAGAATCATGATTGAATCATGCTTTTAGAGCTGACTATGCGGAATAGGCTTTGCTCATTGTTGAAGTCCGTACGGTGACCTATAGTTGTTAATTTCTGTGTCATATGGTTTAAAATGCAATTATTTTTCATTAGAAATACCTACCCTTTTGCATGATACTTTTATTTATCCGACATCCTTGACGCTTTTAAGATCAGCACATGGCTTAAATATTTTGATGGAAGTCAAATTTTCTTGTTGATTTAAATAATTATTTAAAAAAAAATATCTCCCAAAATAATATCATTACACAGAACGTGCTAAAGACGCAACATGCTACACTTTTTGTAAATGGGAAATATATATATATATATATATATATATATATATATATATATATATATATATATATATATATATATATATATATATATATATAACGTTACATTCACGTTCCGTGCAAAAATCGTTCACTTTGGACGTGGTAACATTTACGGGAGACACGGACAACTTGATGAAATTGATGAAAAAGTTAGCGTGTCCTTAATCTTGAAGGCTTAACCGAATCTTAAAAAAAAATCACATTTCAGTAATAAGATTTGTTTGCATATTTCATTTGTCTGTCACAAATTTAAAATACCCTAAATTATCATGGTAATAAAAAATCTTGAACAATGGCTCTATGGTAACATTTACGGGAGACACGGAAAATACTGAAAAAAAATAAAATGGGAGAAGCTATGTTAAAAATAAAAATATTTTTGTAAAATTCAATAAAATCACATTTTCGTGTAGAGGTGGCGAACCTTTCCTATTATTAATGTGAAAATATTGTAATATTGAAGTGTTAGCTTTTACTTTTGTGTACTCGAATTTTCAAATCTTACAGCTATATGGAATTTCGAAAATGGCTGCTAGATTGCGAACTGACAGGATATTTATCGTGAACGTTTCACATAATAAATATGATCATATCATATCCCATCAGTACAAATTTTATCGAAATCCATTCAGTAGTTAGTATTTTTTTCGTCGTTTATATGTGGATGGTTGGCGCTTGTTGTTACGTCTTACACGGCAAATATGGCAAATTATAAACACAAAATCATTGCTTAATCATATAATGAGACATAACATTATATTTATTAAAATCAGGTTTTATTTAATTTCGATTCAAATGAAAAATCAAGACAAGTTACTATTCAATAATGCGTAGATTTGATTTGTTTTTGTCATACTTAGGCATCAAGAAATGGTCAAATGAAACATAGACCGAATACCGTGCGTAACGTCTATATAGAAATTATAATAGTCCACAAATAGTTAATTCCACTACACAATTGAATGATTTTGACGTTTGTGGTTCAACGTATTTTGTAATTCATAATAAAAATATATCATAATGACATAAAATAGAACAATATCATACTGACGGGATCTTTTAAAGTACAGAATCACGTTATACGAACCAAAGAAATACAAAAAGTCGTATACACAAAACACACCAGCAAAAAATGAAAGACAATACAAACACATTGACGGGATGTATAAGTACCAAGCCACGCCAAATGGATATCACATAAAACAATCCAACAGTAAAAGTAATATTAATAATAGAACAAAGTCAAATGAAAGAACAATAAAACACGTTGTTAAATGATTCAATAAAACAGAACAAAAAAAAAATCATCGACTCACTGCCATAAAGAAATGATAAAAGACAAGCTTATAGGAAATGATTGACAGATTAGAAAATGTGACGATTCGTACTATTCCGTAGCAGACCGTTCTAATTCGTATTAACACTTACTTATACCGTAGGAAACCGCTGTTTATCCGAAGTACATACGCCCCTACATGTGTTGTTCGTATGAAACCGTGGCACTTCGGTATTAAACCGTTGTGCAGCCGTATCGGATCCGTATCAGACTACGGAAACTGCATTTCTGGGATCATCCGTGATAATTAATCCGTAGTGTAACCGGCGAGGTGATCCGTGCATGTTTGACCTAGGCATTACGATGGCCGACGCCCAAGTTTTACACAATGTGGTTTAAATTTGTTCATGTGGAATATCAATCCCCAAGGGTATCATCAGGTTAGTATGCAATACATAAGTACTGACATGATTCTTGACAAACCTTTCTAAAATTCTAACGTATACAAATTAAGAAGCTATAACGAAACTAAGGCATATATCAAGGCCGTTATGGGTCATATTGCTCTTGATCTGTTTTGGGTTTTCAACATTCTTGGCTCTCAAAAATTCTGCTTTGTACGTTCTGGCTGATATTTAATCCAGAAGACCGCTTGCAATTCATAAAGTTTTGTATTTAAATGCTTTTCAACTACGTTGTAGTAATTGATTTGGCATTCTAATTGATTTGAATTGATGAATTTTATGTAAAAATACGCACGACTGATATAATAAATTGAAATCATTGTATTATGAATTGTGTTTTACTATTACGACATTTATATGATAAATCCTTTTTATATATAACAGCGTTTATAGTTCAAAAGACGCAGAACACTTCGAATGCTCTTTCACGAATAAATACCCTCAGTAGATTGTCTGCTTTTTTTTTTTTTTTACAACCAACTCGTGATGGCGTCCGTAAAATTTACGAAGGGATGATATCAATTTCACCCTTTGGAACTCGTTGTTTAATAGCTTAAATTGTCAGTTCGCTGTCCTATTTGGAATCCCAGGTGCAAAAGCATCTTTATGAACAAACAGGAACCTAAAAATATATAAACAATATTCAACAAGAGGAAGAAGAAACCTTACGACATACCATAAGAATATGATGTTTAATTTTAAAAGAGAGTACTAAAAGAGTGGTGAAAATACCAAAGGCAAATTCATACTGATAAGCAAAAGACGGGCAAAAAAAGAAAAAAAAAACATCAACGCTAAAAGAACCCAAACCCAATGAACCCATTTAGTGAAGCTGTCATTTATAACACCAACGTGTACATATATAAATGAAGCATGTGCAATTTACATTCCCTCATAACAGTATGCATTAGTAGGATATGAAGTTGATGTAATTAGAATAGTCGTAACAATATATTTTTACCAACACTGGGAATTGTCATATAACTATTCAAGAGGTTATGAAATTCAAAAAAAAAAAAAAAACCTCGGTTGGGATGGTTGTTGAACAATATTATTGACTCCGATTCTAAATATTGTACTAAGTCGTGAAAACGAGAGAAGGTTGCTAGCACGCTTTGCATTTTCTACCATTGGTATATATGGCATCAACCATACTAAGTATTTGGCATAATTTTTTGGGAATATAAGGTTTACAATGCTCTTCAACTTGACTGGTCCTCCCAACTGTTTTTTTTCGAGCGCCGTTGGTTAGTCTTATAACACGAAGACGAATTCCTGACTTGCCAAATGTAGACATTACCTTCTATCATAAAGATAAATGAAGGGATATGAGAAGTTTGTGGCAATGAAGCATTTCCATTTCCATTGTATTTTGACTGATTACCCGTCTCTTAAATTCATATTAGAATACTTGTATTCCACACGGATTTGAATTAAACATTATTTGTTAACTTTAAAATGAAATCTATCTGAAAGGTCCTTTATCTTTTTTTTTCTTCAAGCGTTATTGATGAGGCTTTTGTAGACGAAATGCGCGTCTGACGTACAAAATTACAAGCCTGGTATCTTTGATGACTTTGTTTAATGAAAAATGCTATTTTTTGATTTTTTTTCAATTACTCAAAAGTTATTGACATCTTGTTTTTCTACGCGTCTTACAGTAGTGTGACAGCTATTCCGAAAAGGTTTCAAGTTAATATAGAATTTCTTTTTATTCTCTACGAAATTAAAAGATATTATTGCAATATCAAAAAGTTCAATCGGTTATCGGTCGAATTCTGAGATAAAAGAATCATAGAAAATAAAAAGTAAGAAGTTTTTATTACAGGCTAGAAATTTTATTTGAACGTCGCAATAACAAGGTAAACCAATAATTTCAGTTCTTAAATCGTCGAACAAGATCTGTTATTCAAAGGGATTTAAATAAAAGGTGTTGGGATATATAAATCAAGGTTGTATACGTTTCTAGTTACAAACAAAAAGATAGAAATGAGAGCTTGCTTGATTTTTATTACAATTATAGGTAAGTTGAAATACTTTCAATAAGATACTTAAGGATGTTTGCTCCTCCATATTTTGATTTTTTCCCCAGATTTTCGGAATTCTCTGGTTTTATCCATGTATTGTCATTAAAAAAATTTGCCCACTAACCCCTACTTTTCTTTTCATATTTTATTACATGAAGTTTAAAAAGCCATATTTTAAAATTTTATAAAATACTTGTTTTTTTTTCATAGTTTTTTAAACAAATAAGGTGCCAATGTTGAATATATGAAAAACTTAGAGAGAATTAATTCCTGCCATATCTTCAATGGCTTATATCTCGAAAACGAGCACACGGACCCTCCATTTTTTCTACTTTTTTAGTTTCTTTATTTATATATTATCAATTCATAATAGTCTTTTAAAAATTTTTTTTAACAGAGTAGCGAACATCCTTAAATATATGTTATGGTCAGCCTTAAAGACCAAACAGCCTATTAATTTCTATCTGATTTTTCCTTAAAATATTGTGTGAGGGTGTTGCATGATTTGAGGAACTAAATATGTTGAAAAAAATTGGGGGTCACCGACTTAGTTTTGTCACTATAGCAACCTCAGTTTCGTGTTTTCCCGAATATTAACATAATATTTGCCTGTTATCTAAACTCTCAAAAAAATGCTTTATATCAAACCTACAAGCATAATTCTTGTTTCACGTTAAACAGTAGATTTGTATCTTTCTAATACAGGTTCAAGAGTTTAAGGCTCATATTGATTTGATCTTTAAAAATATGATTTATGTAATTCCCGCCAAAAATTAAACGTAAAACTGAAAAACGTTTCCAGTATTAAAAAATATCTACCAGTGATTTCTTCATAAAAATTTAAAGAAGGAACGTGCTATATGTACTCTTCAAAATAAAGCAAAAAAAAAGTGTATGTCACCGACCTTTCAAAAAAGTTATGAGTACTTTTCATGTTTTTTTTCTCGTTCGTTTTGAAGAAAAGAGTTGTCTTTCTTCAGAACATTGCATCTGACGTCATAGTACAAACTTTCCTTGCTGGCGCACTATTTGAAAAAAGAAATCGCAAATTGGACGTTTGAAACCCACATTTAAATTTCCAAGAATAACAACTATATTCATCTACTTTATTATCCGGTAATACTAGAGATTAAGCATGTATCAGTTTCAGATCTTTATGATGTTGTTGCCGCACAATATAAACCTTCAGAAACACCATCCGCCGGAATGGAAAATTGTTTGAAATAACCTTTCACGCCTCTTTGTATTGAAAATCTGTTTTTGTCCTCTGTCCCACAGAAGCAAAATTATTGAAAATAAAAATAGAAATGAAAGATGGCACTGGTTAACTTACAGAGTATTTGAATATACCAGACTAGATGTGCTTGTTTCTTTTTCGCGTCAATTTCAGAAGTTTGCCGTAACGAACTCATTCGGAACTGTTGAAAGACGGACATGCAAAAGCATGGATGGAGTACTTTATACCATTATTTTTCCTGACTAAGACGAACGTTTAGAAATTATTGCATTGAGTTTGTGAATTGAAAAATTAATTTAGAAATAATTTTCCGTTAAAAACTACAAAGTAAGATTTCTCCAACAGGATAAAATATAATAAATCTAAATTGCTAATTTTGGAAATTAAAACAAAGAAAAGGTTGTTGCCGGCATTGAAAATCGAAATTTGTTTTCAACCTTTCCGGTCAAAGCTGTAGCTAAATGAAAGGGAGCGATTTTATATAAGATATTATTCTTTGTTTGGTCATAAGTAAAATTTATAACAATTTAGTTTTCAACACCGAAAATTTTGATTTTAATTCACATTCGCTGAGTATTAGTTTTATTAATATTTTTTGCCTTACAGCTAATTTCCTAATGCATATAGGGTAAAACTTTTGCTGGCTTCCTTGCTTTGTTTGTATAAATTTACTCAAGCTCTGTAATTAAGATTGGCATCTTTATATATAGGTATGTAAACCTGTATATATGCTATTTAATTGAATTGGACGTTATCAAAATATCATTATACAAAATATACAAACAAAGCAAGCAGGAAAACCAAAGTGTTGATCTACATACAGTATGAAATTAGCTGTAAGCTTCAGTGAGATTAGACAATATGTTTATCATTTCTCCTTAAGACAATTTGAAACGAAACAACTTTGTCATCATTTTATTTTTACTATAAGATTTTGTCAAATAAGCAGTATAAATGAATTTTAACTTTATTGCAAGATCGGACATTATTTTACGAGAATCATCCAGACATCAGTTACATGCACATGTTGCCAGTATGTCAAAACTTTTAGGAATAACTGATTATCGGTCTAACCATAGCCAGAAATTAGTAGTGCTTTTGCTAATTAATATTCATAATATGTAAATGAGAATTGTACCACGTGATAATAGTTTGAACTGGACTGGCTTGATATCACTAAAATCTTTAAAACACGTTGATTTCTGGATATGCTTTGTGAATACTCATTTTTAAATTTTTTTTTTTAAATTGACACTAAAATTAGAAGGATCATTGCATAAGGAAACATGTTTACTAAGTTTTAAGTTGATAGGACTTCAATTTCGTCAAAAACTACCTTGACCAAAAACTGTAACCAAAAACTTTAACCTGAAGCGGGACAGACGGACGAACGAACGGACGCACAGACCAGAAAACATAATGCCCATAAATCGGGCATGATTTTTTTTCTCACTTAACCTGTACACAATCAGCGCAAACGAAGGACAAATTTACGCAAGTGAAGAAGAAATAAAGGGCTGCGCTTTAGCGCATGATACGCCCGTTGCTCTTTTAACTTGTCTTTTTTGCTTAAAATGAATTTATATGATCAACTAGAAATATATATACAAATCAAAAGGGATGTGACATTAATATATTCACCAAAGTTTCATAAAATCCCCCTTTTTTAAGTATAAAAATAACTGATTATCGGTCTAACCATAGCCAGAAATTAGTAGTGCTTTTGCTAATTAATATTCATAATATGTAAATGAGAATTGTACCACGTGATAATAGTTCATTACTTAAGAAAACGTAAAATCTAAAATTTATAAAAATGGAAAGGGAGCTTATGTCAATAGAATAAACAATTTATCAAAGTTGCATAACGGTTTGTGAAAGTGTTAGTTATCCCAAAATTGGAAAATCCCCCCTTTTTTAAGAATAAAAATTCATAACACGGAAATGTAAAATCTGAAATTTATAAAAATTGAAAGGGAGCTTACATCAATAGATATAAACAATTCACCAAAGTTTCATGGACATTGGTGAAAGCTTTTTTGAGTTATTGTCCGAAGTGTTGAAAATCCCCCCTTTTTATGAATAAAGCCCCATAAATTCAAAACTTAAAATCTGAAATTTATAAAAATTGAAAGGGAGCTTACATTAATAGATATAAACAATTCACCAAAGTTTCATGTACATTGGTGAAAGCCTTTTTGAGTTATTGTCCGAAGTGTTGAAAATCCCCCCTTTTTTATGAATAAAGCCCCATAAATCCAAAACTTAAAATCTGAAATTAAAAAAAAAAAAACGAAAGGGAGCTTACGTCAATAGATATAAACAATTCACTTAAGTTTCATGGAAATTGGTGAAAGTGTTTTTGTGTTATTGTCCGAAGTGTTGACGACGGACGGACGGACGGACAGACGGACGGACGGACAACGGTATATCATAATACGTCCCGTCTAAAAGACGACGGGCGTATAAAAAATGAGATGCAGATCGACGCAAATATAAGACAAAATATACGCATGTGAAAGAAAAAAAAAAATGAAATGCAGAACGGCGCAAATGCAAAAAGTCAAGATCAAAATTAATATTTTATTATTTTTATTAGAACGAAGGTTAAATATAGTGTAGTCCATTTGTGTTAAATTTCCACAGGATATTAAAGTAGCGGAATACATAATAGTTCCTCTTTTCTTGGGAGACGTAGCGTTAGGTTGGTCCCCTTCGTAAAATATCCAGTATGCCTTCGGAATATACAAGTATTGTCGAGAATTTCAATAACGACCGGGAAACAGACTAACGTAGCGTACACCATGTTGGAATCCGAGAAAAACGCGAAATAGGACGTTATAATTTGACGTGTTTTCATTGCTAGAAATGTCAACGTCATAGAGCTTTTATGTCACTACCAAGTTGCGTTAGCTGATGCGCATAAACAATAGGCTGTTTGGTCTTTAAGATGTAATACCACTATTGTTTTCCCCATATAGTCTTGGTTAAATTTGCACTTTTCAAAAAGGAAAATTGGAGAATTTATCTTTTGGATTCAAAGTTAACCAATCAAAGGTTCACCCTTTTTGCCTTCGTAACAGCTTAAGTAACCATGTAATCTCAAGTTTTCAAAACATGCTATAAAAACACCAAATAAAAAAAATAATGGTGCTTTGAAACACTCAAGATATATGTTTATAACTCGTATATTTGTTTTACTGCAAGGAAATTTAGGATTAATAAAAACAACACTGTCAAATGTAAGGGAATATTTTTTTTGATCCCTTTTCTTACGCATTCAGACAAGACGTACTATGATTAAACGGTACAACACATTAAAGAGTGTACTAAGAGAATGAACAAATAAATAAATAATTAGAAAATGGAGAAGAAACGGTTAAACTAAATTAATTTTTGAACTGTGTCACTAATAAGGGAAAACACTTCAAAATATATTCAAGATTTAATCTGCTATACCTAAGATTTCAGAAATTTCTATTACAACATAGTAAAAGGAGTGTTTGTCTTTTTAAAAGTTTGGTCTTATAAACATGACTCTTTGTACACCTTATTACATTTTTATATGTTTATAGAAGCATCATTTTCCCTTCTTTCACGGTTTGGATAGGGATACTCATTAATAATTAACTCCATTCTTAACCTACCTATTTAATGTGCTTTTATTACGTTATGATTTGAATCAAATAAGGTCGGTGTTCCCAAAAAATCAAAGTGTAAGGGTCACGTTTTGCATCCTGGAGCTATGTACATATAAATATTTTGCAATCATTTCAACGACAACTTTTCAGGTTGCATTTCAGCGCCAACTCCGTATATGGTATGGCCTCTTGGAGATCGACATTATGCGGCAGAATGCGTCCGAAATTCCAATTCTTTTAGTGATCATACAACAAACAACTTTGATTTTTCTGGATCTTATCCAGGACTTCCGTATGTCCCAATAAACTTGATCAACAACCCAATCGATATTTCTGTCAATGAAGTGGCCAGTTTCTCAGAGTTTACTTTCGCAGTCTACCTCTTTCCTCGAGCCTTTGATAATAGAATGATATTCAGTTATAAACCATCAGTAAATGGCGAATGGATAGACGAAATAGATGTTAGACTGATCTCATCAGAAGTTGCATGCGTTAGAATATATACCAGGATTTCTGATACTAGAAAAGATGTTTACAAGTGTAGTGTGATTTCACAACTGTCTCTTAACAAATGGACTGGGGTTTGGATATCATACAAAAGTGGAGAACGACTAGATATTAACATAATTAATGTCGAGTCAGATATTGTTATATCTCTATCATCTTCCCTTGTCTTTCCTGGAATTATTCGTTTTGGAGGAGAATTTGATATTTCCGCAAAACCTTGGGATGGTTTAATGACTTGTGCCTTATTTTACACGCAACATATCAGTACCTTTAGCGGCAGTGAATACAGACATTGTAATGTTACATCAGGTAAATATGCCTCTGATAGTGCAAATGCATATTTTATTGAAGAAAAAATAGCCGAGGTATAGACAAAATAGAAATAAATCAGGTAAAATATGAATATTAGACAAAAGAATACAAAGTACCTTCTTCAATTATCATTGAAATGTATTCAAATATAAGAAATATTAAGCAGCAACATATAACGGGGTACAGTAATTAATTAATTAAATTTTTCAAAATCAATGAAAATTAAAGGAGCTATATCTTTTTTTAGTGAAATTGTAAAGGATCCCATTAAAGTAAACGCAAATACCTTAGTGACTATTGAATACTTATTGGATGATCTGGCGACTTGGCTTAAACGAAACAGTAAGTAAAGTTGGCGCATAAACCCACATTATACATTATACACTATTAAAACGCCAAATTATATAATTGGTTGCAGAAATATAAACACTTAAATTCGAAAAAAAGTTTGATGCTACACAAAAATTTTGTTTTACCATTTCTACTTTAGTAAACTATTTGATATAGAGATGTTCAAAGTTATCTTATAGACTTGTAAAAGAATTCCCAATTTATAATAATTCTATTTTTAGGTCAAATTTGGCAATCAACTACGCCAGAAAAGACGACAAGCGAGACGCCAACATCAGAACTTCTGAAAGATTTCAAAACAACTACTGATTACACGGAACCTGGACAAATTAAAAACCAGACAGCACGTGCGCACATGTTAACGAATTTTATTTTGATATTCAACGACACCAGTATTGACACATCAGTAACTGTTCTATCGATAATAGTAGCACAGGGTATGGTCAGATGTGCAGTGGTTTGTTCAAGGTCATTAGTCTGTCTATCATTTGCATATAAGGAAGGTCAATGCAAACTTTATACAGCAGTTTTTAACGACGATATTATTGTGAAAACTGGTTCAAAGGTGTATAAGAGGAATGTTTAGTTGTTTTCTGCCTTGTTGAGTACATATAATAATTGAATTTGAATGCAATATATTACATAGAATTGTTGTGTCGGGTTTAAATTAAAAAGAATAAAAAGAATGATAAAAAGAATTAAAAACAAGACCTATTTGTGCCCTTTAGAGTTCATATTTTAGCGTAATGCAATATAGACGCGAGTGTTAAAATTCACTTTTTTCTATTTGAATATGAAGAGCTACGTTAATATTGTTCATTAAATAATTTTATGGAATAAGTTGGGCGATACGCAGTCTATTTGAGATCGTAAAAAAGAGCTTTTGACTCATTAACATTTTTAAGTAAATAAGATATGAATGTTTAATTACGCAAAATGTTAATGTTCGTTTAAATGTCTATGTTTGAATGTTCAAAACAAATACTTTTCCTCATGCTAGTTTCTTTTTTTAATACTCGCTCTATCGTAAATGGCGACGTGTGATTCATCAGGTAATGACAAAAACAAGAAAACTTTGTTTTAATTTCAGCCTTTATAGCATCAGTCATTTGATATTTTATAAAATAAGACGTTTTTTGATGATGTGGTTACTATAAAAATATATTTTGATTCAATTTCTGGTATTTGTTTTATTTTTAAGTTTGGTTGACTCCAGTAACTTGAAGTGGCTATTACAAGTATTACATATTTATTTATCAAAAATGTATTTCGAATGGCCAGAAGAGTGTGTGCTCTAAACCATGTAATTAGTAGCGTGTCTTTAACATTAAATAGGCAATACCTAAGATTTCAGAAATGTCTGGGACAACTGATAATACGTGGGATACATCGTAAAAGGAGTGTGGCAAAACTTTGAGCTGATAATCCAACTGCATTTAAGAACTTTATACGGATAGACTCAAATATGATTTAAGAACTGCTACATGTTGGTCCGACTGTTACGAAAAACACCACCCGGTACAGATAGACCGGTAAATGATTTAATAAATCTGAAAAAAATCATTGATTCACTGCCATAAAGAAATGATAAAAGACAAAATGATAAAAAACAAGCTTCATAGGAATTGATTGACGGATTCGAAAATGTGGCGATTCGTACCATTCCGAAGCAGACCGTTCTAATTCGTTTAAGGCCCAGTCACACTGTCACGTTTCAAGAGCTACGTTTTACTACGTTTTGAATGCGTAGCAAAACGGGAATATACGTAACAAAGCGTATCGAAACGTAGTGATCCTTTTCTCAAAACTGGACCTGCCCCGTATGTTTTGAAAATTCAACAACACACGTAGCTAAATTGAAACGAAGTAGAAACCTAGTAAATACGTATAAAAGTTTAGCGGAACACAACAAAACGTGCTTACTACGTATCGAAACGTATCAGTGCGTGGTGAAAGTGTGGGTCTACACGTACTAATACATGATAAGAACGTAGCACAAACCTAGTAAAACCTAGTTTTCAAAATAATGTGACATTTTTTGTTCAAAACGTAGTTGAAAGTTAGAATTAAAACGTAGTAAAACTTGACAGTGTGACTGAGGCTTAAACCCTTACTTATACCGTAGCAAACCGCTTTTTATCCGCAGTACATACGCCCCGACACGTGTTGTTCGTATTAGAGGTTTCTCAACATCTTACGAACGGACGAAACTCTACGAACGTATCGTTATTGAGCAGTAATTTTGTTATAATAAAATCCATAATAAATGTCTTCCGATACTGCAGTGTATTTAAAAGACAACAGTAAACAACTCAATATCCTTTTTTGCAACCTTTCATTTTATTGTTATCATTAAACATTCGTGTTCCAATTTATTTTCTGTTGTTGACTGATTCGTTTTCGTACGTCGAGTTCCGTTTGTTGACATGTCGTATATATGCGTTCGATTTATCTCCCTTATTTATTCAAAAAGAACATTTTTTTTTATAATGTCCTTGATTAAAAAAATCAAAACATCTAGTTTGCAATTGGTTGATTGATTGTTTGGTGTTTAACGTTCATTGGCAATTATTCCATTCACTTCATTGCGAATTTAGCGTTTGATAAAGGATTGATAAGTGATTGAGTAACACAACTTTAATATATTTCATATATCCACACGTCCCTGCTATGGGTCCAATTGGTTTGAGTTACTATGAGTTTCATTTTTTCGTGTCGGAGAGTATCTTGGATAGATACGTCGTAACATAGCTTTTTTATTTCTGATATTTATTGGGAATCAGTTTAAGAAATTTAAAGGTGCACTCTATCTATCGTTAGAAATAAAGTTTTGTGTGTTTTTGTTGAAATTATGAGTGCTACAGACCTAACAAAACTGGTAGTCGCATAGTTATCAAAATATATATATTTATATATTACACCCCTAACTAAAAAGAAAAATGAGAAATATGAAAAACAGAGGAAATATGCACAGTATGCCATAGAAGCTTAACGGAAACAATAAACAAGAAAAAAAGTATGTATATACTTATAATTATACTATAAAGGAAACTTACACACATATAATAAGAAAGGCCATGATAAAAAAAAAAAAAAGACACAATACATAAGTTTAAATATGTATTTCAATATTTTCCTTTATTTTTCTTGTTAAGTCTACCAATTTATAACAATATATCAATAAGAAGAGATCATTTGGATTTTAGTGGTTGGGGCAAAGAAGTTATCCCGGAACTTATTGGGATGTTTTCTTTTCAAATTTAAATCGAAAGGCGTTCACTTCTAGATTTATTTTACCTCATGTCCACGAAAGAAATTTTACCGTTAATCAACTTCTATCTAAGATTCTTCTACCTAGTTCTTCATAGAATGACCCCCAAGGGTGACTGGGGTATAGAAATATGGTCACTTGGTCTTCTCCCGACCGGCAGTAAAACGCTTGCCGAAGTGGGGCGCCCGTTTGGCTGTGCGGGATGTATCAAGTTCGCAGTCACGTCCGGTCAGAAGGGGGACGTTAAATCCGATGCCTCGTGTAAAGAGAGTGCCACGCTCTTTGCACGTTAAGAACCCTTGCAACAACTCTTTGAGGGGTCCGTAGGTGGCCTGTTGCAAGGCAAAATTTCTGTCCCTATCCAATATACCCTAATTTTCCAGTGGCAGTCCAAATTTCCCCGACCATCCTCCTAGATGGCATCTATTACAACATCCTACCTATTGTATTTATTGTTAACTTGTTCTCGTCCTGAATATGCATGAAATATTTGCCACTGGACGTTAAGCAACCAACAATCAATCAATCTATCTAAGATTCAAAAAGATTCTTATCCCTTTCCATCCATAGATCTATATTTACCTTTTTCACATATACTAAATAGTGATGTTGTCATCATGTTTATTAAAATTTCTTGTACGATTACTGTCCTTTGATTAAATATTATATATTCTTCGTTTAAATTTATAGATCAGTAAGACTTTCAACTGTGTTGATTGAACAGTAACTTGTATATTATATATTATATAATATCAAATAAATATAATATGTATTTGATTCAAAATGTTTTTAAAAAATCAAGCATGCATATTTTACATATAAAAGACATTTCAAAGGGAAGAAGAGCACAGCCGATAATCCAATATTTTAAGATAAATTACTGTTCCCTCTTTTCTCGTTACGGCAAGTTACGTCAAGTTAAGGCGATTTTCGTTCGTTCGTAAGATGTTGAGAAACCTCTATTAAACCGTGTCATTTCCGTATTCAACCGTGTCTTACCGTAAAAATACGTATCACTCATTTCGCCAAATGACTCCTTTTCTACTTACCCGTGATAGATACGTAAAAGCCCGTAGTCAAACCGTTATGCATCCGTAGTGGATCCGTATTAAACTACGGAAACTGCATTTCCAGGATCATCCGTGAGAATAAATCCGTAGTGGAAACGGCAAGGTGATCCGTGAATGTGTGACCTAGGGATTACGATGACCGAAGCCCAAGTTTTACACAATGTTTTAAATTTTGTTCATGTGGAATATCAACCCACAAGGGTATCATCATGGCAATATTTGGTCGTACAGCTCTTGATCTGTTTCGGTTTTTCAATCAACATTCTTGGCTCTCAAAAATTTGGCTTTGTGCATTCTGGCTGATGGTTAATCCAAGAGAGCGCTTGCAATTCATAAAATTTTGTTTTTAAATGTTTTTCGACTACGTTGTGGTAATTGATTTGGCATTCTAATTGACTTGAATTGAGGGCCACTGATGAATTTTATGTAAAACTACGCTCGACTGATATCATAAATTGAATTCATTGTATCTTTGAATTGTTTTTTTTACTAGTACGACTTTAATATTACAGTGTCTTTTTATATAACAGCTTTTATTATTCAAAAGACACAGAACACTTCGACTGCGCTTTTACGAATAAACACCCTCAGTAGATTGTCTGCCTTTTCTTATAAATAAATTTTAATCAGTATAAGGATCGATACAAAATGTTGAAATCATTTTACAAATGTTTCCAATCAGCATCCATGCATATAAAGTATATATTGCTAGTCCGCTGTCTCGGTCTATTTGGAAGCACAGGTGCATAAGCATCTTTATGAACAACAAGAACCTAAAAATATATAAAAAAATATCCTACGATCATCTTAATCAGAGGGAGTAGAAACCTTACGACACACCATAAGGATATGATGTATAATTAAGAGAGGAAAAAATTTCTAAAAGAATGCTGAAAATACCAAAGGCAAATTCATACTCAAAAGCGAAAGACAGGCTAAAAAATTCAACACTAAAAAAACCCCCAAACCCAATGAACCCATTGAGTGAAGGTATCATTTATACATAAATAAATGAAGCATGTGCGATATACTTTCTCCCGTAACAGTATGAATTAGTAGGATCTGAAGTTGATGTCATTGAAATAGTTGTTACAAAATCTTTTTACTAACACTGGGAATTGTCATATCACTATTCAAGAGGTTGGGAAATTCTAAAAAACTCGGTTCGGATGGTTGTTGAACAACATTATTTACTCCGATTCTAAATATTGTACTAAATTGTGAAAACGAGAGAAGGTTGTTAGCACGCTTTGAATTTTCAACCATTGGTATATATGGCATCAATCATGGGTTGGGATCTCAAAAAAGATGTTTAACCCCGCCGCAATTTTGCGCCTGTCCCAAGTCAGGGGCCTCTGGCCTTTGTTATTCTGGTATGATTTTGAATTTTAGTTTCTTGTGTATAATTCGGACTTTAGTATGACGTCCATTATCACTGAACTAGTATGCATATTTGTTCAGGGGCCAGCTGAAGGACGCCTCCAGGTGCGGGAGTTTCTCACTACATTGAAGACCCATTGGTGGCCTTCGGCTGTTGTCTGCTCTATGGTCGGGTTGTTGTCGCTTTGACACATTCCGCATTTCCATTCTCAAATTTATTCTAAGTATTTGGCATAACTTTTTGAGAATATAAGGTTTACAATGCTCATCAACTTGACTTGGCCTCCCAATTCGAGCGGCGTTGCTTAGTCTTATAACGGAAAGACGCAGGCCTGACTTTCCAAATGTAGATATTACCTTCTATCATAAAGATACTTCAATAAAGGAATATGAGAAGTTCATGGCAATGAGTTATTTCCATTTTCATTGTATTTTGACTGATTGCCCGTCACTTAAATTCATATTAGAATACTTGTAATCCACACGGATTTGAATTAAACATTATTTGATAACTTTAAAATGAATTCTATTTGAAAGGTCCTTTATCTTTTTTTCTTCTTCAACCGTTATTGATTAGGTTTTTGTATACGAAACGCGCTTTAGACGTTTAAAATTATAAACCTGGTATCTTTGATGAGTTTATTTTATGAAAAATGTTAATTTTTGATTTTTTTCAACTTCCTTAAAAGTTGTTGACATCTAGTTTTTCTAAGCGTCTTAAAGTAGTGTGACAGCTATTCCTTAAAGGTTTCAAGTTGATAAAGAATTTCTTTTTATTCTCTACAAAATTAAAAGATATTATTGCAATATCAAAAAGATCAATCGGTTATCGGCCAAATTCTGAGATAAAAGAACTATAGAAAATAAAAAATAAGAAGTTTTTATTACAGGCTAGAAATTTTATTTGAACGTCGCCATAACGAGGTAAACCAATAATTTCAATTCTTAAATCGTCGAACACGATCTGCTTTTCAAAAGGATTTAAATTAAAGGTGTTGGGATATTTAAATCAAGGTTGTATACGTTTCTAGTTACAAACAAAATGATAGAAATGAGAGCTTGCTTGATTTTTATTACAATTATAGGTTAGTTGAAATACTTTAAGTAAGATACTTAAATATATGTTATGGTCAGCTTTTAGATGTTACACCACCATTGTTTTCCCCAATTAGCCTTGGTAAAATTTGCACTTTTTAAAATAATTTGCAGATTTTATCTTTGTTTCAATGTTAACTAATCAAATGCTCCCCCCTTTTTTTCCTTTGTCACAAGCTTTAGTAAAGTATTAAAAGTATTAAAAAAGTATTAAAAAAATCAATATCAAAGGATAATTTTTTGACAATCATTTCAACGACAACTTTTCATAGATATGAGAAGATGTGGTATGAGTGCCAACGAGACAACTCTTCATCCAAGTCACAATTTGTAAACGTATGCCATTATAGGTTAAAGAAAGGTGTTTAACACGGAGCCTTGGCTCACACCGAACAGCAATCTATAAAGGGTTACAAAAATGACAAGTGTAAAACCTTTCAAACGGGAAAACCAACGGTCTAATCCGTATAAAAAACGAGAAACAAGAAACACTTATGAACCACATCAACAAACGACAACTACTTAACATGAGATACCTGACTTAAGACAGGTGCAATCAAATGCAGCGGTTTTAAACGTTATAATGGGTACCAACCTTCACCTTATGTATGAATGTTTTGACAATCATTTCAACGAGATCGTCATTATGCGACAGAATCCGTACGAAATTCCAATTGTTTTAGTGATCATACAACAAACAACTTTACTTTTTCTGGATCTTATCCAGGACTTCCGTATATTCCAATGGACTTGAACAACAACCCAGTCGATATATCTGTCAATGAGGTGGCCAGTTTCTCAGAGTTTACTTTCGTATTCTACCTCTTTCCTCGAGCCACTGATGGTAGAGTAATATTCAGTTACAAACCATTAGTAACTGGTGAATGGATAGAAATAATAGATGTGATACTGTTATCATCAACAGTTGCCTGTGTTGAAATATTTGCACGGGTTTCTGGAAATCTGCAAGTAGTTCAGAAGTGTAGTATGTTTTCGTCACTGTCTCTTAACAAATGGACTGGAGTTTGGATATCATACAAAAATGGAGAAAGACTGAATATTACCGTTATGAATGTCGAGTCAAATTTAGTTATGTCTCTATCATCCTCCCTTGTCTTTCCTGGAACTATTCGTTTTGGAGGAGAATTTTATACAGACACACATCGTTAGGATGGTTTAATGACTTGTGCCTTATTTTACACGCAACATATCAGTAACTTCAGCGGCAGCGAATTCCGACATTGTAATGTTACATCAGGTAAATATGCCTCTGATATTGCAAATGTATATTTTATTGAAGAAAAATAACCGAAATATAGACAAAATAGAAATTAAATAAAATCAGGTAAGATATGAATAGTAGACAAAGGAAAACAAAGTACATTTTTCAATTTTTCTTTATATAACATTTATTAGATCTTATTAATCAGCAAGATATTATGGGGGGGGGGGGACATAAACACTTAAAGGAGTTAATATATCCAATAATGCGTTATTCCTGTAAGTTGTATGGTTCAAATGTTTATATTTTTAGAACTTCCGAATGCTTTCGAAACAACTACTGATTACACGGAAGCTGGACACATCATAAACCAAACACATCAAAAAGAAACCAATGCGTACGTTTCAGCGAATTTTATTTTGATATACAACGACACCTGTATTGACACATCAGTAACTTTTCTATCGATAACAGTAGAGCAGGGAATGGTCAGTTGTGCTCTGGTTTGTTCAATGTCATTTGTCTGTCTGTCTGTCATTTGCATATGAAGACGATCAATGCAAACTTTATACAGCAGTTTTTAACGATGATATTATTGTGAAAACTGGTTCAAAGGTGTATAAGAGGAATTTCTAGTTGTTCTCGGTCTTGTTGAGTTCATGAATCATTGAATTTGAATGTAATATATCACATAGAATTGTTGTGCATGGTTTAAAGAATAAAAAAATAGGATTATGATATAAAAGAACTATTTGTGCCCTTTAGAGTTCATATTTTTGCGTAATGCAAATTAGACGTGAGTGTTAAAATTCATATTTTTTCTATTTCCCATATGAAAAGCAACGTTATAATTTTATGAAATAAGTGGGGCGATACGCAGTCTATTTGAGATCTATTGATTCATTTTCTTTTTTTATAAAGTAGTTGTGTTTCATTTCAAAGGGGCAATTTTCGTTGAATGTACATGTTTAGAATTTGCTCTTTGGTTAATGGCGACGTGTGATTCTTCAGATAATGACAAAACTAGAAAACATTGTTTTATACCTGCCAATATAGCTTCTCTTATGTGATTTTTAAGAAATAAGACTTTTTATGTGATTTGGATGGAAAAAATATGCTAGATAAATTTAATTATTTTTAAAACGTATTTGGAATGGCTGGAATAGTGTATTCACACAACCAATCAGAAGATAAATGAAAAGAACATATGTGGTATCTGACAACACATGTAATAAGTAGCGTGTCTTTAACATTATAGTTATCAAAAGTACCAGGATTATAATTTTATACGCCAGACGCGCGTTTCGTCTACATAAGACTCATCAGTGACATAAAATTATCATTGAGATAACAAAGTTTAACATTGTCCTTTTAACTTGGTAAAAATCCAGTTTCCAACAATTATTTAAAATAAACTATTATCTATCATACCTGCTTTACTTTCCCATTATTATGTCATATAGATCGCTTATCAAGTACAATGCTTAGCCAATGCTTTCCATTCCTAAAATACCTTTTTAAAATACCAAAGGTATAAGAAACATATATTAGATTGAGAAAGTACATTGATAACTTTAACATGATTTTCTTATGTTCGTTAGTTATGTACAACTGACTTAAAATAATACGGCTGGAATTCCAAGCAATCAAAGCCAGGCTTCAAGGTTATTATGAAACTGCCTATTCTAGTGGTGTGAATCAGACGTGGATACTCCAAATTTTCAAGGATCTTTTACAGTACATACAATCTAAGACTCTTTCATCTTACAATAGTATTAAAACATTTGACTGTTCTACATTGTACACAAGTATTATTCTACATTGTACACAAGTATTTACAATTCTAAACTTAAAGACTAATTGAAAGAGTTGGTATTGCTTTGTTTTAAAAAAGGAATGGTCAACGTAGATTCAAGTATCTTGTCTCAGGAAGGGATAAATCCTACTGTGTAAAGAATCAATCACTCTGATTCAGACAAACAAATCTCTGAAACTGACATTAGCAAGATGCTTGATTTCTTGATTGACAACATTTTTGTTACGTTTGGAGGATGTGTTTTTCCCATGGGAACTAATTGTGCCCCTCTTTTTACCGACTTGTTACTTTATTCGTATAATGCTTAAAAGAGGGACGAAAGATACCGAAGGGACAATCAAACTCGAAAATCTAAAACAAACTGAAAACGCCATGGCTAAAAATGAAAAAGACAAACAGAAAAACAATAGCACACACGACACAACATAGAAAACTAAAGAATAAACAACACGAACCCCATATAGTCATACAGTACTTCTTAGGAAGAAATAAAAGAAGTTAGCAATATTCTTTAACTTTACTTTCCGTTATAAATATGATGTTATCTCACTAAATAATTCAAAATTTGGTGACTATGTTGAACCGATCTATCCCATTGAACTTGAGATACAGGATACAACATATACAGGTAAGTCTGCCTCATATCTTGAATTCATCTAGAAATTGGCAATGAAGGTCGATTGAAAACAAAAATGTAAAACAAAAGGGATGTTTTCAGCTTCCCAATTGTGCACTTTCCATTTACATGTATATGTAGAAACATTCAAGCAGCGCCTGCATACGTTGTTAATATCTCCCAGTTGATACGCTTTTCTAGGGCTTGTGTTTCCTATCATGATTTCCTTGATAAAGGGTTGCTGCTTACAAGGAAGCTATTGGACAAAGAATTCCAATGGGTGAAGATAAAATCATTCCTTCGTAAGTTTTACGAACGCTATCACGAGTTGGTCGGCGGTTATGGAATACACGTTTCAAAGATGATAGCAGATATGTTTTTAATGTGACGACGTTAACTACAATCCCGTTTTCATTTCCCGAATGTGACCTACCTAATTGAACTTGTTGCTGGGTGTTTACTAACGTGAGCAACATGACGGATTCCACATGTAGAACATGATCTGTTCATCCACCCGGAAAACCTGGATTCTTCTGCAGCTTTTTTGGTTGGATTCGTTTTGCGCAGTCTTTGGTTTTCTATGTTAAATTTGGTGTACTATTGTTTGTTTGTTTGTCTTTTTTTTTTGAGTCATGACGTTGTCAGTTTATTTTGGACTTATCAGTTGGAAAGTCCCTCTGGTATCTTTCGCCTTTCATTTTATCATTCTAAAACAGAAGTTCAATAAGATGAAATGATTTTGGTTGGATGATTTTATTCATTTTTCTTGTGTTCTTTTAAATATTATTTTTTGAAAGTATGACAAAATAGGCAATGCAGAATGAATTACATTAAAATGATATATCGATGTAAACGATTTTATACGTGTGTGAACTTGGTGCACATATCAAGGAAGATGATATGAATGAGCAGATATACAAGATGATACCAAATACATAATATAAACAAAAAAGGAAAAAAAAAAAAAAAAAAACAAACACAGTAGGGATGAAGAAAAGACGGAAAGGGTTACATGGAGAAAAAAGCTTCAATGATGGCCACAAGATTGCGGTCAAGGGAAAATTTACATTTAAGTTAAAACCTGTTATTGCAAATTTTTGACGTAATTTTGAAACTGTAATCTTTATTAATAGTTAGGAAAATTTCACCATAAGCAAGCGAAAGCAATTAACCAGTATTGATTTTATATAACTTCAAGTGGGAAGTCAATTATTGGTGTCAAGTGTGTAGACATGACCTATGGAAACATGTTAAGACATACAAGATTTATTTTTAAATATAATGGAAACTCTGAAAGAGTTTGGTATAAAATAATTACAGATGAGAATTGACGTCACTTCTGAGGAAAAGCAGTTTAAAATAAGGTAAGAATACCTCTTTGTTACAATATGAGAAGATTGAGAAATTTCAGACTGTATTTAACTGTATCACAACTCATATAATACCGGTTTGTTTTTGTTGTCATGATCAACCAGTTCCATTTCAAATGATTATAACATTTTAATAAGGCCGTGCTACCTATAGTTGTTAATTTCTGTATCATTTTGATCTCTTGTGGAGAGTTGTCTCATTAACAATCATACCACATCTTCTTATTTATATTCATACGAGATGTAAATCAATACAATACTTCATTTATTGTTTATTTGTCATCAAGCCACCGATTTTATCCGTTATTGAAATGATCAGTTTTGTAATGTCAAATAAGAAAAAACGATTTGATAATTTTTTGATTTTTCAATATCAAACATTTTAAGCCATTTGACCTCCATTTGACCACATTTCGACATGTTAAAAAGAAAGAAGCAGAATACAGTCTTTAATCAGTGATTTTCTTTAAATATAGCACAACGTTCAATTTTATCATCAGTATAAGAGGTTTATTTCTTTCCAAATTTTGAAATTTAAATTCATGAACAAATGAATGGGCATCGAGTTGACAATTAATAATCTTTTCTGTTACTTCGAAATTATTATCGAGAATAAATTATCCTTTTCAAGAGTATTGTAAAAATCGAATAAAGACAGATTTTCCTTCAGTGTTATATTTCGAACATAAGTGAAGATCTTTATTTGTTTGATCTGTATTTGAATATTCATGAAGAAACCGTAAAAATTATATACTAGTATCAAGTAAAAAAACTCAAAGCCAATTAGTAATAAAACTATAGGTTTTATGTCATTATCAATTAAGCAACTTTATATACAAATAATAGGTTTGAGTCTCGGAACCATTTGTCTTACAAACCCCATCTAAAGTCGAAACAAAGAACTATTATACATGAACTCTATAATTATTAGACATTATTATCAACTGTCAGTGCCTTTCTATCATTTCTTTAACTTATAATTTATTGTGTGATATCCTTTAATTATTTCCTCTTATCAAAATATTCATATCAAGCACCTCATTATCTGCGTTAGTTCAATAGCCTATGTGTCTTAACATAATCAATTTAACGATATAAATGAAACGGTAAAGTTTATGTATTAAAATTATCAAGTTTGATGTAGTAAACTATTTATTTTCTAATAAGGATGACTAGAATAATATTTGAGTAAGTTATTTTTTACTGAATTTTACCGATTGGTATTTTCGTGATTTTCTTATGTTTGATATTTTCATAAACTTCTCTTCATAAAAATTGTATTTATATTTGAAATGGTTGTATTAAAAATTACGACCCCCATTGACTAGGCAGTAGAAATTAAGTCCATCACGATATAGGTGTATCATCAAAATCCAGAGACTATCATTAAGCCTAGGTTTTGAACTTAGTGACTGTTTGTTGCAAACATATTATAAGGGGATGTATGCATAAGTTTACTTAGTTACGATATGATTATGATGTGTAGGTGTTTATTTTAGGTATATGCTTCATATTTGAATCACTACAGATAAAGATGAAAATATCACTAGCAGTGGGCATTGTAATTTGTTGCGGTATGACGTTTGCTAGAAAAGGAGCTGTGGATCTGATAGTAAAGTCTTTTGAGGTACATTTTAAAGTGTCACAAATGCAATTATGATTTATGAATTTTACAAACTTATTCACAAAATACATAAACATTTTTATTGTAAATGGGTAAGGCAAACGTTTTTGACTTGTCATTCGGTTGGTTAAAATGTTGTTAAACAATACGACAAAAAAATGCATCACACTAGTTTAGAGGATTTTAATCATTGCAAATAGCAAGAATAGTTTGTCATAGTAATTATTAGAATAATGCTAAAATATGACTAATGCATCTGTTTACGTTGTATTTGAATTAGTTACTTTTGATCATTTAGTGCATTTTGTGTGTATGGATGACCCATAAATTTAAGTATTCAACAAATTAAAAAACACCATATTTGTCAAAAGCGTGGACTAAAATATTTTGGAAAATACCATTTTTCGATCCAACAAAAAAATATGAATCTCTGATAATTTTATAGTCATGTTTTGAATTCGGGCGTTCCTGATGCAGGTGGGTCTTAATGTGTGATTCGGATGCAAGAGGTTTTTACAGTGTTGATTTCAAATTTGTTTATCCTTGTAATTATTCCATACTTAACATGCTTAATATGTAATTAGGAATAATATGTCCCCATACGGCCTTCATTAATGAGCAAAGCCCACACGATATAGTCACCATAAAAGGTCCCGAGATTGCAAATGTAAAACCATTCAAAAGAGAAAACTAACGGCCTATTTTATGTTCAAATAATGAACGTAAAATAAAAAAGACACAAAGTTCAGATCTGAGAATACTAGTTCAAAGCCAAAAACAAAAAATAAAAAAACACCATGCATCTAAGTATGTTTGTGATACAGTTGAGAATAGAAATGGTGAATGTGTGAAGAAGACATCAGTCCGACCGAAGAGCCCCCCCCCCCCCCCCCAAAAAAAAACCCCAGCCGCAGCAGTTTCTGCTGCTGCATTCCAATTAAGCCACTGTACTGGAACTATAAAAGAAGTAAACTACTAGTAGCGAAAATACTGTACTTGAAGGAAATTTCTAAACGACAAGTCAATTATCAATGACAACATCAAAAGATTAAACACATCAAATGAACGGAAAACAACTGTCATATTTATGTTTTGATAAAAAAATATCCTTACGAAGTTAATGTTGGATTATACCTGGTTGTATAGCTAGCTGAACCTCTCACTTGTATGACAGTTGCAAAGAATTTTATTACATTGACAACAATTTCTAAGTAAAAAAACAAACATAATGGGTAAAATTGTAAAAAAAAATTGGATACAGCAGTCATTATTGTGTTTAAATAGGCAAAGTACATAGGCAAAACTGAAAGACAAGAATACAAAAAATTACCATAACACAAAAACACAAAGGGGGACGTATAAATACCGAGCCACGCCAAAAAGTATATTACCAAAAGCAGACTAAACAATGAAGGTAAACAATATACAAAGACAAATACTATACTTTAAGACCATGATGTTTTAAATCTGAAATTAATACGTAAAATGTATCACCAAGGTTTTCGTGTAGGCCGATTGACTTTTTAGGAAAAAAAAAACGAGACGTTATTTGACATAACCCTGATTTACCATGATAGAACTTGTTAATAAGTATGATGGTCAACCTCTAATTGTTGGTGATTTGAATGCCAAAACCAAATTGTTAGATGATGTTGTCATCCCCGATGACGGTCTTTTTGATATACTGGATGATTTTGAAGATGACAGTTTTGTGTCATATTTGTACGATTACCAAATTTATGTGACAATAATGTATCTTTAAAGCGATGTTCAAAAGATGGCAGTGTGCCTAATAACTATGGGTACAAACTTATAGATTTTTGTAAACGTAACAATTTGTATATTGGTAACAGTAGGTTACCAGGTAATGACTATATGATAGGCTTGACTACATGTAATAGTGTATCTCTTATTGATTATTTATTACTGTCCTCCAACATTTTTTTCACTGATAAAAGAATTCAATGTTCTCGAATTCAATCCACTTTTTTCTGATGTCCATTGTGGCCTATGTTTTTGTTTTCATGCTTCAGTGAACATTTTTACTACACATTCCGATGATAATTGTAGTAGTCAGCGTGGTCATGCGCGATGGGTTCCAGACAAGGAAAACCGGTTTATTGAGACACTCGTCAGTGACGTTACAAAACTAGACGAGATATCACTGCTTTTGTCGGAGGACAGTAGCAATCCAAAAGAACGAATCAATACAGTCGTTGACAAAATATGTGATATTTTTAAGAGCACTGCTAGTCGTGTTTTTAAGCCAAAGGGAAGATCCTATCTGTCTGGTTCTTCTAACCAACTTTGGTTTAATAAACAATGCAGAGATAAGCGAAAGTTTTTCCATAAAGCGAAAAACCGTTACAGTTTTAGTAAAAATAAAGCGAACCGAGATGAGATGAAAAAGTGCGGGAAAGTTTACAGAGCCGAAATGAATAAAGGTTTTGAGAGTTTTCACATGCACTAGAATCTGACATGCGTAAACTTTCGAAAAAAGATTCTGGTAAATTTTGGAAAATCTTGAAAAGATTGGATAGAGGAGGGTCTGATAAAGATATCCAAATTACTATTGATCAACTATATGAGTATTTTAAGTCATTAAATAAGAGCGATGTTCCAGATGATGATATTGATTTTGAGGATTTAGTTAATAGTATAAAAAGTCAGGGGGTTATTGAAATTATAGATCAGGAAATTACAGAGTACGAACTATTGTCAGCTGTTAAAAAATTATGTAATGGCAAAGCCCCAGGGGAAGATGGGATTGTCAACGAATATATAAAAAGCACGGTGAATCAATTTTTGCCTATTTACACGAAGTTATTCAATTTAGTGTTTGATTCTGGAATCGTTCCCAAATCATGGCTTATTGGTATCATTAAGCCGTTATTTAAAAACAAGGGGGATCCAAATAATTTGGATAATTACCGAGCTATTTGTCTTACATCGAATTTAGGAAAAGTGTTCACCTCTATACTTAATTCAAGACTTAATGCTCTGTCAGACGAGATCGGGATTATAACTGATGCCCAGGGTGGTTTTCGTAAGGGGTATTCTGTCCAAGATAGTATGTTTATCATGCATGCTTTAATTTCACTATATTTGAGTTCGGGAAAGAAATAATTTTGCGCTTTTGTAGATTTTAAAAAAGCTTTTGATACAGTATGGAGGGTGGGACTATGGCAAAAATTATTAAAATATAACATTGGTGGGAAAATGTTTAAAGTTATATTGAGCATGTATACGGATATTAAGTCTTGTGTTAAAAATGGAGAACTAAAAACAGATTTTTTCCCGTGTGAGGTAGGTGTAAGACAGGGAGAAAAAATGTCACCTTTTCTCTTTGCCTTATACCTGAATGACTTGGAGGAATATCTGGATGAAAACTCTGTTGAGGGTCTAACATTTATGAATGAAAAATTTACAGAGAATCTTGATTTGTATATCAAGTTATTTATTCTTCTGTACGCCGACGACACTATTATTTTTGCGGAGTCGGCAGAAGGATTGCAAAAGGCTCTGAATGTTTTTGAGCAATATTGTTTTGAGCGGAAACTCACTGTGAATGTATCAAAAACTAAGATTGTAATTTTTTCAAAGAGAAAGTTTAATAAGAATGTTACTTTTAAACTATGTAATGAAATTATTGAAATTAAAGACTCATATGTTTATCTTGGTCTGCTGTTTAATTACAACGGAAACTTCTTTCAAGCTCGAAAAAAACTGGTAGACCAAGCTCAAAAAGCACTTTATGCTCTATACAAGAAGATACAAAATATCTCACTCCCGATTGATTTACAGTTAAAATTATTTGATGCATTGGTGGTTCCTATTTTGACCTATTCCTCGGAAATATGGGGGTTTGAAAATAAAAATAATACTGAAAAATTACATCTACAGTTTTGTAAGCGCATTTTGGGGATGCGATCCTCTACGCCAAATTTTATGGTGTATGGAGAACTTGGAAGATTTCCACTTGAACTGCAGATCAAGTTAAAAATGGTATTTTTTTGGCACAAGCTTGCAACAAACGATAAAAAGTTATCGGGTAAACTGGACAAGTTACTTTGGTACATGCATGAGCATGAAGGTTATAATTTCAAATGGTTTAACCATGTAAAATCCGTGTTTAATGACTGTGGCTTTTGTGAAGTATATAATGTTCCGGAGCAAGTTGATTATAATTATATTAAAACTAATGTGAGGCAGCGTCTCCAGGACCAGTTTATCCAAAAATGGTTCTCTGATATAAATAACTCATCAAGGGGGGAATTTTATTTACACTTCAAAGAAGAGTTTTGCTTAGAACCATATCTGTTAAAATTGAGGCGGGGTCATAGAGTTAATATATGTAAACTAAGGGTATGTAATACAAAGTTTCCCATTGAAACAGGAAGATGGAGAAATGTACCACGAAATGAGAGACTTTGTCCACTTTGTAAAGATGGTCTTGGGGATGTGTACCACTATATATGTATGTGTACCAATTGTGAAGTTAAAGATTTAAGGGGGAAGTTCATACCTCTATATTATTCAAAATATCCAAATGTTAAAAAAGTACTGGGTATGCTTAAATATTGTAATAATAATGTGCTGTCTAAGCTGTCAATTTTTATTCAAAAGGTAGAAAAGATGCTTGTCTGATTTAAAATTGCAATAAACAAAGATTTATTTCTGAAGATGTATAATATAAAAATGTATACTGAATGTATTATGAAATATCTTGTGATTTATATTGTGTATAATATGCTCCTGTTACGCAGTCTTCTGCGGCTGAGTTTTCTTTAATAAACTATGAAACCAACTTCATGATGTTTATAAATTCCGCATACCTGCTACAAGCTAGTTAACAATGTATATCCAATACGCGGGTGAAGTTGGTATATTACATTAACGTTTGGAAAAAAATTCAAAATTAAAATGGTCTCGTTTGTCATTGTTATAAACAGTTCTTGAACAAGTGGAAAGTAAAGTAGCAATACAGACAGAATCCATCCAATTTGTATTTTCTCCGGTAATGCCTCACCAAATCAAGAATATGACAGATTCTTTTCCTTGTTCCGTTGGTTGATAAAGTTTGATTTTGTCAGTTTTATTAACTTCTTCTTTTTGAACTTGCATTGGATTTGGCATTTCTGTTATTTCTTTTATTATTATAATAGCTTTTGTTTTGTTCTGATATAGCACGTTTTGGCCCTGTACCGTTTTCTTTTTTTTTCTTCCAAAACGTTTTCTACAGACAAGAATAAAACTAAATATAATGTAAAAAACTAATTTTCAGATGCACCCGACTAGAGTAAAACGATCCACCATGCCAGATATTGAGAGTTCTTTGCACACGGTATTCATCAATACAGACGAAAACCATGATGGACACATTACAGTAGACGAAATTATAGACTCTGTCGTTGGTAGCACTGGCCTAAAGATTAACAACAAAATGACACAGGGCTTCAATGTGGTATTTGGTAATCCAAAATATGACCTGAATGAAAACGGATCCCTCGAGGAAAATGGTATGAATTCATTAACGTAAGAAAAATCCAGACAATTCAAACATAGAACAGGTGTTAGATTTGTATGCATTTTACATGTTTCAGCATATACTACATAAACAAAAGCATTTAGATAATCATCGGTAGACAATCTATATCAAAAACACGTTTTGAAAACATTACCAGGGCAATTAGTTTGCTTCCAAAAATGTCCAGTTGCGCGTCACCTTTATGAGAGTTATTTCTAGAAATCATGTCATACAATTTGCATGCTAGACTGTCATCAACTATTTACATTTTTAAACGTGACCATCTACTTTATTTTTTGATGAGCTTGTGCAATACTTAGTTATATGGAAACCTATCAAAATGAACAACTTCAGTACAGTGTTTGCAAAACTAAGGTCAAACGACCTTTGAAAAGAAATACATTTTGTACTCTCTTTAAAAAAATTCCTGCAGTAAATGTAGCATGTAATAGGTAAGATTGATTTCATATAGTAAGGCAGTATTTATGGGTTATATTCTATCAGTCTTTAGATAAAAGATAAAGAATATCAAGTCCGAGGTAATGTACCAAATAGACTTACAAGTCAATCAATTAGATTGAGTGACCTATATTAATAACGATAAACAAACCTGATACACTTAACATTTTTTTATACGTATCTGATACGTATAACCTTCCATCATTACCTAACTGAACAAAGAAATAACACGACGGTTGCCGTAAACGGTGCAGGAAATGCTTACCCTTCCGGAGCACCTGATTTCACTCCCGGTTTTTAGTGGAGTTCGTGTTGTTTCTTATTTATTATTTATAACTGTTGATGTAAATGTCCTTTGGTTTTTTGAGTCTTTGTTTACTCCTTGGTTTTGAGTGTTATTGTCTTTAAATTAAGTAAGAATATTATGAAACTGAACATATAGAGAAACTGGGCGGACCAACCTATGTTCCAATAATGCTTCTAAATTATCTAGAAGGTAATGCTATTTTGCAATTGTTCTTTGAATTTTTATTTTATTCAAACTGAAATGACATAAAACGACGTTCCTATTTGTTGAATCAAACTCAAATGAAGTATTTAAAGAAGAAACACTAATGTACAGGAACAGTTTGCCTTGACGAGTGTAGTATTTTAGTTTTTTTCTTTTAAATATATACAAAAACAAAAAGGTCATTCTGCAAACTTTCTACAGCCAAGGATGCTTTCATGGCATACAAACATGGTTCCATGGAGGAAAATCAAAACATTGAATTCATTCCAACATTTATACAAAACACAATCTTGTTTAAAACTCTTATCATTTGGACTATGGTATTCAAGCTGTAGAAAACGTTACACGTTACATGGTTTTAGCACACAGGCTATATTCCTTATGGTCAAACTAATAACATTCCTATACTATGTAAACTATTACCGTGAGAGACCCGCCCGTTCTTTCATACAAAGGGAATGTCAACTCTAAATCATACTAAAATTTTTATAATGAATGATTTAAATTCTATATAAATTTTGTACAAGTAAACACGAAACACAATTTAAGTGTATAAGGAGATTTACTTATGACTGTTGATATATACACCTATCTCAAAATCAACTTATAATTTTCAATACATATAGATTACCAGCACGCAATTAGAGAATGAAATGTTCCCCTACCTTATTTCCTCTTTTCCATTTTTATTTTTATAATATTAATAATAATGATAATATTATTATTAATAATAATAATAATAATAGTAATAATAATAATAATAATAATAATAATAATAATAATAATAATAATACTAGCCTTTTATGTTGATTACTTTGTGAATTGTTTTAGAATCAGTGTACCATAAAAAAAAACCCAAACCCAAAAAACCCACACGCACACAAAGCAAAGGAACAGCGCTTTGATTTCTGTTCCTCATCCTAAAGTCACAGTGGGGCCTTATACACGGAGAAAAATAAACCTCTCAGTTAGACAGAAATACAGTAAAAAGTAAAATAACAAAAATACCGTACTCCGAGGAAAATTCAAAACGGCAAATCCCTAATCAAAGGCTCGAAAGCATTAAACGAATGGATTGAAACTGTCATATTCCTGATTTGGTAAATGCATTTTCTTACGGTGAATCAAACCTGTTTTTATAGTTAACGCTACCTCTCACTTGTATGACAGTGGCATAAAATTCCATAATATGGACAAACGATGTGTGAACAAAACAGACATTATTGTTTTTTCCATAGTCAATTTCGTATATCTCAATCCATTTTATTTGTTTTTGTCTTTTTTTAGAATATGCTGAACTGATTAAATCTGGAATGGGAATGTAATTGGGAGTGCAGAAACGAAAAGCTGAGAACTTGCATTGATGGGGACAGAACATGACTGTGACAATACATTTTGCTTAAAACAGTGGATCTGTTATTATTAGCTATACAGTATAATAACATGTAAAGTAATATTGTTTGCAATGTATTGATATTTAAGAAATAAATGATCCTAAAATGTAATTTGAAGTTACAAAGTCACAAAAACAAGTTTTAACATTTAAGTTTTAATATTTGTTGATATATATATTTACACTTCGTTTTGAAGCTCCTTTGGGTGTCTTCTAGGTGTTATACCACCATTGATTTTCCCGTATTAGTCTTTGTTAAATTTGCCCTTTTCAAAAAATTGTGAAGAATTAATCTATGTTTTAAATAAAAAAAGTACTTGGCATGAGTACAGTTTTATTTTATCCAGTAGTTTGCGATATACTAGTATCCAAACATACTCTTTCCTTAAAAAAACTGAATTTGAAACTATGCTAATGGTGATCCACAGCAGACCTTAATACTTTTTATCAGTACTAAAAAAGTAGACCTAAAGATAAAATACATTTTATGAATAATGTGTATCTAAACAGAAAAAGACGAAGACAAATGATCAAATACATCCGACTTCTTCAAGGTCTGTAGTTTACTGCATTTAGCATGTTTAGACTTTAACTCTCAAGTATTGGTCGGAAATAGGAAAATGTAATTGTTGTGGACGTTCTGTGTTCATGGCAAGGCAATAACCGTTACGTATCCTTTCCGGTGTAAATGTTCATAAGAAATATGATCCGTCGGAATTAGTATCACAGAAAATATGCTCCAGCGATGTAAAACTTGTTCCGGAACTAATTTTTTTACCAAATGGGAAATAAGTTCCGGAACAAAAATCATAGCATACGCGCGTCTGGCGTACTAAATTATAATCCTGGTACCTTTGATAACTATAGCTCCATGAATTTTGTTCCAATTAATATTTAAAGTTTTAAAAAGTTAAACAAGTTCCTGTGATAATCAGTTGTAAACGAACATGTACATATTTCATAAACATAAATGAATAAGTTACACTCAAACCTTTTTTCACAGTAAATAAGTACCTTGGAAACATATTCCACAGCGAAACATTTTCTTGTTATATTTAAACTATGATGCAAGCTTTATGTTGTACTAAGTGTGCTTACATGGGATACAATTTGTCCAGGTTCCGTGTAATCAGTAGTCGTTTTGAAATCTTTCGGAAGTTCTGGTGTTGACGTCTCGCTTGTCGTCTTTTCCGGCGTAGTTGATTGCCAAATTTGACCTAAAAATAGAATTATTATAAATTGGGAATTCTTTTACAAGTCTATAAGATAACTTTGAACATCTCTATATCAAATAGTTTACTAAAGTAGAATTGGTAAAACAAAATTTTTGTGTAGCATCAAACTTTTTTCGAATTTAAGTGTTTATATTTCTGCAACCAATTATATAATTTGGCGTTTTAATAGTGTATAATGTATAATGTGGGTTTATGCGCCAACTTTACTTTCTGTTTTGTTAAAGCCAAGTCGCCATATCATCCTTTAAGTATTAAATAGTCACTAAGGTATTTGCGTTTACTTTAATGGGGTCCTTTACAATTTCACTATTTACCTGATGTAACATTACAATGTCTGAATTCACTGCCGCTGAAGTTACTGATATGTTGCGTGTAAAATAAGGCACAATTCATTAAACCATCTCAAGGTTTTGCGACTATATCAAATTCTCCTCCAAAACGAATAATTCCAGGAAAGACAAGGGAAGATAGAGATATAACAATATCTGACTCGACATTAATTATGTTAATATCTAGTCGTTCTCCACTTTTGTATGATATCCAATACCCAGTCCATTTGTTAAGATACAGTGGTGAAATCATACTACACTTCTGGGATATTTTTCTAGTTCCAGAAACACTGGTTTATATTCTAACGCATACAATTGCTGATAAGAACAGTCTAACATCTATTTCTTCCATCAATACGCCAGTTACTGATGGTTTGTAACTGAATATCATTTATCACCAAAGGCTCGAGGAAAGAGGTAGACTGCGAAAGTAAACTCTGAGAAACTGGCCTCTTCATCATTGACAGCAATATCGATTGGGTTGTTGTTCAAATCCATTGGGATATACGGAAGTCCTGGATAAGATCCAGAAAAAGTAAAGTTGTTTGTTGTGTGATCACTTAAAGAATTGGAATTTCGGACGATTCTGTCGCATAATGACGATCTCCAAGAGGCCATACCATATATGGAGCGGGTGCTGAAATGTAGCCTGAAAAGTTGTCGTTGACATGATTGTCAAAACATTCATACATAAGGTGAAGGTTGGTACCCATTATAATGTTTGAAACCGCTGCATTTGATTGCACCTGTCTTAATGGATTCAGTTGAGGATTATGCCAGACAATGGGCTAAGCGCGAGAAGGAAGACGTAGACACTCTTTCCGAATGGATTAAGGCAGTGAGGTCGTTGATACAAATCAGAATTAAGAAACTGAATGGGTCTATCAATGCCCATGCTACGTCAATCTTTAAAGACCCAAATGTTGCAAAACACCTATCCTACCTCCATGACAAATATGTTGTTGTCCCCGCAGATAAAGCCCCAAACAACATCGTTTTTGTATGTAAAACTCATTACATTAACTGCTTGATAAACGAATTAGGTATTGACAATTTACTTGGAAACTCAACATATACCCTCACGACACTTACCAAAGAGGAAATCCTGGATAATCATAGGTCTGTTCTGTGTTCCTTTGGAATTTCAACCAAAGATGAAGAACTGGATCTGCCATCACTGTATTGGATACCTAAACTACATAAGTGTCCTTACAAACAACGGTATATTGCTGGGTCTTCCAAGTGCTCCACGAAACCTCTTTCTAAATTATTAACATCTATTTTATCAGCAATCAAAGACGGGCTTCAAAGTTATTGTGAAACTGCCTATTCTAGAGGGGGCGTGAATCAGATGTGGATACTTAAAAATTCCAAAGATCTTTTAGAGTACATACAATCTAACTCTCTTTCATCTTGTAACAGTATTAAAACATTTGACTTTTCTACTCTTTACACTAGTATTCCACATTCCAAACTAAAAGACAAATTGAAAGAGTTGGTATTGCTTTGCTTCGTAAAAAAGAATGGCCAACGTAGATACAAGTATCTTGTCTTAGGGAGGGATAAATCCTATTTTGTAAAGGATCACTCTGATTCGAACAAAAAATTCTCTGAAACTGATATTATCAAGATGTTTGATTTTTTGATTGACAACATATTTGTTACGTTCGGAGGACGTGTTTTTCAACAGACTGTCGGCATTCCAATGGGAACAAACTGTGCCCCTCTACTTGCCGACTTGTTTCTTTATTATTATGAGGCTGACTTCATGCAGGAACTTCGTAGGAAGAAAGATAAGAAGTTAGCAATATCCTTTAACTCTACTTTTCGCTATGTAGATGATGTTCTTTCACTAAATAATTCAAAATTTGGTGACTATGTGGAACGCATCTATCCAATCGAGCTAGAGATAAAGGATACTACAGATACAGTTAAGTCGGCCTCATATCTTGACTTACATCTAGAAATTGACAATGAGGGTCGGTTGAAAACAAAACTTTACGACAAAAGAGATGATTTCAGCTTTCCAATTGTGAACTTTCCATTTCTAAGTAGCAACATTCCAGCAGCACCTGCATACGGGGTATATATATCCCAATTGATACGATATTCCCGTGCTTGCATTTCCTATCATGATTTTCTTGATAGAGGGTTGCTTCTCACAAGGAAGCTATTAAACCAAAAGTTCCAAATGGTGAAGTTGAAATCATCCCTTCGTAAATTTTACGGACGCCATCACGAGTTGGTTGACCGTTATGGAATAACCGTTTCACAAATGATATCGGATATGTTCCTTACGTCGTAACTACAATCCCCTTCCCTTTCATGAATGTGACCTACCGAATTAGACTATTTACCGGATTTGTTATCACATAAGCAACACGACGGGTGCCGCATGTGGAGCAGGATCTGCTTACCCTTCCGGAGTACCTGAGATCACCCCTAGTTTTTTGGTGGGGTTCGTGTTGTTTATTCTTTAGTTTTCTATGTTGTGTCGTGTGTGCTGTTGTTTGTTTGTCTTTTTCATTTTTAGCCATGGCGTTGTCAGTTTGTTTTAGATTTATGAGTTTGACTGTCCCTTTGGTATCTTTCGTCCCTCTTTTAAGTCAGGTATCTAATGTTAAGTAGTTGTCGTTTGTTGATGTGGTTCATAAGTGTTTCTTGTTTCTCGTTTTTTATATAGATTAGACCGTTGGTTTTCCCGTTTGAATGGTTTTACACTAGTCATTTTTGTAACCCTTTATAGCTTGCTGTTCGTTGTGAGCTAAGGCTCCGTGTTGAACACCGTTCTTTAACCTATAATGGCATACGTTTACAAATTGTGACTTGGATGAAGAGTTGTCTCGTTAGCACTCATACCACATCTTCTCATATCTATGAAAAGTTGTCGTTGAAATGATTGTCAAAAAATTATTCTTTCTTATTGATTTGTTTTAATACTTGGGAACACAAAGCTCATTTGAAACAAATCATACTTTAATTAAAGCACACTAAAAATGTAGGTTAAGAATGGAATTAATCATTAATGAATACCCACATGCTAACCGTAAAAGAAAGGAAAACGATGATTTATAAACATATCAAAAATGATTTTTATGATGTTATAAGGTGTATAAAGATTCATTTGTATAAGACCAAACATTTGAAAAGACGTACACTCCCTTTACTATGTATTCAACGTATTCTCCTTTGTCACAGTAATTTCTGAAATCTTTGTTTTTGGTCGATTTGATCTGGAATATAATTCTAGTGCTTGCCTTATTTGTTTTTACTATAGTACCATTGAGAAAAAGTAATTACAAGTACCACATGTCAAAAATGTATTTCAGTTTAATGTTTTCTTCTACATTTTCTGATTATTTATTTGTTTAGTTTCTAGGTAGACTCTTAAATGGGCAATACCATTAAATCACATTGTACGTCACGTCCGGTTGCATAAGAAAAAGATTTGATAAAATATACCTTTGAATTTGACAGTTTTAGGAAATTAATCCTACATTTCACTGCAGTAAAAAAAAATTGAGTCATAAGCATATATCTTTGGTGTTTCAAAACACCATTCTTTCTTTATTTGGTGTTTTTAGAGAATAATTTGAAAACTTGAGGTAACTTGGTTACTATAGCTTGTGACAAAGGAAAAAAAGGGGGGAGCATTTGATTAGTTAACATTGAAACAAAGATAAAATCTGCAAATTATTTTGAAAAGTGCAAATTTTACCAAGACTTATTGGGGAAACAATGGTGGTATTACATCTTAAAGCTGACCATAACATATATTTAAGTATCTCAACTTAACTATAATTGTAATAAAAATCAAGCAAGCTCTCATTTCTATCAATTTGTTTGTAACTAGAAACGTATACAACCTTGATTTAAATATCCCAACACCTTTAATTTAAAACCTTTTGAATAACAGATCTTGTTCGACGATTTAAGAATTGAAATCATTGGTTTACCTCGTTATGGCGACGTTCAAATAAAATTTCTAGCCTGTCATAAAAACTTCTTACTTTTTATTTTCTATGGTTCGTTTATCTCAGAATTTGGCCGATAACCGATTGATCTTTTTGATATTGCAATAATATCTTTTAAATTCGTAGAGAATAAAAAGAAATTCTTTATCAACTTGAAACCTTTAAGAAATAGCTGTCACACTACTGTAAGACGCTTAGAAAACAAGATGTCAATAACTTTGGAGTAAATTGAAAAAAAATCAAAAATTAACATTTTTCATAAAACAAACTCATCAAAGATACCAGGTTTATAATTTTAAACGTATAACGCGCGTTTCGTCTTCAAAAGCCTTATCAATAACGGTTGAAGAAGAAAAAAAGATAAAGGACCTTTCAAATAGAATACATTTTAAAGTTATCAAATAATGTTTAATTCAAATCCGTGTGGATTACAAGTATTCTAATATGAATTTAAGTGACGGGCAATCAGTCAAAATACAATGAAAATGGAAATAACTCATTGCCATGAACTTCTCATATTCCTTTATTTAAGTATCTTTATGATAGAAGGTAATATCTACATTTGGAAAGTCAGGCCTGCGTCTTTCCGTTATAAGACTAAGCAACGCCGCACGAGTTGGGAGGCCAAGTCAATTTGAAGAGCATTGTAAACCTTATATTCCCAAAAAGTTATGCCAAATACTTAAAATAAAATTGAGAATGGAAATGCGAAATGTGTCAAAGCGACAACAACCCGACCATAGAGCAGACAACAGCCGAAGGCCACCAATGGGTCTTCAATGTAGTGAGAAACTCCCGTACCCGTAGGCGTCCTTCAGCTGGCCCCTAAACAAATATGCATACTAGTTCAGTGATAATGGACGTCATACTAAACTCCGAATTATACACAAGAAACTAAAATTCAAAATCATACCAGACTAACCAAGGCAAGAGGCTCCTGACTTGGGACAGGCGCAAAATTGCGGCGGGGTTAAACATGTGTTTTGAGATCTCAACCAATGGTTGATGCCATATATACCAATGGTAGAAAATTCAAAGCGTGCTAACATCCTTCTCTCGTTTTCACAATTTAGTACAATATTTAGAATCGGAGTCAATAATGTTGTTCAGCAACCATTCCAACCGAGTTTTTTGGAATTTCCCAACCTCTTGAATAGTGATATGACAATTCCCAGTGTTGGTAAAAAGATATTGTAACAACTATTCCAATGACATTAACTTCAAATCCTACTAATTCATACTGTTACGAGGGAATGTATATCGCACATGCTTCATTTATATATGTATAAATGATACCTTCACTCAATGGGTTCATTGGGTTGGGTTTTTTTTTGGTGTTGAATTTTTTAGCCTGTCTTTCGCTTATGAGTATGAATTTGCCTTTGGTATTTTCAGCACTCTTTTGGAAATTTTTTCCTCTCTTAATTATACATCATATCCTTATGGTATGTCGTAAGGTTTTTACTCCCTCTGGTTAAGATGACCGTAGGATATTTTTTTATATATTTTTAGGTTCTTGTTGTTCATAAAGATGCTTATGCACCTGTGCTTCCAAATAGACCGAGACAGCGGGCTAGCGATATATATTTTATATGCATGGATGTTGATTGGAAACATTTGGAAAATGATTTCAACATTTTGTATCGATCCTTATAATGATTAAAATTTATTTATAAGAAAAGGCAGACAATCTACTGAGGGTGTTTATTCGTAAAAGCGTAATCGAAGTGTTCTGTGTCTTTTGAATAATAAACGCTGTTATATAAAAAGACACTATAATATAAAAGTCGTACTAGTAAAAAAACAATTCAAAGATACAATGAATTCAATTTATGATATCTGTCGAGCGTATTTTTACATAAAATTCATCAGTGGCCCTTAATTAAAGCCAATTAGAATGCCAAATCAATTACCACAACGCAGTCGAAAAATATTTAAAAACAAAACTTTATGAATTGCAAGCGCTCTCTTGGACTAACCATCAGCCAGAACGCACAAAGCTAAATTCTTGAGCGCAAAGAATGTTGATTGAAAAACCGAAACAGATCAAGAGCTGTACGACCAAAAATTGCCATGATGATACCCTTGTGAATTGATATTCCACATAAACAAATTTAAAAACATTGTGTAAAACTTGGGCTACGGTCATCGTAATCCCTAGGTCACACATTCACGGATCACCTCGCCGTTTCCACTACGGATTTATTCTCACGGATGATCCTGGAAATGCAGTTTCCGTAGTCTAATACAGATCCACTACGGATGCACAACGGTTTGACTACGGACTTTTACGTATTTATCACGGGTAAGTAGAAAAGGAGTCATTTGGCGAAATGAGTTATACGGTATTTTACGGTAAAACACGGTTGAATACGGAAATGATACGGTTTAATACGAACAACACGTGTCGGGGCGTATGTACTGCGGATAAAAAGCGGTTTGCTACGGTATAAGTAAGGGTTTAAGCCTCAGTCACACTGTCAAGTTTTACTACGTTTTAAAATTCTAACTTTCAACTACGTTTTGAACAAAAATGTCACATTATTTTGAAAACTAGGTTTTACTAGGTTTTTGCTACGTTCTTATCATGTTTTGCTATGTATTAGTACGTGTAGACCCACGCTTTCACCACGCATTGATACGTTTCGATACGTAGTAAGCACGTTTTGTTGCGTTCCGCTAAACTTTTATACGTATTTACTAGGTTTCTACTTCGTTTTAATTTTAGCTACGTGTGTTGTTGAATTTTCAAAACATACGGGGCAGGTCCAGTTTTGATAAATGGATCACTACGTTTCGATACGCTTTGTTACGTATATTCCCGTTTCACTACGCTTTCAAAACGTAGTAAAACGTAGCCCTTGAAACGTGACAGTGTGACTGGGGCTTAAACGAATTAGAACGGTCTGCTTCGGAATGGTACGAATCACCACATTTTCTAATCCTATGAAGCTTGTCTTTTATCATTTCTTTATGGCAGTGAATCAATGATTTTTTTGTTCTGATTTATTAAATCATTTACCGGTCTATCTGTACCAGGTGGTGTTCTTCGTAATCGTCGGACCAACATGTACCAGTTCTTTAATCATATTTGAATCTATCCTTATAACAAAGTTTTGCCACACTCCTTTTACGATGTATCCCACGTATTATCAGTTGTCCCAGACATTTCTGAAATCTTAGTTATGGCTATTTAATGTTAAAGACACGCTACTAATTACACACTCTTCTGGTCATTCGAAATACATTTTTGAGATAAATAAATATGTAAAACTAATTTCATCGGTTCATTGCGAAAATACAAATGTTTACCATTTGAGTCATGCTATATGCAGTAAATCGACATCTTTGTCAGCAGCTCTCATTCTAATGCCTCACCATGCCTCACCTATGTATAGTATTATACCTACTACGATTCTGTTTAAGGTTAATATTTGCAAATTGAGTGAACGATGATTGAGAAATTACTTTTGGCACATCAGTCCCACGAAATAAGGTCTCGAAAAGTTGCTAGTGTTCGAGGGAAATACATATCAACTTTATATCAATTAAATGACAAAAAGAATGATATGCATTTTGTATGCCAATATTCTGTAAAAGGCAATCCCGACTGATAGAATCAAAACCGACTAGGATGCCGTGTAACTACAAACGAAATCCTGTCTAGATTAACATGGTTATATAAAATATTTTGCTACATGTATAATACGGCTAATACTGACCTTATGTTTTATATCTTAGCTTTGTAAATAGTCAAAATAGTGCAAAATATAGTATTTGCTGATGGGAATCTTATATGCAGAAAAATAAAGATAATAAAATGACAATACAAACAAATTTATTCTTTAAAAAATGAACATCAATAAATTATTCATACGTACAGAAAAACAAAAACATGTTTGAGGATTAAGATATCATTTTTACTCGTCAATCCATCCAATAAATTGACCATGATAAATTTAGTAACCGTAGCCAACTTGAACATAACTATTAAAACATTAACATCTAAAAGCAAAGCGTATCTCATTTGTGTAGTAAGATCATATACTTCACTGTTAATGTGTTGTCCAAGAAATCACTAAATAATTTATATAAATTGCTTATGTATTGAAACTAATTCCGATGAAAACTTAATACATGTACAAATGTGTGTTGATTATCCGCTATGTGTAAAAATTCATCAGGTCGACCTGTGTCTTAGCTCTTTCTGTATGTGCACATGAAAGGCATCATTCCACAAAAATCATAAAAAATATCCTTTATGAAAATTGCAAATCAGTTTGCTGTATGTCTTCAATGCAATAATTATATCTGCCGAGGTCAAAGAAATCGTGCATTTTCATATATGATTTATTTTCTAAATGCTAATATATAACATTTCGAAACACAATAGAAAAAAACCCCGATACTATTTCAAAATTGATGAATTTCCCAGAACAAGTATTGGATAGGAAATCTTACAAATTTTTAATTCATTCTTGTTGTTTTTCTTCTTTTTATTACTCTGTTCTTAACTAGATTTTCTAATATGTCGGATCAAAATATAGTTAAACCATTTTAACCAAAACTTGTCAGTAGACTTGCCTTATTCTCACTTCGGAAGCCTTCAACAAACTACCGATTAAATTGTAATAATGTTCCTTTGCTCAAAACAATCATGTCATAAGAAAAATAACAAAAACAAAATGGTGGATTAAACCTGGTTTTATAACTAGTTAATCCCTCACATGTATGACATTCGCATATATTTTCGTTAAATTGGCAAAACGTGTGAGAAAAATAGACATAATGTGTAAACATATCAAAGATCAGTGAACAGCAGTCAACATTGTGCTATAATCTTAATCGATATAAAAAGAAACAACTATGTCCACAAAGAAATACGAAAATGGCTAATAGACACTCCATACATAAAGCAAAACAAATTAAGTGAAGAATATAAAAATGACCATAGCACAATACCATAATGGTGAGATTTATAAATGTCGATCAACGTCAAAAGGATGTTAAAAAACCCACTAAGGCCAAAGAGCCCTGAGATAAACTTCAGCTGAACTTAAAAGTTCTTACGAAGTCAACAAGAAATGCATATGGTCAAGGGATGAGATATGGGCTGTCTAGAGGATACTAATGATGTAGTATATGTATATATTATATGTGAGGCGGATATGAAGACGAGAGCAATCCTTAGGGGCATCGACACTGTCTTCCTCATCCATGTCCCAAATATCAAACTCCTAACGTATACAAATATGTTATATTCCAAACACAAAAACGTTAACAAAACAATACAGGTAAAATGACAATGTCAAATAAAGGTCACGATGATATCCGACATACCGTCATATGTTAATACACCTGAAAATATCTTTGCATTTAAAGAAAAGTTTTATTAACACTGAAAGTTTAGAAGTTTGTTTTCTGTTGTTCTGCAAAAGATTGTTACGATATAGGTTCTCTGGTAATAGGACTTGTCATTAATTGCTGATTCTGTATATCCTTATTTATGCCTAAAATCAACATATAATTGTCTCCCCTTCAAAACCCTATTGAATAAAAAATACTTGTTTGTCGTTGTCTGGGTACAAAGATGACTGCGTTCCATTGAGACATTCTCCTTTCAGTGTACAGACATTTGTGTACTTGTCATACTCTGCAGCGGAACATGCAGTCTCCGTGATGCACGTGCTTGTACACTGAATGTTACTTTTCGTTACAGATGACCTTAAAACAGGACCGTAATATCCATATCCGATTTTTCCACATGCATAGATAGACACAATGCTTCCCAAACCTTTAATAGAAAAATAACTTTGTTTTTAAACTAAATTATATTTGTACATAATATTTCAAAAAGTTTGTTACAACATTGGGTTTTCAATTCGCTTCATAAAAATACACCTGTGAGTTCATACAGTTTTTAGTCACAATAAAAGTATAAGGACATTCCAGTGTTACCAACGGGACAACTATTCGCCAAAAACAACAGGAATGACTTTACACTTATGATGACTTATCATGAAAGTAATCTTCTAAAATCAAAATGAATAAAAACAGGTTTGATCTTATTCACTATTATATTGAAAAATTATAACTTACTTTATTTGTACTGGATACCTGTACCAAAATTGTGCCCACAGAGAAAGAGGATCTTTAGAAAACATTTTAGCCTTATGGGCCATTTTAGACATCTTTAACAGATATCCGCGGAATTATCACGCAAGGACAAGAATATGCATTGAATATTAATCTTTTATATATTTTAGATGGTTTTAAATTATTAAACCAATTCTTATATGTAATAAAATGTTGTCACAGCTGTTAACTGTCAAGGTAAAAATATTTAAGGGCATTACTTTTCTGAAAATTGAATTTAATTTAGTTTAAAAATTCATAAGATATGATCCAAACTGCGTTCCATTTACTTTTTCCTGAGTGAAGTCACACCACATCTAACAGTTGTTTATTACGCATGTGGACTTGACCTTCTTTTCGAGCTAAGTTTTGTTTACATTTGAAAACGTGATTTTTATGAACCGGGGGTATGAAGTTGGGGAAGTTTTGTGAATAAGGAAAAGTAGATTAAAATCGTCTGTTGTACTATGTCTGAAAACTTGAAATGTTGAAAATAATGCTTGCTTGAAGCGAGTTTTTGTTCTGTCCTTGAAATCCCGACACATTGAAAACATGTGCGATTTCGCGAAAGACGTCTGTTTTAATCACGCGCATTGTTATCGAGAACTGAATACTATCGAGAACAGATGACTACACGATATACCACCATTCCCTATGTGAAATTGAAAAATCACCCAAAATAAATAATCCACAATGCTTGTCAACATGAAAATGGTAGCATACACTATAACTGTATTACTTTGGGATACCATACGACATATTTTATACAACTGTCATACAAGTTAGAGGCTTAGCTAGCTATAAAACAAGGTTAAATACACCATTTTCTACAAAAAAAAGTGTACCAAGTCAGGAATATGATTGTTCATTGGATGTGCTTGAGCTATTGATTTTGCATTTGGTCAGGGACTTTCTATTATGTATCACTCTTGGAGTTCGGTAGTTTTGTTAATTTTTTTTTTCAATCTTACTGAAACAACCTTTTTGCTCAATTGGTTTTAAAATTGTACAATTACATAAACTCGTGTCACCTTACTCAGACTTTTTATTCAGACTTGTCATTGGACATGTACATACTTCTAAAGGTTCATGCTTAAAGTAGATGAAATTCTTCAACTTATCCAAAATAACAAAGGTGTAACTATGCATTAAATCAATTATTCTACCTGATTCATGGAGGCTGTTTACTGGCTTTCCATACACTTCTATTTCACAAATGTTTAAGTATACTGAGTCCCTGCGTTTAATCCTGACATACCTTCCTTTAGTGTTAGGAGGGCATGTAATCGTGATTCTCTGACTTCCTGTTGCCTGATAATGACAATTAATTGTATCTCCTTCCTCTAGATTATTCCAATGATTGCATGTACATGTTGGCAAAATAATTTCAACATCAAAGTTAGCGAGAAAGTGAGCTGATAATAAAATAAATAACAAAATAGAGTAAGTAATTGAAATTGAAATGATACGATATGATAGCCTCACCACTAGCCAAATATTCACCTGAGAAAGTATGTATGTGAGTCGTCTTGATCAATTTAAATTTTTTTGTGAAGTTTTCTAATAAAATAATTTAGCCTTACTCCTATTGTGTTTTTTGTTTTATTGTAGCAGCTCTTCAAATTTAGGCAATTTTAGAAATTTCAAAACGTTTTGCCTCAGGCATCACTGGTGTGACTTTAGTTAACGAAATGCACATCTGGTATAGTTAAATTGGTCCCATTAAACTTTTTACTACTTCCAGGTCAATTCCCCTGTAAGACCTTTAGATAAAAGAGCATCGACACTTGCATGTCAGTACGGATTTTGTTTTTTTTATGTACTGTCCCCGTGCGTAGCTCTTATACCTTGTTTGGGTTTGGTTCTACTGTTGGTTCTTTTTCTGTTAAATTGCCGACTTTTTGTATTGTTAATGATATCATTTACCTTCATGTTATGGTCTTCTTTCGACTTATGATTTACCTCTTTTCCTTTTTAAGATAAATGCCTGTACCAAGTTAGGAATATGAAAGTTGTTGACCATTGTTTGATGTGCTTGGGCTTTTGAATTTTCCGTTTTATCTTTCGCTCCTCTTTTGTTTTACTTTTTTTCTCAAAAATAATCAAATAATTTTCGTATTATAAATGTCCCCCTCTTAAATTACTCAATTATATACGGGTCATATCGTAATTCAAACATTGGAAGTCAACACTACTAGTCGTAATTTACTTTCAGTTACTAATATATTGAAAAAGTATATTTTGGCAGTCATTACTTTTGAATTTTCCCGCCTTGAAAGCAGCTCTCCTACTTAAGAATAAACTACTAATGAAAGATCATTCTCAGATTTGTCTGACTTCAAAATATCATCTTCCATAATAATTGTGTAGAAGATGTTATTTTATTATACATACCAGAATTCTGAGAACCCTAATTCGCGCAATGAGCGATCAGTTTTTGGCACTTATAAATATCAAAATGTTATATTTATGACCATGCAATCAAAATGTTTTATCTTATTTTTTTTATGCTATTCACGTATTTATATCTTGAAGTAGGTCACATGTACTTTTTATACTAAAATATTGTGCTGTATTTGTATATTATAGTAAACCAGAGAACATAATAACACTTACGGCAACAATCTGTACGTCCAAAAATATCTATATCATTAATGACATAAACATTTTGAAGGTCGACTACCCACCATGAATGTTGATTATCAAGACTGTCTGACTGCGCGCAGATAAAAGCCCCATGAACTGATCTATCGGACCTATCTCCATCCAGGGCAAATGTAGAGTAATATTGTTCAAATGTGGAAGAAAGCTTTGTTGGCTTCCTTAATGCTACATTTATATCCGCAAAAGCTTAAAAGAAAAAATGTTCATAAATATTATACGTTTATATATTTAAATATTGTTAATATTGAGTGACAAATTAAAACATAACAAACCTGATATGTCTCCATCAAAGGCATGTGTAGAGTTGCAACATATATTAAAAATCACTTCTCCCTTGACTAATTTAAAGATACAATATAGATAAAACTATGTGAGTCTCTTTAATACACTGTTAACAATTGCATCAGCTTAATCTTACAAATGCAAATAAAATATCATACGTATATTTGTAAAATATATATAAAATATCAGTTATTATAAAAAAAGAGTGAGAACCCTGATTGGTAAGGTAGTTTTTGATGATTGTTTTACAAAAAATTATAACCTGAATTTTATTTTTAGATAACAGCAACAGTTTGAAGAATTCAAAGAGTCTGATGTGGAAATTAAAAACTCTAAATAATATTTGCTTATTATTTAATATGTTAAACAGATTTTATCAGAAGATGCAAAACTCGTAGAATTACCAATTGCATAGTAAAGTACGTCATAGTAGCGTATCATCATCAAATTCAAAGTGGAAAAGCGTTAAAAACCTACATTACAACAGGATGTGTCCTAACCTCTATGTACGCCTGGGAGTGAACAAACCGTGGTGTTTCAATGTAAGATAAACATTCTGTAATTGAGGTCTCTAATTTGCTTTAAAAACGGACAGAAACTGCAGATTTCAATTCTACAAAACACACTTTTTAACTTGAATTCTGAGATCTTGGTCCGTTTGGAATATATTTTCCTATTTCGTATAGATCTTTCCAATTATTCCAAACCTTCTTTAAATGCCTATACCAAGTCAGGACTATGACAGTTGTTTTCGCATCGTTAGAATTTACCATTGATAAACGTCTTTCCGTTTTGATTTCTCCTTAGTGGGTTCGGTATTTTTGTTGTTTTACTTTCTGTCTTATAAATCACATCAAGCGATATACAGCTTATTCTGAATTCGCCTTCCTTAGGTAAGTATGACAAAAAGTATTGTCATAATTTTAAAAAGATATTGCACTTTGACGTGTATTCGAAATTTAATGTAAAAAAGAAGATGTAAGGCTATTTTACAGTTTAACCAAATGCATTCAAGAAGATCAAAGAAACCAGATTATTTAATTACATTAAGATATATTGATGATGTTCTTTCCATTAACAATCCGAACTTTTCTGATTGGGTTCCATTCATATATCCCCCAGAACTAGAAATTAAAGAAACAACAGACACGTCTTCCTCCGCTTCATTTTTAGACTTTTATCTCGAATTTGACACACACAGTCATCTCAGTACCAATATCTATGATAAACGAGACGATTTTAATTTTGAAATTATACATTTCTCCCACCTTAGTAGCAATATACCAACTTCACCTACATATGGGATATACATTTCCAAACTTATTCGATATTCAAGAGTTTACAGCTCCTACTCAGACTTTGTAAAACATCTGTCCGAGCAGAAATTTGATGAACTAGGGGTGTGTCAAAGAACGTCTCGTCCTTTTTCTAAAAAAGGTCATCGGAAGGTACCAAGAACTTGTTGATAAATATTCCGTATCAACATCACAAATAATACATGATGGTCTTGATGTGTAGATTCTGCGTACTGACGTTGTTTAAAATCTTAATACATCGTGTTATATTGTTCTTTTATTTGTCTTTGTTCAATTATTAATATTACTTTTACTGTTTGGTCTGTTTTATGTGATATACATTTGACGTGGCTCGGTACTTACACATCCCGTCAATGTGTTTATATTAGGCAACAACCTTTTTCTTATCTGGGGGGGGGGGGGGGGGGGGGGGGCTGGGATTTTTATTGTGTACATAATTTTTTTTTCAGAACGTTCCTCCGACAAAATATTTTTTTTTCTTATGAGAAGGAAAGCAAAAATTTTTTTCCTATAATGTGGAACAGAAATACAATTTTTTTCACAAAACCATAAAATTCAGTTAAATTTTTTAATTGATGTAAAATGTAAAGTGCATGGCTTTGTCTATATCCTGGCATTGGCTGTTGTCTCTGTTGGTTTTTTTAGCCCACTTCCTACATTATGATATTCTCGGAGTCCGTCATACAGGTATCACAGTCCTTAAATTTTAATACTGCAATTGAAGTGGCCACCATTGCCATATGTAATGGCAAAGAGTGAGTAGCTCCAACTTATAAACATCCACTGTTTCCAACTATGATAATTGACATTCCATTGAAAAAAAGTGGTATAAAGAATGATACAAACGGAAAATACTACCAGTATACAAGTCTTTTAAATATTTCTGGATCAAACACTATTATAAGAACATACAAAAAGTGATAAGGTATAAAGATTTATAAATAGAAGTCTTAGCTTAATCTGTATACTGGACAGATGTTTATAATCTGCTGTCACTGTCTCGTCTGTTGTTAGTTTCACTATTCTCAAATTCAGCAGTGCAAAAAAAATTTCAGGCAGGTGACAGCATAAAATTTTTTTCAGCTTCAGTGCAAAATATAATTTTTTTTTCGGTCAGCTAGGCCATCAAAATATTTTTTTTCAAAAAAATCCCAGGCCCCCCCCAGATAAGAAAATGGTTGTTGCCTTATCTTTCATTTTTGCTGGTGTCTTTTGTATATGCGACTCTTTGTGTTTTCTTGTTTCTTATAACGCGACTCGGTACTTTTAAAGATCCTGGCATTATGTTATTGTTCTATTTTATGTCATTATGTTATTGTTCTATCATAAATTAGATACTACTTTGCACGACAAACGACAAAATTATTTCATTCTCATAGTAGTATTAACCATATATGGATTCTTAAACATTCTAAAGAACTGCTGGATAATTTTTAAACTCTGTCTGTTTCTGTAATTGATTCTAACATAAGTTTTGATTTTATAACCCTGCATACCACCATTATCCATGTGAAATTATAATTGTTTTGAATAGACATTGAAAGACAGAATTTCTTTTTGTGACGTTTGTATTTTCTGACTCCAAACACGCGAAACAAGGAATGTGTTTTTTTAATTTGATAGATGCATTTTGCGTTTTTTTGTATATGTTTGTTTGTCTTGAGATTGTAACACAGTGATGACTTCTGTAACCATATTTTGCCTATTTGACCGATTATGTCTGTTTTGCTCACGCATCGTTGTAAAAATAACGGGATTTGATGCGACTGTCATAAAAGTTAGAGGTTTAGAGCAAAATAACCAGGTTCAATCCATCATTTTCTACATTTGAAAATGCCGGTACCAAGTTAGGAATATGACAGTTATTGGCCATTCGTTTGATGTGTTTTGTCCTTTGATTTTATCATTTGATTAGGGACTTTACGTTTTGAATTTTCCTCGGGGTTCAATATTTTTGTGATTTTACTTAACAATTGACAGCCTTATAATCTAAAACAGTACATTTCTGTTACGGCCAGAAATCGCCTTTAAATTGTAGCCAACAAAAGACACAAATCAATAATAAAATTTAACAATATTTATTATACAAAAGTTTACAAGAAGTATTACACAAATATTACTGTCAACTTAACTGCCAAAATATGAGTCCAATCTTTTATCTTTATCTGTATCCGGATATCTTTCGGAATCCAATCTGAATATTACGGTCACAATCCAGTATGATGTTGTTTGTAGAATAAAAGTGTCAATCCAAATGCTATGAATATTAATGTCTATCGATGTCTAAGTCTAGATCCAAGAGTGAGTGTTTAACTTTATTGTCTGTATATATATATAGTTGTCATGGAAGATTCTAGAACAGTCTATAATGGAACATCCTAGAAAGTTACAACGGAAGTTTCTAGTGAAATGTAGAAGTTTATATAACGCATCTTTTATTAGGATCATTCTGGAAAGTTCCAATCATTCTGTAATTGTTCCAGTGATTTCTAAACTGCACAGTTCTAAGATTATTCTGTAAACAACTATCAGGCCATACAACACAAATCAGGCCAACAAAAATAAATACAATAATTACAATATCATTTATATAACATAATTACAATATCATAACACCTCCCCCCTTAAAAGAAGTTTTAGTGTAACAAAAACTTATCATGAATAATATGAACAAAAATACATAGTATATACAAAGTGTTTTAATAAGCTCTAGATAAAGCATCTGCTATTACATTATCCTTACCCTTGATATGTTTTACAATTACATCATATTCCTGTAACAATAAACTCCACCTAGTCAACCTCTGATTCTTGTTTCTCATTTTATGTATGAAGGTGAGAGGATTATGATCAGTACAAACAAGAATAGGATATACAGTGGGATTCAAATATACATCAAAATGTTGAAGTGCTGACAACATTGCAAAACACTCTTTTTCAATAGTTGAATAATTTTTCTGATGTTTATCTAATTTCTTGGAAAAATATGATATAGGTTTCTCAACATTATCATCTGTCTCTTGATATAAAACAGCTCCAATTCCTACATCGCTTGCATCAACGGCAAGTTTGAATTGTTTTTCAAAGTCTGGAGTAATCAGAACTGGACTATTAATTAACAGTGATTTGCTATTTTCAAAAGCGTTTTGACAATTTTCACTCCAGATAAATTTAGAATCTTTTCGTAAAAGATGAGTCAATGGTTGAACCACAGTAGCAAAATTTGAACAAAATTTTCTGTAAAATCCTATCATGCCTAAATATCTCATAAGTTGTTTTCTATTTGTAGGAGGAGGAAATTTGGAAATGGCTTCCACTTTAGCCATAATAGGTTTTACTTGACCTTGGCCAACTGTATGCCCTAAATAATCAACAGTGGCCTGACAAAATTCACTTTTGATTAACAGTCAAATTTGATTGTGACAATCTATCAAAAGTATCATACAAATGTGTTAAATGCTGTTCCCAGCTATCACTACATACAATTAGATCATCAATATAAGCATAACAACAGTTTAAATCTTTTATAACATTATTGATTATTCTTTGAAATGTAGCTGGTGCACTTTTCATGCCAAACGGCATTACAGTATATTGAAATAAGCCATCTGGTGTAACAAAAGCTGATATTTCACGAGCTCTCTGTGTTTGTGGAACTTGCCAATAACCTTTCAACAAATCAAATTTGCTCACAAATTTTGCTTGACCAATGTTGTCAATACAATCGTCTATCCTTGGAATCGGATAGGAATCAGATTTTGAGACTGAATTTACTTTTCTGAAATCAGTCACGAAACGAAAGTTTTATCTGGTTTTGGCACAAGGAGACAAGGAGAGCTCCATTCACTGTTACTCGGCTCAATAATATCATTGTCAAGCATATATTTAATTTCTTTTCTCATAGCTTCAAGTTTGAGTGGATTAAGCCGATAAGGATGTTGCTTAATTGGAGAAGCATCTCCTACATCAACATCATGATAAACAGCAGTGGTTTTGTTTGGCACATCTGGAAAAAGATTTTTAAAAGAAAATACCAAAGTTTTTATTTCTTCTCTACGATCAAAAGACAGATGTGCAAGTTTTGAGTCTAAATTTGACAAAATTTCTGATTTTTTCAATCTAACTGTCTCTTCCAAAGTTTTAGAACTAAAAGGTGGTTCAATTACATCTGGTTTGTCATGATTGTTCTCAAATTCAACCATGCCTAAAGTGGCAACTGGTTTACTCTCACATTCATTAGTACGCTCAAAATATGGTTTTAACATATTAATATGACACACTCTGTTTTGTTTACGCCAACCTGGAGTTTTTACAATATAATTCAAATCATTGATTTTACTGTCTATTGTATAAGGACCACAATATTTAGCTTGTAAAGGATGTCCAGGGACTGGCAAAATTACAAGTACCTTATCACCAGGCTCAAAAACTCTATTCCTGGCATCTTTATCATACCAAATTTTCATCTTGCTCTGTACATTTTTTAAGTTTTTCTGAGCAATTTGACAAGCAGTATACAATTTTTCTTTAAATATAGATACATAGTCTAAAAGATTCAAGTCAGTATGTTCAGTAAGCCACTTTTCCTTAATCAATTTTAACGGTCCCCTTACAGTATGGCCAAATACCAACTCAAAGGGACTAAATCCAAGGGATTCTTGAACAGCCTCTCGGACTGCAAAAAGTAGAAAGTGAACTCCGTCATCCCAGTCTCTGTCAAATTGAAGACAAAAAGTTCTAATCATGTTCTTCAATGTTTGATGAAAACGTTCTAAGGCACCTTGAGATTCTGGATGGTACGCCCTTGATCTATACTGAGCAATCCCTAACTGGTACACGACTTGCTGAAATAAACCTGACATGAAATTTGATCCCTGGTCGGACTGTATAGACTTAGGAAGTCCTACTAATGTGAAACATTTGATGAGTGCTTTGACGATAGTAGGTGTCTTGATATTTCTTAGCGGAATAGCCTCAGGAAAGCGAGTGGATGTACACATGTTTGTCAATAAATACGCATTTCCAGTTTTGGTCTTTGGTAAAGGTCCAACAGAGTCAATTAGAACTCTGCTGAAAGGTTCATCAAAGGCTGGAATAGGCAGAAGTGGTGCTGGTGGTATTTTCTGATTAGGTTTACCAACAACCTGGCATATATGACATGATTTGCAGTATTCTGCAACATCATTTCTAAGTCTTGGCCAGTAGAAATGCTGCAAGATCTTAAGGCAAGTCTTCCTTATACCTAAATGTCCAGCCAAGGGGGTGTCATGGGCAAGACCAATAATTTCTTGCCTATAAACTTTAGGCACCACCACTTGGTATACCACTCTCCATTCTTCCCCTGGGGTAGCATCAGGAGGCCTCCACTTCCTCATTAAAATGCCTTCCTGATGAAAATAGCATTCAGCCACTTTGTCTGCTTCCTCCTGTGGTTGAGCCCTCTTGCAGAGCTGAAGAACCTCAGGGTCTTTATTTTGTTCTTCCAAAAGGTTCTTTCTGTTTAATGAATGGCTGTTTACATCTGGCCATGGCATAATTACACTCTTGTTGACATTAGGTGGTCTTATTATGGCCTTTTCTGAGCTACCAGGACCTTCAATGTCTGCTAGGAAAGTGTCAGAAAGGTCCATGTAATCAAACTGGTTTTCTTGTAAATTCTCATCTTGTTGTTTTCTAGCCATCGCCCTAGTGACAACACAAGCTGGATACAATTCAACATCATCTTCAGGTAATTTAACATCCACCACTGGTTCACTGGTAACAATTGGTTCAGCAACCACTTTGTTCCTAGCTAGATCATTTCCTAGCAATAATGTAACACCTTCAACGGGGAGATTAGGACGAACACCCACAATAACTGGTCCAGTTATCAAATCTGACTTCAGATAAATACGATGGAGAGGAACATCTATACAACCTAACTCTACACCTTGTAACAAAACGGAGGCACCAACAGAAGTCTTCTCGGACAAAGGCAACACACCTTCTAACAATAAAGACTGAGAAGCTCCAGTGTCCCGTAAAATCTTAATAGGCTGAAGAGTGGTATCAACAATAGAAATAAACCCATCAGACATAAAGGGTTTATATTCCTCCATGTAATCACAAAAACTGGACTTAAAAGCCTGACTCGCAGGACATTCCAACGTACTGGTAATATAAGGTGTCGTACAAGCACTGGACTTCGGCTTATTATCTCGTTCATTCTTCTTCTGGAGTCTAAAACAATCAGCAATCAGGTGACCATTTTTCTTACAATAAGCACAAATCAGTGACTTCTTCTCAAAAGTATCAAATTTTGGACTAGACATATTATAACTGGACTGACTCTTATTCTGTGCAACAGGCTTACTATCAGTACGCTCAGTGCTTTGATTTTTGTAATTTCCACTTAAAGTATTAACATTTTGACCCTTGAAACTTCTTTTATGTGAAAGGGTATAATTATCTGAGATTACAGCTGCATCATGTATTGTCCCAACAGTTTTGTCGTCTAAATGTGTTTTTAAGTCTAAATGAACACATTGTTTGAACTCTTCTAATAACATCAATTGTCTTAGGTTATCAAAATTGTTATCTGTTTTCTTTGACGTAAGCCATTTATCAAATAGATCTTCTTTTTCCCGAGCAAATTCCACATAGGTCTGCGAATCAAACTTTTTATAAGATCTAAATTTCTGTCTATATGCTTCTGGTACTAGCTCATAAGCTTTCAAAACTTCCTGTTTCACCGTGTCATAATCGGAACTTTTTTCTGATGGAAGTGCGGAGTATATTTCAGCGGCCTTACCCTCAAAAACACTTTGTAGCATTGTAGTCCAATATGGTTTTGACCAATTCAAATTATGAGCAATTTTTTCAAACTGTGGAAAATATTTATCGACTGTTTTTTCACAAAATCTGGGAACCAAACGTATATTTTTTGCTGCATCAAAATATTCTGATTTCGACTGGACTTTAGTGTTGCTTTCTTCTTTGACCATTTCAAGTTTTAGTTTCTCCATCTCTAGCCTTTCCGTCATTTCAAGTTCTGCTTGTTTTAATTTAAGTTCATCTTGTTTCAATTTAAATTCATCTTCTTTTTCTTTTTTATCCATTTCCAATCTTTCCTTCATTTCTAGTTCTTTTAATTTAAGTTCATGTTCTAATTCAAGTTGTTTTAATTTAAAGGCGTCAACATTTTCGACCTTAAGTTCAAGAGCCTCTTCACCTAAAACTTCTGCGTCAACTAATTTGTCTATAACCAAATTTTTTATAATTTGTTTTCTCATAGATACTTTAAAATCTAATTTCAGATGTTTAGCAAGCAACACTAATTCGTCTTTCTTTAAATTATCAAACCCCTCCAGGTCTGGCGTTTTCAAAAATTTACTGGCATCAAATGCCATTTTGTAGAATTTTGTTGGCTAGTTATAATAAAAATTACTAAACAAATTTTGAATAAGATATTTTCAGTATCCCGGACGAGCCCCCAATTTCTGTTACGGCCAGAAATCGCCTTTAAATTGTAGCCAACAAAAGACACAAATCAATAATAAAATTTAACAATATTTATTATACAAAAGTTTACAAGAAGTATTACACAAATATTACTGTCAACTTAACTGTCAAAATATGAGTCCAATCTTTTATCTTTATCTGTATCCGGATATCTTTTGGAATCCAATCTGAATATTACGGTCACAATCCAGTATGATGTTGTTTGTAGAATAAAAGTGTCAATCCAAATGCTATGAATATTAATGTCTATCGATGTCTAAGTCTAGATCCAAGAGTGAGTGTTTAACTTTAGTGTCTGTATATATATAGTTGTCATGGAAGATTCTAGAACAGTCTATAATGGAACATCCTAGAAAGTTACAACGGAAGTTTCTAGTAAAATGTAGAAGTTTATATAACGCATCTTTTATTAGGATCATTCTGGAAAGTTCCAATCATTCTGTAATTGTTCCAGTGATTTCTAAACTGCACAGTTCTAAGATTATTCTGTAAACAACTATCAGGCCATACAACACAAATCAGGCCAACATAAATAAATACAATAATTACAATATCATTTATATAACATAATTACAATATCATAACAAGAAGTAGGAGTGATAAAATCGTTACATTAAAGTTGTTTGGATATTCTAAAACATCTGCTGGAAATGTAGTATGGCAATGCAATATTTAATTCATGTCAAAATCGAGACACCTTTCTACTGGAACCTTTACATTATAAGTTGTTAGGGTAAAACTAGAAACATCAAAGTGTACGTAGAAAATTGACAAAGTGTGAAAAGAACAAATTCTACTTTAATACAAAAGTAATGTACCTAATGATATCTATATATTATAAACCTGGTATATTTGAATCCATTTAAACCTAGAAAGGGGAAATTATTTCATCCGAAGAATATTGTTTCACCATCAAATTTCTATAAACGTTCTGCATATATGTTTAAAGACAAAAGGATTATAATACTGTGGTGATAGACTACCAAATAAACTCATCATAGATACCAGGATCAAAATTTTATATTTACGCAAAATTAGAATAAAGCCATTCGATAAAATATTTGTACTAGGTTATCAAAATAATACATTACCCCACGACATCATTAGATATATCAATCCTAAAACATTTATGTTGAACATTATGCCTAGCTATATCCACTGTAAAGTTGACAGCAACCCGTCCAAGAGAATAAATAAAGTCAACGTATGATTGTTGTTTTCACTTGGTACGTTGATTGACAGAGCTAGAGTGTATCAGATTTCATGAACTGCTCCATTTTGAATATGGGTTTTTTGTTATTATATTATTTTTTTTTGTATATCATACAACAACCTTATTTTGATTGGTTGTTAGTGGTGTAATAAATAGTGTTAGCAGTATAGAAACTATCCTTTATCATTTCCAAGTTTTTTTAGATTTCGATAATGACGCTATACATGTTATAAATTCCTCATTGATTCTGATTGAAAAATGATAATATTTATTCTTTCAGAGAGAATTATCAATTAAGAATGTGTAAGAATGTGAAAGAATGTACCATTTTACAGATACTAATAAGACATTTCAATTCCGATAGATTTCATTTTAAAAATATTTTAAAATGAAATCTTTTATCAGATGTACTATTTACAAACTGTTCTTATTTCTTTATTACTTATACTTTGCAATAAAACTCGTTCAAATTGTATCATTTTCTTGTATCTTTTGTTTGGAATATTGGTACTATTTGTGTCTTCATGTCACTTATGGTTTTTCTTTTCCTTTTAAAGCGTAAAAAGGTATTTTGCATAGAAAAAAAGACATTGAAACACGTCTGTTTTATATCATAGATACTTAGTATATGCATGTTGATAACGAAATTGATTTAACCGGAACTGCCTCTCAAAAAATGATGGATAATTAAGCATTTTCATATTCGAAGATACCTTAATTTCATGTTTAATTGATAGTTTTCACATTTGTTAGTGGATACATCAAAGTGATACAAAAAATTCATTAATGTTTTTCATTTTCAAAAATACGATGATGAGAAAATATTATAAAAATTATTTTCTAGTGGATTTGTAGAGTGAAAAACACTTTTTTTGTGTGCAAATAAGTCCTCGATTTGATATCCCTCTTGATGTTGTCTTATAGACGTGTTAGGAAAGGTATTTAAATATTGTGTTGATGTTAAATAACAATACCGATACAAGTTTTAATGGGTAATTACTTCATCCAAAAGTATTTTTTTTAATGTTTCGAAGAATATTGTATCACACTAAAATCTCGATTAATGTTTTTCATACTTATTCAGGTTGCAGTTCTGTAGATATAGACAATGTAATTTGCCATAGGAACTCACTTTGCGGCTAAAACTGTGCCACTTTTACTATGAAGTTTCGTGAAAAAATATATCCCATAACGGAAAGTGATATGAAATATTATTTTATTCAAATGTCAAAATATAGAGCTGTGCGGTATATTTTCAACGTGTATATGCCCTGAACTTCTAAGAGCTTAACTCTTACTTAAACAAAAAATACCCCTACCTCAACTTTTGGACTTCCTATGAGCTAAATTTTAGGCGCTATCATAGTTATCTATACTGGTAACATTCCCAAATTATGTCTCAATGAGATGAAACACAGAGATCATATCTAGGAACCAGTACGTTTACATATTAACATATCTTTGAATATTATATATCTCCCCAAAAGAGGCGTGACTTGTGAAACGGCTTTGTTTACAAAGTGCAACCTTTAGGTACAGAATGGTTCTATAACTATTATGATGGACCACCAAATAGAATACAACTATCCTGTACAATATATTTATACTACGTTATTAACATAATACTACATTACCCCATGACATATCAATCCCAAAACATTTTTGTCTTATAGTTGCATAGTTGCATAGTTGACAAAACAAAAAGTCGAAGAGTATAAACTAAGTCTATTTATAATTGTTTTCATCTATTTCGTTTATTGACAGCTTGATTTTGTCAAGTTTCATGAACAAACCCTTTTGAATTTGCTTTGGAGTTCCGGAATTGTTTAATATTTTTTTAATCATACAGAATCTGCGTTTTTATTGGTTGTTAATGATGTACTGAATAGTATTAGCAGTATATAAAGTAACCTTTAAAATTTTCAAGTTTTATGGATTTCCTTAATGAAATCATCATTGATTCTGCTTGAAAAATGATTTCAAATAATATATTTTTCAGAGGGAATTATTAAGTAGGAACTCTTTGCGAAGACATGAAAACTTCAGTCTTGATGTTTTGTCATTTACCAGTCACGGCAATTTCCAACTACTAAAAACGAATTTTAAATTCTGATAGATGTTTATTTCCAATAACATCTAACATCAACGAAGGAATTTTAATCCCCATAGATGTCATTTAAAGACAACATTCTATAAGATGATGCTGTTTACAAATTGATTATTAATAATTTATGTCTCATACTCTTCGTCTGAAATGTGGTGAAAGAAATTAAAATCACAAAAATACTGAACTCCGAGATATATTCAATCGGAAAGTTCATAATCACATGGCAATATCAAATAGAAAACATCAATTATGACCCATGTTGATTACCAAGTATTCATCTGAAGGTCAAATTAGTAATACGAAGAGGCACAGCAATAAAGCAAATAAAACCTTTGTACAGACGTACTCACAAAGGAGATATTTACTTATAATACTGTAGTCAAATCTATAAAGATGTTCTATTTGAATTAATGTTGATTCAGTCATAAGGTTTTTGCATCGGAAATAAAATTGTAATATACAACCAGTGTCTTGGCATTATACGGGTTATATTTTTCCAGTATATTTTATGATGGCATGATACTAAACCCTCTACCGGATTGATTATCGTTTATTTTATTTTAATGAAGACATATTCTTTCAATCAATTAAAAAGAGGTCTTGAACCGGTATGTCCGTAACTATTAATAATCTTATGTGATTTTTTGTTGATCATTGGCAGTTAAGATTGTTTCTACTGTTTCATAGTTTAGCATCGAACTCGGATGTCTTTCAAAATAATTGTGCGTTTAGCTGTGTGTTAGTTTATTCCATATTGGTTACTGGTATTTGGTTTATTTTTGAACTCACTCATCATGTTTAACCTAAGTGCATTGTTTGCACCTGTCTTAAGTCAGAAACATCTAGCCTTTGTTAGTCAGGCATGCTTAACAAAATGTTTAATGGTATGTTTCGGAATGTCGCGTGGCGTCGGTTTTGCTGAACTGATATTAATTATAGTTTAGTGTCATAATGAAATGCGCATGGCAACTCGATATGGCATATTAATTGTTATTACACCAGCTATACTTTGAACTGTGTTCCTGTGACGTAGTGTTATTATTTCAGCGATATGCTTTTTTTTTAATATTGTCAAAAAGCGGGAGGTTTGGCTAGCCGTTAAACTCGGTTCAACCCACCTTTTTTTCTTCATTTACTGTATAGTTCCCCATAACAAAATTATGTACTCATTCTAAATCAATAAGTTAAACCGATCTCAAAACGATTCTGCAGTGAAGATTAAACCAGAAAAGAATCCATGCTTACTTTCTCTGTTCATTAAAAATAATCAGGAACCTGATGTTCAATGGTTGTCGTTTGTTGCTGTGGTTTATAAGTTTTTCTCGTTTCTCGTTTTTTATATATTTTTATTTCCCCCTGTTTAAATGGTTTTGCACTAGTCCTATTTGGGCCCCTTTATTGCTTGCTGTTGGTGGGAGCAAAGGCTCCGTGTTGAAGACCGTACTTTTACAAATTGTTACTTGGATGGAGAGTTATCTCATTGGAACTCATACAACATCTTCTTATATCTATTAACTTCACATCAGTAAAATTTAGATAACTGGTGTTCTCCACATTCTTCGAATATATTGACAAACTTGATACTTAGTATGCAAGGGTAGTCAAATATAAGACGTGTTAAATCGATGGATAGAGAAACTGGAAGAAGTCAAATTATGCACTCAATGATTTGAGAGTTACCTCATTTCACCGGTGCGACTTAACAAACTTCAGTATATAGACTCCAAGACATGTTCTGGAGACCGTCAACACAATTTTTGCAACTAATTGATTTATGATGTATATGTTTATGTTTTCTAGACAGCAGATATAAAAATAGCACTAACTGTGGCACAAATGTCTTCATTTTCTAAAACTTATTAAAAACTTTACTATTTGCAATATCAAAATTTCAAAGATTTATGATATATGCAAATATTATAAAGAAAATTGAATATTAACACCTTCCTTAAATATGATCATAATATACAATGGATAGACGATATATATATATATATATATCATCTCCTAACAAGACGACGGACACTTTAAAGTTCATAGGAATAACCATCAGTATGAATAGGCCTAACGGGGGCGTGGCAAATTAGTTTGACGGAGGCAAACGTTACATCTATTTGATACATTTCCCGTGTCCATTCTCAATTCTATTTTGACTGTATTATATTTACTTAAATTCATCAAACACAGATTTTGTTTTTTCTTTCAAATATTGTATTTGAAATAAAATTTCCAAAAATAGATTTGAAATACAATGTGTGCTTCATTACAATAATACATTACAATAATACATTACCACTAGTAGTAAATAGATATAACAATCCTAACACACTTACATACATCATGATCACCATGTATTTTCGCTATGAAACTTGACAAAATGATGTCTTTTGACAAGTTAGTTTAAAATAATCAATAATATTTTATCATGCAGTATCTTAACATTTATATGTTTCATTTATACTTTTCAGATTTAAATGACATCTCGTAATTTCCGCCTCTGATGTAAATGAATTTGTTTCACACAATGATATACGTTTGAGCAGTATAGTTCGAGGTCTTTCTGATTACCAATCCGTGTGAATACTGATGAAATACTTATTATGTCTTCAATAGATAATTTAATATGTTCGAAACCACAAATTTTTGAAAAGAGTTTACGTGCAGTGAATTACAAAAACTAGAAAATGTAAAACTAATGTACGGAAATGATAGTCGTTCAAAACAAAATTCGTTACCTTATTCATCAAACCAGACTATTTAATGATTTTAAAATCCTTAAATTAAGAAGGTGATTGATTTATGTAATAAACGTTATCACATATGTAAATGCATCTTTAGATATTCTATATTAATTTAATATGGGTTAAATTCTGTCGTTTAAAAAATATTTTTTGAACATATATTTTAATAATATAACTTGTGAAGTAGCAAATCTGTATGATAACATTATTCATCGGACAGGAGATTGCAGTCATACATTAGTCTCCTTTTGGATTTCATTCTGTTTCTAAGGTTAACATGATTTCTGTCTTATTGGTCAAATTTTGAGATTGGATCATCTTTAAACAACAGTTGCCAAAATATATTAATTTTGATTAAAGTATTATTTTGCATTTTGTAATATTGTTGTAACTTGTAGATTAAAATTGCAAACCTTTCGTAATCCTGAAGTTACAAAATAGTTTTTCGTGTAGTTCGATTAGCTCAAATTATACCTTTCTGTTTGACTTTTTGTTTGTTTACTCATTGATTGATTGTCGCATAAGCCATTGTGTTATTTATGAAACATGTATAATAGCAATCCGTTTTTTTTCAGGATTTTTTTTTTAATTGAACAGGGGTCATCATCAAACAGATTAACTGGGTTAACAGCAATTATTGCAAATACTCAGCTCAAAATTAAATTATATATTGTTTGATTAAAATAAAAAAAGATAATAAGCTTTCATCTAAGATAAAAGTAAAATAACAAAAATACCGAGTTCCAAGGAAATGTTAATAAGAAAGTATCTTTTTAAATGGGCAATTAAAATGCTTAAACACATCTTGATCAAACAACTTGACAACTGTCATTTTCCAGACTTTTTATGAGCATTTCCTTACGTAGAAAACGGTGGATAAAACTTGGGTTTTATAGTAAAGTAAACCTCACAATGTTATGACAGTCGCATAAAATTCCATTATATTGACATCAATGTTTGAACAACAGAACGAACGGATATAAAAGATAATAAAGTCAAACGGCACAGCAGTCAACATTGTCTTATAATCTTAATCACAATTAAAACAAACATATATGTTAACAAAGAAACAAAATGGTATAATATAGACTAGCACATAAGCATTAATGAAAGACAAGAATAAAAACATTACCGGAACAACAAAAAGAACACAGTCACGCCAACAGATATTACTAACAATGGACTTAACTGTAACCTTAAAGATAATAATTAAGAACAACAAATTAAAGTATACTGGAACACGTAGTGAAGACAAACAACGTCAGTACCTATCATCTTTAATTCAAGACCATCATGTATTATTTGTGAAGTTAGTGCGGAATATTTATCAACAAGGTCTTGGTAACTTCCGATGAACTTTTTTTTAAAGGAAGAGAGGTTCTTTGTAATCCTGGTAATCATCTTTCTGCTCAGACACTAATGAAGTTTTATAAAGAATGGGTAGCAGTGTATGAACACCGAATGAGTTGATAAATGTATATCCCATATGCAGGTGAATTGGTATATTGCTACTACGGTGGGGAACATTTATAAATTAACAAATTAAAATCGGCTAGTGTGTTATAGATTCTGGTTCTTAGATGACTGTTTATGTCAAATTCGTGTTTTTAGTCTAAAAAAGAGGAAGCCGTGTCTATTTTGTCTTTAATTTCTAGTTTTGAAGGATATATTAATGGACCCAATCAGAAAAAAAAACGGATTGTTAAGGCAAAGAATTTCATCAATATTTCTGAATGTGAAATTATAAAATGTGTCTTCAATGACTATATTGTGTTTTAAAAGTATATGAATTAGCTCTAACATAGATGCAAATTACGATAAGTGGACAGGGAGAGGCGAACTGTTCGTTCCCATAGGAATGTCGACAATTACAAATTCAACAAATCTATTGTCAATAAGAAACTGCTGCATACTAATATTTTTTCCCCTGTGTAACATACTTTACTTTTTTGTTCACTGCTAACAAAATATGCTATATAGTATCCCAAAGTAATAAATTTATAGCGTATGCTACAATTTGTATATTGAAAAGCATTGTAGATTATTTCCGTAAGACGATTTTTACGTTTCAGAAGGGAAATGGTGGCATACAGGGTTAAAAATTATAAAGTTTTGAAAAATTAATTTCACAGAAAGATCGTTAGTTGAAATTATGCAGAGTGTTCTTTACAGTTATTTTTAAAATCAACATACGGTTAATACCACTACACGATTAAACAGTTTCATGATATTTCTGACGACCCTCCTTCATTGCAAACCGAGTTTTGGTTCATCTAATGAACAATTCCTTTATAGAACATGCAGAGGAGCTGGAAATGTACCATTGTGTGTATGGAATTTTGTAAAACTGAAATAGCATATACACACAAGGCAAATCCTAAGATTTAGTGTAATGTTCATTAACGCCATGTTGGAGTTATGATCCAAGACACTTGAAAAAGACACTGGTAGAACTACGATTTATAACATACAAAGATAGTATTATATGAAATTTTGTCTACAGGAACCAAAGCATATTGAACTTATTTCTCTGCTTCTTTGTCTCTGAAAACGGACTAAACTAAACAATTCGACGTTTTATCAGAGACCTGACTGTTTTGACTCATTCTGACAAAAATTCCAGTTTAACTTCTCGTTAAGCCCTTCTCTTGTGTAGTCCTCAATGGTCTTGGTAATCGATTTGAAGTTGTGGTTCAAATTGATGTTTTGGGGTTCTCTTAACTTAAGACCACGAGATATCACCTTTCGGAGAATTTCATGTAGAATTATGTTTGGATTTCCAATAGTAGCATGGCCAGAGGGAAGTTAAGATACGGCGAGTGGAACAGTCCATTTCAGATGTTTTTCTAGTTATTCTTCTCAATACCTTTAATTATCCTTAAAAACTGAAATCGTTCCAACATTTAATCGACACAAAATGGTATGAAAAAAATGTCGATAGTTCTTAGAAATATAGTTTATCTACCATTTTTAACAGTGGTTTAATATAAAATAATTACAGATAGACAAAAAACTTTCGATTTCAATTCCATTCCCATAGTTTAAAATGATTATTCACTTTATTTATGTAAACATCCCTTAAAAAAGAAAAAAAAAAACATTATACAATGTATGTATTGTACTTTCATTAATTTCATGTTGAAAGTGAATATATCTCTTCCAAAATTAAGAAAACGACACTTTATGTTACAAATCGTCTTTTTCAATTTTGTTTGTTTGTTTTGTTTACACATTGTTGTCAATATATTGGTATTGTCTACGACTGTCAAACAAGTGAGAGTTTTTTTTTCTAGCTAAAAACAATGTATAAACAATGTTTTAATCCACCATTTTCTACATGAGCAAACTAGTCAGGAATATAATAGTTGTGTTCCATTTGCATGATGTGTTTTGGTTTTGATTTTCAATTTTTAATTTATTTGGATTTATTTTTTTGTTATCTTTCTTTTTACAGTGTTCATATTATTGCATTTTATGCTATCAATATTTCAATAGAAGATGATAAACAGAAGCCGATATACCGCTGTTCGAAATATCAGAGCAAAAATGTTTAATCTGGGAATTTGCGGATGCACATTTTTGTTCTATCCTTCCAGAGATTCTAAGGTATGCCATTGGGGTATCAAGACAACACAAAGTGCACTGTGTCTATCAGTATAGACCAATCGGCCATCTAGACTGAACTAATTATATATATATATATATATATATATATATATATATATATATATATATATATATATATATATATATATATAGATACATTTGTATGTGCCTCTACCAAGCCAGGGGCTTGTAATTTAGTGGTCTACTTTTGTCGCTGTGTATCATATTTATTTTTCATACATTATTTTGTACATAAAGTAGTCCGTCATTTGTCTCGTTTCAATTGTTTGTCAACTGTCTTATCGGGGATTTTATAGCTGACAATGCAGTATTGGTTTTGCTCATTGTGGAAGGCCGTACGGTGACCTTTATGTGGTGGCAATTTTTTTTTTTTATAAATATAGTTAATTATTATAAATATATTGTTATGTGTAGGGATTTCGATCATTTCAATTTTTTTTTATGGATGACACTTTCGCTATATTTCTTTTGATTTAGTTTGTAAGTTATAAAATTCTGTGTTTCACCATATATGCGATAAAACGGTGATCAAGATCAAAGGTCAAAGGTCACAGGTTGCATTGTCGTTTGTTTTATTGCACTTCAGTGTTTCTGTTGTTTCGTTGTTTCCCTCTTATAGATGATGTGTTTTCCTCGGTTTTTGTTTTTAACTCGGATTTGTTTTTTCTCAATCGATTTATGACTTTCGAACAGCGGTATATCGGCTTCTGTTTATCATCTTCTATTGAAATATTGATAGCATAAAATGCGATAATATGAACACTGTAAAAAGAAAGATAACAAAAAAATAAATCCAAATAAATTAAAAATTGAAAATCAAAACCAAAACACATCATGCAAATGGAACACAACTATTATATTCCTGACTAGTTTGCTCATGTAGAAAATGGTGGATTAAAACATTGTTTATACATTGTTTTTAGCTAGAAAAAAACTCTCACTTGTTTGACAGTCGTAGACAATACCAATATATTGACAACAATGTGTAAACAAAACAAACAAACAAAATTGAAAAGGACGATTTGTAACATAAAGTGTCGTTTTCTTAATTTTGGAAGAGATATATTCACTTTCAACATGAAATTAATGAAAGTACAATACATACATTGTATAATGTTTTTTTCTTTTTTAAGGGATGTTTACATAAATAAAGTGAATAATCATTTTAAACTATGGGAATGGAATTGAAATCGAAAGTTTTTTGTCTATCTGTAATTATTTTATATTAAACAACTGTTAAAAATGGTAGATAAACTATATTTCTAAGAACTATCGACATTTTTTTTAATATAATTTTGTGTCGATTAAATGTTGGAACGATTTCAGTTTTTAAGGATAATTAAATGTATTGAGAAGAATAACTAGAAAAACATCTGAAATGTGACTGTTCCACTCGCCGTATATTAACTTCCCTCTGGCCATGCTACTATTGGGAATCGAAACATAATTCTACATGAAATTCTCCGAAAGGTGATATCTCGTGGTCTTAATGTAAGAGAACCCCAAAACATCAATTGGAACCATAACTTCAAAACGATTACCAAGACCATTACGGACTACACTAGAGAAAGGCTTAACGAGAAGTTAAACTGGAATTTTTGTCAGAATGAGTCAAAACAGTCAGGTCTCCGATAAAACGTCGAATTGTTTAGTTTAGTCCGTTTTCAGAGACAAAGAAGCAGAGAAATAAGTTCAATATGCTTTGGTTCCTGTAGACAAAATTTCATATAATACTATCTTTGTATGTTATAAATCGTAGTTCTACCAGTATCTTTTTCAAGTGTCTTGGATCATAACTCCAACATGGCGTTAATGAACATTACACTAAATCTTAGGATTTGCCTTGTGTGTATATGCTATTTCAGTTTTACAAAATTCCATACACACAATGGTACATTTCCAGCTCCTCTGCATGTTCTATAAAGGAATTGTTCATTAGATGGACCAAAATTCGGTTCGCAATGAAGGAGGGTCGTCAGAAATATCATGAAACTGTTTAATCGTGTAGTGGTATTAACCGTATGTTGATTTTAAAAATAACTGTAAAGAACACTCTGCATAATTTCAACTATCGATCTTTCTGTGAATTAATTTTTTCAAAACTTTATATTTTTTAACCCTGTATGCCACCATTTCCCATGTTAAACTGAAAAATCGTCTTACAGAAATAATCCACAATGCTTTTCAATATACAAATGGTAGCATACGCTATAAATTTATTACTTTGTGATACTATATAGCATATTTTGTTAGCAGTGAACAAAAAAGTAAAGCATGTTACACAGGGGAAAAATTTATCAGTATGCTGCAGTTTCTTATTGACAATAGATTTGTTGAATTGTCGACATTCCTATGGAAACGAACAGTTCGCCTCTCCCTGTCGACTTATCGTAATTTGCATCTATGTTAGAGCTAATTCATATACTTGTAAAACACGATAGAGTCAATGAAGACACATTTTATAATTTCACATTCAGATATATTGATGAAATTCTTTGCTTTAACAATTCATTTTTTTTCTGATTGGGTCCATTAATATATCCTTCAAAACTAGAAATTAAAGAAAAAATAGGCACGGCTTCCTTTTTTTTAGACTAAAAACACGAATTTGACATAAACAGTCATCTAAGAACCAGAATCTATAACACACTAGCCGATTTTAATTTGTTAATTTATAAATGTTCCCCACCGTAGTAGCAATATACCAATTCACCTGCATATGGGATATACATTTATCAACTCATTCGATGTTCATACACTGCTACCCACTCTTTACAAAACTTCATTAGTGTCTGAGCAGAAAGATGATTACTAGGATTACAAAGAACCTCTCTTCCTTTAAAAAAAAGTTCATCGGAAGTTACAAAGACATTGTTGATAAATATTCCGCACTAACTTCACAAATAATACATGATGGTCTTGAATTAAAGATGATAGGTACTGACGTTGTTTGTCTTCACTACGTGTTCCAGTATACTTTAATTTGTTGTTCTTAATTATTAACTTTAAGGTTACAGTTAAGTCCATTGTTAGTAATTTCTGTTGGCGTGCTGGGTACTTTTTGTTCTTCCGGTAATGTTTTTATTCTTGTCTTTCATTAATGCTTATGTGCTAGTCTATATTATACTAATTTGTTTCTTTGTTGACATTTATGTTTGTTTTAATTGTGATTAAGATTATAAGACAATGTTGACTGCTGTGCCGCTTTTTTGACATTATTATCTTTTATATCCGTTCGTTCTGTTGTTCAAACATTGATGTCAATATAATGGAATTTTATGCGACTGTCATAACATTGTGAGGTTTACTTTACTATAAAACCCAAGTTTTATCCATCGTTTTCTACGTAAGGAAATGCTCATAAAAAGTCTGGAAAATGACTGTTGTCAAGTTGTTTGATCAAGATGTGTTTAAGCATTTTAATTGTCCATTTAAAAAGATACTTTCTTATTAACATTTCCTTGGAACTCGGTATTTTTGTTATTTTACTTTTATCTTAGATGAAAGCTTTTTATCTTTTTTATTTTAATCAAACAATATATAATTTAATTTTGAGCTGAGTATTTGCAATAATTGCTGTTAACCCAGTTAATCTGTTTGATGATGACCCCTGTTCAATTAGAAAAAAAAATCCTGAAAAAAACTGATTAATATTTTACATGTTTCATAAATAACACAATGGCTTATGCGACAATCAATGAGTAAACAAACAAAAAGTCAAGGTATAATTTGAGCTAATCGAACTACACGAAAAACTATTTTGTAACTTCAGGGTTACGAAAGGTTTGCAATTTTAATCTACTAGTTACAAACAATATTACAAAATGCAAAATAATACTCCAATCAAAATTAATATATTTTGGCAACTGTTGTTTAAAGATGATCTAATCTCAAAATTTGACGAATAAGACAGAAATCATGTTAACCTTAGAAACAGAATGAAATCCAAAAGGAGACTATTGTATAACTGCAATCTCCTGTCCGATAAATAATGTTATCATACAGATTTGCCACTTCACTAGTTATATTATTAAAATATATGTTCAAAATATTTTTGAAACGACCGAATTAAACCCATATTAAATTAATATAGAGTATCTAAAGATGAATTTACATATGTGATAAGGAATATTACATAAATCAATCACCTTCTTAATTTAAGGATTTTAAAATCATTAAATAGACTGGTTTTGTGAATAAGGTAACGAATTTTGTTTTGAACGACTATCATTTCCGTACATTAGTTTTACATTTTCTAGTCTTTGTAATTCACTGCACGTAAACTCTTTTCAAAAATTTGTGGTTTCGAACATATTTAATTATCTTTTGAAGACATAATAAGTATTTCATCAGTATCCACACGGAATGGTAATCAGAAAGACTTCGAACTATACTGCTTAAACGTATATCATTGTGTGAAACAAATTCATTTACATCAGAGGCGGAAATTACGAGATGTCATTTAAATCTGAAAAGTATAAATGAAACATATAAATGTTAAGATACTGCATGATAAAATAGTATTGATTATTTTAAACTAACTTGTCAAAAGACACCATTGTGTCAAGTTTCATAGGGAAAATACATGGTGATCATGATGTATATAAGTGTGTTAGGACTGTTATATCTATTTACTACTAGAGGTAATGTATTATTGTAATGTATTATTGTAATGAAGCACACATTGTATTTCAAATCTATTTTTTGCAAATTCTGTTTTAAATACAATATTTGAAAGAAAAAACAAAATCTGTGTTTGAAGAATTTAATATATAACAAGTCAAAAAGGGTACAACATCACCATTAAATAACTATAAAATGAACAAATATTAGATATTTCGGATAACAGATATCCTTCTTCAATAATAGCACGATGTCAAATGAATCATGTCAATATATTCAAACTGAGAAACTTTTTCTAAATCTAAATTTAAAGATTTAGAAAAAGTTTCTCAGTTTGAATATATTGACATGATTCATTTGACATCGTGCTATTATTGAAGAAGGATATCTGTTATCCGAAATATCTAATATTTGTTCATTTTATAGTTATTTAATGGTGATGTTGTACCCTTTTTGACTTGTTATATATATATATATATATATAGATTGCCTAACAATGTAATTTTAACACACTATTTAGTATGTAAATATAAGAATGTTTAAAATATTTACAAAATGATGAAAATAAACGCAATATTTCGCTAGACCAACTAGCTTTATCAAGCGTGCATCTATCCAGGTGAAATGTAGATGATAAGAAACTTTTGCAGCTCAACGTCTATGTTGCACTTAATTGCTGCTTTGAAAATAAGAAAATTTTGCAGCTAAATGTATATGTTGTATTGGATTTAGCTACCTTAAAAATACATAATTGGTAGTTGAAGTTAGCAACGTCCATTGGCCAATATTACGGGATAAAAAGGACGATGCTTTGTTTTAAATTATTCTTTATCTTTCCTGTATCTTTTTTCGTCTTTTTCGTTAAGACCATCAGGTTCTAAAGTGTGGAGTTGGTGGATCCAAAAGTTTTCTCTTCTCCTTCTCGCCGTGGTGTCCCACTCGGTGTTAACTTCTATAATTTGGAAAGTAACATTATCAAAAGGATGTTTCGTTGAACGAAGATGTCTTGTGAGAGGACAGTTTTTGTTGGTTTTGTACGATGAACAATGGTTATTGAGCCGAATATTAAATTTGTCCATTGTTTCTCCCACATACTGAATGCCACAAGTGTCACATGTTAATATATAAATTGAGTTCTCCGTTTTACAGTTGGAATTAGAGTAGATGGTATAATTTTGTTTAGTAACGGAGCTGATGAAAGAACTGATAAAATGAACAAATATTAGATATTTCGGATAACAGATATCCTTCTTCAATAATAGCACGATGTCAAATGAATCATGTCAATATATTCAAACTGAGAAACTTTTTTTAAATCTTTAAATTTAGATTTAGAAAAAGTTTCTCAGTTTGAATATATTGACATGATTCATTTGACATCGTGCTATTATTGAAGAAGGATATCTGTTATCCGAAATATCTAATATTTGTTCATTTTATAGTTATTTAATGGTGATGTTGTACCCTTTTTGACTTGTTATATATTATATTTTGTAGTGTACAGAATCATATTACATGATCCATCGCCCTGTAAGATTGATCGTTGACTATTTATTCAGTCATTTTATATATATATATATATATCGTCTATCCATTGTATATTATGATCATATCTAAGGAAAAAAAAAAGTGTTAATATTCAATTTTCTTTATAATATTTGCATGTATCATAAATCTTTGAAGTTTTGATATTGCAAATAGTAAAGTTTTAAATAACCAATACCTCAAAATACAAGGCTATAGCACATATAAATCCAATCAATTTTAAACTTTTATTCGGACCATATTATTATGATAATACACTCAGTTCTTTTGTATATCTATTTGGTGACCTGGTGACACTGATAGGTAATTAGAAATAAGTAATAATAGTTATCACGACAATCTCCCTTATAACACACATGAGCACCATAACTGTGTTATTATACTCAACTGATGAAATAAAGATAAAATCATTAAACCATGATAGGATTCTTTTCCTGATGTACACTCAGTCTTTTTGTAGACGAATATTTTCTAAATAAATTTAAATCTACGAAGCAGTTTTGTAGCCGCCGCTATTTTAACCCGACGACAAGTTCTTATTTGAAAAGACAAACAATTTGCCACCAAAGGAGCTATTCTATCTATGCGCTCGTAAGCATTTTTGACTTTATTTTGCCACCATACACCTCCAATGATAATAAGGGGCTATTTTTATAACGTGCATTTTCCTCTTACTGTTATTCTGCCTACGCACAGTTAGCCATAGGAAAAAGGGGTTATTGGTGCTATTATTTTATTAGTGGAAACTATAATAAAGTATGTAATATAATATTTCTGTGTACGTTTGGATATAATATTGTTTCGTTATATTTTTTTAAGACGGAATGGCTTTGTTTTTGATATCATTTTTAATACAATCATGTCTTGTCCTATAGTTTTGAAGATACGTTCATTCACATCGTTGTTTTTAAACTTATTTCCAAGATAAGTTTTCAATTAAAACACATCACCTCCTCCCCCATTAATATCAAATAATTTTCGACTAAAAAGCTTAACGTAAAAACTACCGCAAATTGCTTTAAGTTTCGATTTGTTAATGTTTGTTTTCAGCGGACGCGTTCTTTTTTCCGCCTTAAGGCTTTTGATTACAAAAATAAATTCTGAGCATGAACATCGTGTATTTTCATGCATATTTATAATATTACAGATATAAAAAATAATTCCTTTAAAATGTAGTTGATATTTAGAAATAACTTCTGCTCGGTGTCGTCACGGGCTTTGTTTTATTATTGATTTTCTCGACTTTATCAAAATAACAGGTATTTTTTTTGGGTTCTTTTTCACCATATTTCCAACTATGTCTCATTGCCCAACAACAAGAGGAGCCACTGTGTATGTGTACTTCTTTAACACTTTAATTAAATTGGGCCATTTCGAAATTTAACAATAATTAATAAAAAACTCATATGATTAAAAAACAAATAATTCGATAGCGTAATGTGATCATCAATAGCTTTTGTGAATATGTATGTTTACTTCAATGAAATCATATACATACTTATTTGTTCGCGGTTTTTGTAATCGATGCTTGGCATTACGTTACCACATATATATATATATATATATATATATATATATATATATATATATATATATATATATATATATATATATATATATGGCATAACATCTTGGCCACAAGTTTATCGTTTTCTGTTTGGTATTAAATTTATATTAAGATCCATTTTGTTACATCTCGTGATCAATTTTATTTGGCAATCGCCAATGGCAGTCAGCAGGGTTTAAGAACATCAGTTGTTCAACCTGTTAGTCAAATGCGTTTTGTTTAAATATACTTTTTCACTTTTTTAGTCTTTGGGGAAAATGTTGTTTGTGCTGTATTTAGACCCTTCTACAACGAAATTTGTTTTACATGCACACGTATAAAAATTGCGTTTTTTTTTCAACGCAGTCATAGGTTTGAACGTAGTTTTCAATTTAGTTTTTCAATATTTATATAAACGAGTCTAAATTGAAAACTACGTTCAAACCTATGATTGCGTTGGATAAAAACCGCAATTTTTATACGTGTACAGCACAAACAACATTTTCCAAAAGACCAAAAAAGTGAAAAAGTATATTTTGGATTTTGACCAAGATGTCATGCCACAAACACAAGGTGTCAATATTTTTTTTGTACACCAGATCTAGATTTCGACAATATATGTCTCTTCAGTTATGTTAGGGATCGAAACGGTATTTGGAAGGCCATATAATTTACCCTCAATTTCAGATAGACTCTTGAATTGTTAAAAAAAGTGAAAAAGTATATTTAAACAAAACACATTTGACTAACAGGTCGAACAACTGATGTTCTTAAACCCTGCTGACTGCCATTGGCGATTGCCAAATAAAATTGATCACAAGATGTAACAAAATGGATCTTAATATAAATTTAATACTAAACAGAAAACGATAAACTTGTGACCAAGATGTCATGCCACAAACACAAGGTGTCAATATTTTTTTTGTACACCAGATCTAGATTTCGACAATATATGTCTCTTCAGTGATGTTAGGGATCGAAACGGTATTTGGAAGGTCATATAATTTACCCTCAATTTCAGATAGACTCTTGAATTTTAAGAGTCAATATAGGATGAACGGATCATATAAACCGGAGGGAAAATATGATACAAGCCCAAACGAAAAAATATAAACGAGTCTAAATTGAAAACTATGTTCAAACCTATGATTGCGTTGGATAAAAACCACAATTTTTATACATGTGCATGTAAAACAAATTTCGTTGTAAAAGGGTCTAAATACAGCACAAACAACATTTTCCAAAAGACCAAAAAAAGTGAAAAGGTATATTTAAACAAAACGCATTTGACTAACAGGTCGAACAACTGATGTTCTTAAACCCTGCTGACTGCCATTGGCGACTGCCAAATAAAATTGATTACGAGATGTAACAAAATGGATCTTAATTTAAATTTAATACTAAACAGAAAACGATAAACTTGTGACCAAGATGTCATGCCATAAACACAAGGTGTCAATATTTTGTTTTGTACACCAGATCTAGATTTATATATTATAAACTGCTATCATTTGCTGACAAGTGTACATAGTACGGATCTACGGAAATAAGTTTTAGAAAATGAAGACATTTGTGCCACAGGTAGTGCTATTTTTATATCTGCTGTCTAGAAAACATAAACATATACATCATAAATCAATTAGTTGCAAAAATTGTTTTGACGGTCTCCAGAACATGTCTTGGAGTCTATATACTGAAGTTTGTTAAGTCGCACCGGTGAAATGAGGTAACTCTCAAATCATTGAGCATAATTTGACTGCTTCCAGTTTCTCTATCCATCGATTTAACACGTCTTATATTTGACTACCCTTGCATACTAAGTATCAAATTTGTCAATGTATTCGAAGAATGAGGAGAACACCAGTTATCTAATTTTTACTGATGTGAAGTTAATAGATATCAGAAGATGTGGTATGATTTCCAATGAGATAACTCTCCATCCAAGTAACAATTTGTAAAAGTACGGTCTTCAACACGGAGCCTTTGCTCCCAACAACAGCAAGCAATAAAACTTGAAAATTTTAAAGGTTACTTTATATACTGCTAATACTATTCAGTACATCATTAACAACCAATAAAAACGCAGATTCTGTATGATTAAAAAAATATTAAACAATTCCGGAACTCCACAGCAAATTCAAAAGGGTTTGTTCATGAAACTTGACAAAATCAAGCTGTCGAAATAGATGAAAACAATTATAAATAGACTTAGTTTATACTCTTCGACATTTTGTTTTGTCAACTATGCAACTATGCAACTATAAGACAAAAATGTTTTGTGATTGATATGTCATGGGGTAATGTAGTATTATGTTAATAACGTAGTATAATTATATTGTACAGGATAGTTGTATTCTGTTTTGGTGGTCCATCATAATAGTTATAGCACCATTCTGTACCTAAAGGTTTCACTTTGTAAACAAAGCCGTTTCACAAGTCACGCCTCTTTTGGGGAGATATATAATATTCAAAGGTATGTTAATATGTAAACGTACTGGTTCCTAGATATGATCTCTGTGTTTCATCTCATGGAGACATAATTTGAGAATGTTACCAGTATAGAAAATTATGATAGCGCCTAAAATTTAGCTCCTAGGAAGTCCAAAAGTTGAGGTAGGGGTATATTTTGTTTAAGTAAGAGTTAAGCTCTTAGAAGTTCAGGGCATATGCATGTTGAAAATATGCCGCACAGCTCTAAATTTTGACTTTTGAATAAAAAATAGTTCATATCACTTTCCATTATGGGATATAATTTTTCACGAAACTTCATAGTAAAAGTGGCACAGTTTTAGCCGCAAAGTGAGTTCCTATGGCAAATAACATTCAATTGTCTATATTTACAGAACTGCAACCTGAATAAGTATGAAAAACATTAATCGAGATTTTATTGTGATACAATATTCTTCGAAACATTTAAAAAAATACTTTCGAATGAAGTAATTACCCATTAAAACTTGTATCGGTATTGTTATTTAACATCAACACAGTATTTAAATACCTTTCCTAACACGTCTATAAGACAACATCAAGAGGGATATCAAATCGAGGACTTATTTGCACACAAAAAAGTGTTTTTCACTCTACAAGTCCACTAGAAAATAATTTTTATAATATTTTCTCACCATCGTATTTTTGAAAATGAAAAACATTAATGAAATTTTTGTATCACTTTGATGTATCCACTAACAAATGTGAAAACTATCAATAAAACATGAAATTAAGGTATCTTCGAATATCAAAATTCTTAATTACCCAACATTTTAGGAGAGGCAGTTCCGGTTAAATCAATTTCTTTATCAACATGCATATATTAAGTATCTATGATATAAAACAGACGTGTTTCAATGTCTTTTTTCTATGCAAAATACCTTTTTACGCTTTAAAAGGAAAAGAAAAACCGTAAGTGACACGAAGACACAAATAGTACCAATATTCCAAGCATAAACCACAACCTGAAAAAGATCAGAGAGTATACAACACTATTGCAAAACTAAGACGTCTGTAATTGATTTGGCAGACGTTCATCGTTGCGTAGCGACAGTCATTATTTTACAGCGATTTCAAAAAGTATAACCTCATTCATTTTTATCCCAAGAACGATATTCAAAGCCACAAATGTCTCTGTAAACCTTTTACTGCTTGTAAACTAAGCAAAGGTGTCAGTATTCACCTCAAAAACTTATCAAACCTTTGAATAGACTTATTAAGAAGGGATATAGTTACGATACTGTTGTCAGGTCATTAAAGATTGCATATTTTGGCGTTAATATTGATTCATTTATAGGGTCTTTGCATCGGAACTAAACACATTTATTCAAAAACCAGTTGTTGGCATGACACGGGTTATGTTCTTCTCATATATGTTATGATGGTATGATACTAAACCCCTAACGGGAAGGATTGTGCCTGATGTTCATATGATGAAATCATAATCTTTCAGTCAGTTTAATTGAAGTCTGGAGCTGGCATGTCAGTTAACTGCTAGTAGTCTGTAGTTATTTATGTATTATTGTCATTTTGTTTATTTTCTTTGGTTACATCTTCTGGCATCAGACTCGGACTTCTCTTGAACTGAATTTTAATGTGCGTATTGTTATGCGTTTACTTTTCTACATTGGCTAGAGGTATAGGGGGAGGGTTGAGATCTCACAAACATGTTTAACCCCGCCGCATTTTTGCGCCTGTCCCAAGTCAGGAGCCTCTGGCCTATGTTAGTCTTGTGTTATTTTAATTTTAGTTTCTTGTGTACAATTTGGAAATTAGTATGGCGTTCATTATCACTGAACTAGTATATATTTGTTTAGGGGCCAGCTGAAGGACGCCTCCGGGTGCGGGAATTTCTCGCTACATTGAAGACCTGTTGGTGACCTTCTGCTGTTGTTATTTTCTATGGTCGGGTTGTTGTCTCTTTGGCACATTCCCCATTTCCATTCTCAATTTTAACCAATTTAGAATTAAAAAAATATTTCAATATTCAACATTCAACAACTGATTTATAGAATTGAGAAGGCACAATTTTGTATTTGTCCATCGCTTTCGTATACATTTTTGATTTCAAAACTCATCAGAAAATTCATAAAAGAAAAAGAAAAACAAAAGATACAAGAAACAATTTGAACGAGTTTTATTGCAAAGTATGAGTAATAAAGAAATAAGAACACTTTGCAAATAGTACATCTGATAAAAGATTTCATTTTAAAATATTTTTAAAATGAAATCTATCGGAATTTAAATGTCTTATTAGTATCTGTAAAATGGTACATTCTTACACATTCTTAATTGATAATTCTCTCTGAAAGAATATATATTATCATTTTTCAATCAGAATCAATGAGGAATTTAAAACATGTATAGCGTCATTATCGAAATCTTATAAAACTTGAACATAATAAAGGATAATTTCTATACTGCTTACACTATTTATTACACCATTAACAACCAATCAAAATTAGGTTGTTGTATAATATAAAAAAGATTATATAATAACAAAAACACAAATTCAAAATGAAGCAGTTCATGAAATCTGATACACTCTAGCTCTGTCAACCAACGTAACAAGTGAAAACAATAATTATACATTGACTTTATCTTTGCTCTTGGACGGGTTACTGTTAACTTTGCAGTGGATATAGCTAGGCATTATGTTAGACACATTAGACACACATGGTTTAGGATTGTTATATCTTTTTTGTCGTGGGATAATGTATTATTTTAATAACGTAGTACATATATTTTATTGAATGGCTATATTCTGTTTTGGTAGTCTATCATTTAAGTTATAAATCTTTTTGTATTGAAATATATATGCAAAACATTAATAATCGAGATTTTATTGTGAAACAATATTCTTCGGATGAAATTATTTCCCCTTTCTAGGTTTTAATGGATTCAAATATACCAGGTTTATAATATATAGATATCATTAGGTACATTACTTCTGTTTTAAAGTCGATTTTTTTTCAAACTTTGTCAATTTTCTACGCAGACTTCGATGTTTCTAGTTTTATCCTAACAACTTTTAATGTCAAGGTCCCAGACGAAAGGTGTTTCGATTTTGACATGAATTAAATAATTCATTGCCATCCTACATTTCCAGCAGATGTTTTATAATACCCAGACAACTTTATTGTAACGACTTTATCACTCCTGTACTGTTTTAGATTATGAAGCTGTCAATTGTTAAATAGAAAAATCACAAAAATACTGAGCCCCGAGGAAAATTCAAACCGGAAAGTCCCTAATTAAATGATAAAATCAAAGGATAACCCACATCAAACGAATGGACTGTCATATTCCTAACTTGGTACAGGCATTTTCAAATGTAGAAAATGGTGGATTGAACCTGGTTTAATAGAGCTAAACCTCTAACTGTTATGACAGTCGCATCAAATTCCATTATTTTTTACAACGATGTGTGTGCAAAACAGACATAATCGGTAAAATAGTCAAATTATGGTTACAGAAGTCATTACTGTGTTACAATCTCAAGACAAACAAACATATACAAAAAACACAAAATGCATCTATCAAATTAAAAAAAAAAAAAAAAAACATTCCTTGTTTCGCGTGTTGGGCGTCAGAAAATGCAAACGTAAAAAAAAATAAAAAAATCTGTCGTTCAATGTCTATTCAAAACAATTATAATTTCACATGGATAATGGTGGTATGCAGGGTTATAAAGTCAAAAGTTATGTTAGAATTAATTACAGTAACAGACCAAGATTAAAAATTATCCAGCAGTTCTTTAGAATGTTTAAGAATCCATATATGGTTAATACTGCTACGTGAATGAAATAATTTTGTCGTTTGTCGTGCAAAGTATTATCAAATTTATAAAAGAACAACAACATAATGACATACAATAGAACAATAACATAATGCCAGGATCTTTAAAAGTACAGAGTCACGTTATAAGAAACAAGAAAACACAAAAAGTCGCATATACAAAACACACTAGCAAAAATGAAAAATAATACAAACACATTGACGTGATGTATAAGTACAGAGTCATGTCAAATGGATATCACATAAACAGACCAAACAGTAAAATAATATTAATAATTGAACAAAGACAAATAAAAGAACAAAATAACACGTACTTAAGATTATAAACAACGTCAGTACGCATAATATATACATCAATACCATCATGTATTATTTGTGATGTTGATACGGAATATTTATCAACAAGGTCTTGGTACTTCCGCTGAACTTTTTTTAGAAAAAGGACGAGACGTTCTTTGACATGCCCCAAGTTCATCAAATTTCTGCTCAGACACTGGTGATGTTTTACAAAGTCTGAGTAGGAGCTGCAAGCTCTTGAATATCGAATAAGTTGGGAAATGTGTATCCCATATGCAGGTGAAGTTGGTTTATTGCTACTAAGGTGGGGGAAATGTATAATTTCAAAATTAATATCGTCTCGTTTGTCATAGATTTTGGTACTGAGATGACTGTGTGTCAAATTCGAGATATTAGTCTAAAAATTAGGCGGAGGAAGCCGTGTTTGTTTTTTCTGTAATTTCTAGTTCTGGGGGATATATTAATGGAACCCAATCAGAAAAGTTCGGGTTGTTAATGGAAAGAACATCATCAATATATCTGAAAGTGAAATTAAATAATCTGGTTCCTTTGATCTTCTTGAATGCATTTGGCTAAACTGTAAAATAGCCTTACATCTTCTTTTTTTTTTCTTTTTTTCTTTTTTTTTTTTATATCAAACCAATTTCGAATACACGTCAAAGTGCAATATCTTATTAAAATTATAACGATACTGTTTGTCATACTTACCTGAAGAAAGTGAATTCAGAATAGGCCGTCTATCGCTTGATGTGATTTATAAGACAAAAATACCGATCCCCAAGGAGAAATCAAAACGGAAAGATGTTTATCAATGTTAAATTCTAACGATGCGAAAACAACTGTCATAGTCCTGACTTGGTATAGGCATTTAATGAAGTTTTAGAATAATTGGAAAGATCTATACGAAATAGGGAAATATATTCCCAACGAACCAAGATCTCAGAATTCAAATTAAAAAGAGTGTATTGTAGAATTAAAATCTGAAGTTACTGCCAGTTTTTAAAGCAAATTAGAGACCTCAATTACAGAATGTTTATCTCACTTTGAAACACCACGGTTTGTTCACTTCCAGGCGTACATAGCGGTTAGGATACATCCTGTTGTAATGTAGGTTTTTAACGCTTTTCCACTTTGAATTTGATGATGACACTCCACTATGACGTACTTCACTATGCAATTGGTAATTCTACGAGTTTTGCATCTTCTGAAAAAATCTGTTTAACATATTAAATAATTAGCAAATACTATTCAGAGTTTTTAATTTCCGCATCAGACTCTGTGAATTCTTCAAACTGTTGCTGTTATCTAAAAATAAAATTCAGGTTATACTTTTTTGTAAAATAATCATCAAATTAATATTACCTTACCAATCAGGGTTCTCACTCTTTTTTTTTTTATAATAATTGATATTATATATATATTTTACAAATATACGTATGATATTTTATTTGCATTTGTAAGATTAAGCTGATGCAATTGTTAATAGTGTATTCAAGAGACTCACATAGTTTTATTTATATTTTATCTTTAAATTAGTCAAGGGAGAAGTGATTTTTAATATATGTTGCAACTCTACACATGCCTTTGATGGAGACATATCAGGTTTGTTAGTTTTTAATTTGTCACACAATATAAATAATATTTAAATATATATACGTATAATATTTATGAGCATTTTTTTGTTTAAGCTTTTGCGGATGTAAATGTAGCATTAAGGAAACCAACAAAGCTTTCTTCCACATTTGAACAATATTACTCTACATTTGCCCTGAATGGAGATAGGTCAGATAGATCAGTTCATGGGGATTTTATCTGCGCGCAGTCAGACAGTCTTGATTATCAACAGTCATGGTGGGTAGTGGACCTTCAAAACGTTTATGTCATTAATGAAGTAGATATTTTTGGACGTACAGATTGTTGCAGTAAGTGTTATTATGTTCTCTGGTTTACTATAATATACAAATACAGCACAATATTTTAGTATAAAAAGTACATGTCTGGATCTACTTGAAGATATAAATACGTGAATAGCATAAAAAAAACCTACGAAATAAGATAAAATATTTTGTTTGCATGGTTATAAATATAACATGTGATATTCATAAGTGCCAAAAACTAATTGTTCATTGCACGAATAAGGGTTTTCAGAATTCTAGTATGTATACCTAAATAACATCTTCTACACAAATATTATGGAACATGATGTTTTGAAGTAGGAGAGCTGCTTTCAAGGCGGGAAAATTCAAAAGTAATGACTGCCAAAATATATTTGTTCAATATAACTGAATGTAAATTAGTACCAGTAGTGTTGACTTTCAATGTTTGAATGACGATATGCCCAATATATATAATTGAGTAATTTAAAAGAGGGCCATGTATAATACGAAAATTATTTGATTATTTTTGAGAAAAAAAGGTAAAACAAAAGAGGAGCGAAAGATAACACGGGGACATTGAAAAATACTGACTCCGAGAAAATTCAAAACGGAAAGTTCCGAATCAAATGGCAATTCAAAAGCCCAAGCACATCAACCGAATGGACAACAACTGTCATAATTCCTTACTATGTACAGGCATTTTTCCTAAGTATTTTGTAGTTTAAGCTTCTGCCAAAAAAATGATGGATTAAATATGGTTTTATAGCTAGCTTATCCTCTAACTTGTATGACAGTCGCATCAAATTCTTTTATATTGAAAACGATGTGTGAGCAAAACAAACAGACATGATAGGTAAAAATGTCAAAAATAGGGCACATCAGTTGTATTTTATGTGTATAATTGTTTGGGTGCTTTTGTTACTTTTAATTTTTTTCGAAAGCTACATAATGTTTGTAAGAAGAAGACAATTTAAAATATTGTTTGCTTGATAGATAGTATTGCTGTTCTTTACTAGTCATTCATAATATTGTAATAGTTAAAACAAAATGTTTCTCAACTCTTTACCTGTGTATTTGATCCATATTGGGTAGTGTTCAAAACTCCCATTTTAAGTTTTTGATAAAGTGTTACATTTGAACATAAATATGTTGGATGATTTTACTTATATTTTATCTGTGTAAAGTCGAAAAAAGACAAAAACATAAAGGATATCGATAAAAGAAAAAAAAAATCCGACAATTAAATAAAAAAAAGAACCAAAAGTAGATCCAAACATAAACAAGAAATTAGAGTTACTCATGAGGACGGTACATCAAATCAAACAAAATCCGTATCGAGGTACTGTATTATGGACGGGATACCGTAAATACTTACAATCTTTGAAATTCCAAAACCTTACCAAAACTTGAAGAGCTGCAACAACAAAACAAAAACACACTTCCCGATAAAGGGAAATTGATCAAGACGACTCACATTCGTACCTTCTTGTGTAAATTATTGAGCTAGTGTTGAGGCAATCATATCGTAGCATTTCATTTCAATTACATTCTTATTTTTGTTAATAATTTTCTTATCAGCTTACGCTCTCGCTAACTTTGATGTTGAAATTATTTTGCCAACATGTACATGCAATCATTGGAATAATCTAGAGGAAGGAGATACACTTAGTTGTCATTATCAGGCAACAGGAAGTCGGAGAATCACGGTTACCTGCCCTCCTAACACGAAAGGAAGGTATGTCAGGATTAAACGCAGGGATACAGGATACCTAATCATTTGTGAACTAGAAGTGTATGGATATCCAGTAAACAGCCTCCATGAATCAGGTATAATAATTGATTTAATTTATAGTTACACCTTTGTTATTTTGGATAAGTTGAATAACTTCATCTACTTCAAGCATGTACCTTTAGAAGTATGCCCAATAACAAGTCTGAATAAAAAGTCTGAGTAAGGTGACACGAGTTTATGTAATTGTACAATTTTAAAACCAATTGAGCAAAAAGATGTTTCAGTAAGATAGAAAAAAAAAAAACATCAAATGAACTGTCATATTTCTGACTTGGTACAGTTTCTTTTTGTAGAAAATGGTGTATTAGATCTTGTTTTATAGCTAGCTTAGCCTCTAACTTGTATGACAGTTGTATAAAATATGTCGTATGGTATCCAAAAGTAATACATTTATAGTGTATGCTACCATTTTCATGTTGACAAGCATTGTGAATTATTTGTTTCGGATGATTTTTCAATTTCAATATATGGCAATTGGTGGTATATCGTGTAATCATCTGTTCTCAATAGTAATCAGTTCTCGATAAAAATGCGCGTGATTAAAAAGACGTATTTCGTGAAATCGCACATGTTTTCAATTTGTCGGGATTTCAAGGACAGAACAAAAACAAAAACTCGCTTCAAAATAGCATTATTTTCAACATTTCAAGATTTCAGACATAGTTCAACAGTAGAAATAATATTTCCCGATTTTAACCTACTTTTCGCAAAACTTCCCCAACTTCAGGCCCCCGGTTCATAAAAATCACGTTTTCAAATGTAAACAAAACTTAGCTCGAAATGAAGGCCAAGTCCACATGCGTAATAAACAACTGTTAGATGTGGTGTGACGTCGCTCAGGAAAAAATCTATGGAACGAAGAAAGATTGATATTCAATGTATATTCTTGTCCTTGAGTGATAATTCCTCGGATATCTGTTAGATGTCTAAATTGTTCGATAAGGCTTAAATTATTTCTAAAGACCCTCTTTCTCTGTGGGCAAAATTTGGTACAGATATCCAATACAAACACAATGTAAGATCATTTTTCAATATAGTGAATAAGCTCAAACCTGTTTTCCTTATTTCAACACTGGTATGTCCTTATACTTTTATGGTGACTAAAAACTGTATGAACTCACAGGTGTATTTTTATGGAGCGGATTGTAAACCCAATATTGTAACAAACTTTTTGAAATAGTATGTATATATATAATTTAGTTTAATTTTTCTATTTAAGGTTTGGGAAGTATTCCTTCTATCTATGCATGTGGAAAAATCGGATACGGATATTCCGGTCCTGTTTTAAGCTCATCTGTAACGAAAAGTAACATTCAGTGTACAAGCACGTGCATCACAAAGACTATATGTTCCGCTGCAGAGTATGACCAGAACACAAACGTATGTACACTGAAAGGAGAGTGTCTCAATGGAACGCAATCAACTTTGTACACAGACAACGACAAACAAGTATTTTTTATCCAATAGGATTTTGAAGGGGAGACCAATATATGTTGATTTTAGGCATAAATAAGGATATACAGTATCAGCAATTAATGACGTCATATTAACATGAAACCTATATCGTAACAATCTTTTGCAGTACAACTGATAACAAACTGCTATACTTTCAGTTTTAATAAAACGTTTCTTAAAAAAGAAAGATATTTTCAGGTTATTAGATATAAGTATCCCAAACCAAATATAGTTTTCGAATCTAAAATACAGCTTCGGAGACAAAAAAAAAAGCAGACATGGGAAGTAATATGAAGTTCAAGTTATCCTACGTGCAATAGAAAATCGTTTTACTCATTAACTCATTTATCTTACCTTAATGTAGATATCGATTGAAAGCTAAGTAGATACATAATATATAAAATATTTTTATATCAATAGCATGTTTTTTTAAAATTATTTTCTTATGGAAATATTTTATTTGGTTTTTCAATCGACGAAAGGATACATTAGTTTTTATAATAGTTGTTCTTCTCCTGGTGTCTCTTCTCCTTGTCATGTTCTAAACCTTGACATATACATTATGTCTGGCAGGAAGATGTATAAACATACAGCGGTGTGTCGAATATCATCGGGACCTTTATTTGACATTGTCATAGACATAATGTCTGACAGGAAGGTGTATTAACATACAACGGTGTGTCGAATATCATCAGGACCTTTATTTGACATTGTCATATACATAATGTCTTACAGGAAGGTGTATTAGCATATATACGACGGTGTGTCGAATATCATCGGAACCTTTATTTGACATTGACATATACAAAATGTCTGACAGGAAGGTGTATTAGCATACGACGGTGTGTCGAATATAATCGGGACCTTTATTTGACATTGACATAAACATAATGTCTGGCTGGAAGGTGTATTAACATGCGACGGTGGGTCGAATACCATCGTGACCTTTATTTGACATTGACATTGTACCTTCATTGTTTTGTTAACGTTGTTGTGTTTGAAATATAACAGGTAAACAGAGCAATAAAAAGAAGAAAAAACAACAAGAATAAACTTTTTTTTAGTAAACTTAGTATGATTTCCTATCCAATACCTGTTCTGAGAAATTCTGAGAAATTCATCAATTATAAATCGTTATTTTATTATTTGGTTGGAAATGTAATATCACAGCATTTAGAAAATGAATAATCTATGAAAATACACGATTTCTATAGGTTAAAATAAATTATTAGATTTTATGGTCGCAGCCATATTATGAGCATAACATGGTATTAAGAATGAAAAGAGTATGGCTAATCCTGATTGGTCGATATATGCGTCCGTTATTTTTTTTTTATTATTAGAGACTTCGTGCATTCTGCTTTAAACAAAAGGAAAAATAAATTATTTTCAATAACCCTTACGCAACTTATATGTCTTTTCATCACTAGGTTAAGACACGTTTTTTTAAGTGCAAAATTGATAGGCATGGGAGATAAGTACAAACTACGCTAAGAAAAGCAACGCGAACCTATATTTTTTTAACCAAAAAATAACTTTTCTTTAATTCTAGCAAGGTTTCGTTAAAAAAAATAACTTTCTAATGTCTGTTTCTCGAAAAAGGCTACCGTTGTCGTCTATTGGGAAATTAATTGTTTATTTCAATTTTTAACCTCGGCAGATATGAATATTGCATTGAAGATATACAGCAAACTGATTTGCAATTTTTATAAAGGATATTTATTATGATTATTGTTGAATGATGCCTTTCATGTGCAAATACAGAAAGAGCTGATACACAGAAGTCGACCTAATAGATTTTCACTCATAGCGCATAATCAACACAATTTTGTATTTCGCTTTCATCGGAATAAGTTTCAATATATAAGCATTATTTATAAACTATTTAGTGATTTTGTAGACAACACATTAACAATTATATGATCCTACAATTTAAATGAGATACGCTTTGCTTTAAGTTTTTATACGTTCAAGTTGGCTACGGTTTATTAATTTAGCATGCTTAATATATTGAATAGATTGATAAGTAAAAATAATATCTTAATCCTCTAAACATGTTTATGTTTTTCTGTACGTATGCATAATTTTATTGATGTTCATATTTACTGAATAAATTTGTTTGTTTTGTGACTTTATTTTCTTCCTATTTTTCCAATGCTTTTACTTTCTCAAAAGTGCATATTAATTAATAAAAGAGGTATATACAGATAGATAAAAGGTATATCTTTTAAATGAATACAATATTTTACTTTATTAGTATCTTAAAATCCCTTTAAAACAATGTTTATATATCAATGTATTTGTGAACTACGCCAAACAAAGCATTTATGGCAGTGATGATTAAAGAATATGACTTCCATTTTTTCATTAGAACAAAGACTATTTTGATCCATTTGTTATGAAAATTGTAAGAGTCTGTAAATGGGGAAAACAACCCATTAGTGGTAGTTAAAATATAATGACTTCAAATGAGCCGAGTTTAGTAATAACCAGACTAATGTTCTTATTTTTTTGCATTAGAACATATTTGTATACAGCGTCTTATGCTATAAAGGGTAGAATATCTTATCTTCTTTTATATGATTAAGGTAGCACAATACAACTATTTTTTACTTCCTATTTTTCCAACCTTTAGAATGCTGTTGCTTTCTAAAGACTGCATAAAAATTAATAAAAGAGGTATACATAGGTAGATAAAAGATTAATCTTTTAAATGAATGCACTATTTTTGTTATGTGATCATTATGTAATCAGTTATTATGCAATTAATGGCAAAATCGTGGTCACTTCACTTGAATGAATTTAGCTTTATAATCTCTATGACTATACAGAAAATTTGTAACGAAATCTTAATCAACACAGCAGGAGCTACAAAAGGGTGTCTCCATTTATTCCTATCGTATTCCATTCTCTCATAAATCTGTAATTAGTGTAAACATACTTACCACATACAAGTAGATAATCTTTGATTAGGTGTAAAATTTGATCTATACATTCTATCCGAGACAAAATCTGAGACACCCTCTTGTAAATAATGGTTTTAGGAACAACATATAATAAAATCAACCCTCTCGGCGTATCCATGAAGAAGCTAATTTCAAAGGAAAGTGGAAATTTCTTGTATTTTTTGTTAGAAACAGTCAACATTATATATGATTACATAATCGTTGTATAATAGTAACATTGTATTAATTTGAAAAAGTAATCTTTTAACTATTCATAAATACCACTTTTATAAATTTTCAAGCATTATAAAGAAAGCTACGACATTTTAAAGCTGGATAATTGGAGGTATAAAATCTTTTTGTTGTGCTTCTTTAACACCCTACCAAAGATTATAATTTTTCTGTAATTGTACTTGAATCCTTAGTATATTGTAACACGACTGCATGTTTTGTTTAATAGAAAACATAGATTATGGATAATCCATCCATTAGTCTTATAACATTATATGTCGCTTTTCATAATATTGTTTACGAGAATATCAGATACATGTTATTTTTCAGGATCATCATACAAAAAAAAAAAAAAAAAAAGTGCCTCAAATGTAAAACGCTTCAAACGAGAAAATTAACGTCATGATTTGTGTACGTAATGAAGGAAAACAGAAAAAAAAATCAAAGTTCTTTTTGAAACTTACACAAAAATCTGTGATGCGAGTCTCATTTCAGGAAAAAAAGAATCAAATGCCTACAAAAAAGTAAAATCACAAAAATACTGAACTTAGAGGAAAATCAATTCGGAAAGTTCATAACCACATGGCAAAATCAAATAACAAAACGCATCAAAAACGAACGGACAAGAACTGTCATATTCCTGACTTGGTACAGGCATTTTTAAATGTAGAACATGGTGGATTAAACCTGGTTTTATAGCGCTAACCCTCTAACTTTGATGACAGTCTCATCAAATTTTGTTATATTTACATTGATGCGTTAACTAAACAGACACAATAAATAAAATAGTTGAAATATGGGACATCAGTCATCATCGTATAACAATTTTAAAAGGAACAATTTAACAGAACACAAAAACATCTATCTATAAACACATTCATTGATTTGTGTGTCTTACGTCAGAAAATTTTATACGTCACATAGATTTGTCGTTCAATGTGCATACAAACAATTTTAAAATTTACATAGGCAATGTTAGCATGAAGGGTTAAAAAATCAAAAGTATGTAAGAATAAATTTCAGAAATAGACCGAGATTGAAAATAGTCCAAAAGTTATATATAGAATTTATAAGAATCCACAAATAGTTAATTCCACTACGCGATTGATAATTTTGATGTTTATGGTTCAACGTATTTTGTAATTCATAATAGAAATATATCACAATGACATTAAACAGAACAATATCATACTGACGGGATCTTTTAAAGTACAGAGTCACGTTATAAGAACCACAGAAATACAAAAAGTCGCACATACAAAACACGCCACCAAAAAATGAAAGACAATAAAAACACATTGACGAGATGTATAAGTACCAAGCCACGTCAAACGGATATCACATAAAACCATTCAACAGTAAAAGTAATATTAATAATAGAACAAAGATAAATGAAAGAACTATAAAACACGTTGTTAAGATGATAAACAACATCAGTACGCAGAATCTATACATCAAGACCATCGTGTATTATTTGTGAATTTGATACGGAATATTTATCAACAAGGTCTTGTTACCTTCCGATGAACTTTTTTAGAAAAAGGACGAGACGTTCTTTGATATACCCCTGGTTCATCAACTTTCTACTCAGACACTGATGACGTTTTACAAAGTCTGAGTAGGAGCTGCAAGCTCTTGAATATCGAATAAGTGGGGAAATATATATCCCATATGCAGGTGAAGTTACAATATCATGACTATATAATTTGATGCAGTCAGTTCTTATAAAACCTTTCGTATTAGAAATATAAGCTTATTACTTGAATTACTTTGAGCAACCCGTGTAATGATAGGATTTGTATAAATGCCTTTTTGTTACCCATCTACAATAAAATAATTATAGAAATTGCGGTTGAGCGGTATTTCTCTTTTGAAAAGAAAAGAATCATATATTTACGTAAATTATATTTCCATTAATAGTGATTACTGAATTTGATATCTAATAGTATATCAGTGACTTTTATTTATTGTAGGATTATACCTTCTCGCATAAGACAGAAATTTCCCTTTGTAGTGTGATCTATTTACATCTCCTACAAATCTTTGCAAGACATAATAAGTCAGATTAAACATGCTTTTACATGCTTCCTTGAATATATACACTTTGATTTTTTGGAATTGCCTTACAATTTATCCTGACACGTTATAGCTTGCTGTTGGGTGTTAACCAAGACTCCGTCTTGAAGACCGTACTTTAACCTTTAAGGGTTTGCAAATTTTTAACTAAATGGAGAGTTGTCTCCCTGACACTCATACCACATCTTCTGATATCTTTATCATCGTTATTTCCTTTAATATTTTTCGAAGGTGATTAAAACATTAACTTTAAAAACTCTATTTTCTGCTGGGGTTCTTTTTTTAAGGTTTTCGTATTATGAGTTGTGTTTGGTAGACTGTTGTGTATCTTTTGTGGTTTATTTGTAGTTTTTGCAAGTGCATTGTCAGTTTGCTTTCGATTTATACATGTTATAAGTTTGAATACTACCTTTGGTATCTTCTGTCCCTCTTTAACATTTTAAGTGATTATGCAATAAGCTGGATAGTAATCAAAGAACAATACATCAAACAAAATCCTATTCCACCGGATATAACCGACCACTAAGCAAAGAAAAACAACAATAAAAAAAATACATTCTTCAGATAGCACAAATTGCCGGCAACTCAACATGTAGCTCTGCACATTTTATTTTCCTGAAACAAATTTCTATGATATCTGTTACAATCTTAGAGTACCCTTTGTACTGATACGGTGTTAAACATACTATTGTTGCCTTTATTATTTAATATCCTAAATTACCATTGAGTCTTTAATCTTGTTGTAGGGATCCCTTGCTGTTCTAAAGTTTTATCATTTCAACATGAAATTAAAATAAAACAACCCGTAAGGTTCTTTACTTAACCTCATCCTTCTTTTGCACCACCCTCTAAACTTACCTTTACAAGGCCTTATTCTAATTAAAAATACATGGTGGCGGTTTTTGAGATCTGCTGCAGACAGGTTAAGGTGTTGGAAAACGAGAGAAAAAAGAAAGAATTAGGACAGTTATCTATAAAAGATCGGATGTCACCCGAACTTCGTTGCTATTGTTATAACAGCCATTTTGAAATTTTTAACACGACAGGAGCAAAACAGATCTTATTTTTGAAAGGTTTCATTATGATTGCAATAATTACACGTAATTTTTCCTTTGTTGCAATTTCCATGTCAGTTCTAAAGACAGTTCTATCTAGTTTTGTCTTGTCATATCCAGTCACAAAGTGTAACGAAAAAACCATATTATATATTATAAACGCAATATTTATAACTTCTAAATAACCTGAAGTCATTCGTTTTTTGCGTCAGGGATAGCACTGTTATAACAAGATTTGCTTCGCATGGTATTCATATATCTCAATTATTAAGTATTTCTAGTTTACGGATTGATTATCAGCAACATGTTTATGCGATCTTTCTTTGCAGATACATGTATAGTCGTCTGAGCTACAATTTTACCAAATCTGTCAATTCTCAATTTTGACTTAGTGTGAATTTTTATGGCAGGTGTTGCTGGCTAAGCTTGTCCTTATCGTGCAAACGAATCTAGTCTTGCTCTCTTTGAGGTCATTGTTATTCCTCAGTAATTGTTTGTTATCTTTAATTGCCCTTTCCTCATCGATTTACGAGATTGGAACGTGAGTAAATTTCTGTCTTCTTCATTTGCATTTGGAATCAATAAAGGAAGTCATCCCTAACTTACAGGTACCATGGTAACGATAGCAATTTAGTAATTTATAAACACGTGCAACACAAATGTGAATAGCAATATGATTTCGAGTCACATTAGAGTACCATGTTTAAAGTTGGTTTTTTACACACAGTCAATACTAAGGCAACACTCTATTATGTATTTGTGGCATATTTTTTATAAAAGCAATTTCTTTTTGAATACATGCATCAACTGAAACGTTATAGTATAAATGATAAAGAAGGTTTTGATCTGCAGACAAGAAGGCCAATAAAAAACATGTCTGAAGTTATTTAAATGAATAAAATGCCTTCGTTACCAATGAGTCGTTTTTTTCCAAATTAATATTGATGAATTCTATACATTTATCTATGTCTATCATTTTAAGCCCGCCATTCTGATAATTTTTACTTATTATAGCCCTTTAATTTTTTTCATGGTTAATTGTTTTATATAATAAAATTGAGAATGGAAATGGGGAATGTGTCAAAGAGACAACAACCCGACCAAATAAAAAACAACAGCAGAGGGTCACCAACAGGTCTTCAATGTAGCGAGAAATTCCCGCACCCGGAGGCGTCCTTCAGCTGGCCCCTGAACAAATATATACTAGTCCAGTGATAATGAACGCCATACTAATTTCCAAATTGTACACAAGAAACTAAAATTAAAATAATACAAGACTAACAAAGGCCAGAGGCTCCTGACTTGGGACAGGCGCAAAAATGCGGCGGGGTTAAACATGTTTGTGAGATCTCAACCCTCCCCCTATACCTCTAACCAATGTAGAAAAGTAAACGTATAACAATACGCACATTAAAATTCAGTTCAAGAGAAGTCCGAGTCTGATGTCAGAAGATGTAACCAAAGAAAATAAACAAAATGACAATAATACATAAATAATAACAGACTACTAGCAGTTAACTGACATGCCAGCTCCAGACTTCAATTAAACTGACTGAAAGATTATGATTTCATCATATGAACATCAGGCACAATCCTTCCCGTTAGGGGTTTAGTATCATACCATCATAACATATATGAGAAGAACATAACCCGTGTCATGCCAACAACTGTTTTTAGAATAAATGTGTTTAGTTCCGATGCAAAGACCTTATCAGTGACTCAATATTAACGCCAAAATATGCAATCTTTAATGACTTGACAACAGTATCGTAATTATATCCCTTCTTAATAAGTCTATTCAAAGGTTTTGTAAGTTTCTGAGGTGAATACTGACACCTTTGTGCTTTATAAAGAATATTTCCATAAAAAATTGGATGTGAAATACCTGAACGTATTAGAAGTCTGCATGTTGAACTATATTTACGAATGATGTCTTTATACCGATGATAAAATTTAGTAAATGTTTTGACTAGTTTGTGATATCGAAAACCCTGGTGTAATAATTTTTCAGTAATACATAAATTTCTCTCGTTAAAATCTAAAACATTGTTACATACACGAGCGAATAAAACTATATTTGATTGTTTTAAATGTTACAACATAGGTTAAATTTGGTAAGGATAATGATTTTACAACAGTTATCTTTCCTATTATAGTTAATTTTCTTTTATTCCATTTTTCCTTTTTTTTTCTTCAGATTGTCGTATATTTTTTTTATAATCGATTTCATTAAGTTCAAAGAAAATTTCCTACAGCTTTATCTATTCTTGAGGTCCCTTAATATTTTCAACCTTATCTTAACAAGACTTTAAATTGCAGAGTCATATTCCCTCTGTTTTATACTGCAACTACCTGTGTTTATTTCTTAAATATAGTAAAATAGCTATATGTTGTTTAATGTCAATTTCATCATGAAACACTTTCTTCACAATCAGGGCTCTATAGAACCTCGTCCTTCCCAAGTTTCTCAGCCTCATACAAAAATGTTTATATTTTCCTGACATTGACCTAATATTGTATATTTATAAAATTCAAAGCTTTGCATTAAAGTGATCACTTAAATCAGGCCTAAATCTAAATCGATATAAAACAGAGGGAATAAAATTATTGTGAATATAGAAATAAAATGGTGTCATCGGCAAACTGGCTTTACTTTAAGTTCTATTTTAATTTGAAAATCTTAAAAATAAATATGTTCTCTTAAAATAGCCATGATAAGATTTCAACTGCAATAACGAAAACTATAGACCTTGCAGATGATCCTTGGTGAATCCCATGCTAAATGCTGATAGGTGTTGGAATCCAGCCATTATTTAGAATGCAACCCTTTATGTCTGTATATAAATAAAGTATAAATTCGAAAGAACCAATTGGTATCTTTCGCGAATAATAATAGTTTTCAAATTAAATAAAAAACATTAAATTTGATTTCGATAAGAGTAAATAGTTAATACGCCAGACTCGCGTTTCGTCTACATAAGTCTCATCAGTGACGCTCAGATCAAAATAGTTATAAAGCCAAACAGGAACAAAGTTGAAGAGCATTGAGGACCCAAAATTTCAAATAGTTGTGCCAAATACGGCTAAGATAATCTATTCCTGGGATAAGAAAATCCTTAGTTTGTCGAAAAATTCAAAGTTTTGTAACAGGAAATTTATAAAAAGATCATATACTTGATATTCATGTCAACACCAAAGTGTTGACTACTGGGCTGGTGATACCCTCGGGGAAGAAACGTCCACCAGCAGTGGCATCGACCCAGTGGTCGATAAAACGATATGTTCATCAGCTATCTTTGTTTAGTCGTGTTGTGTTCAAATGAAAATTGATAAACAGGTAAAAAATGAATTGTATACTTACGTAATGTTTCGGTCAATGAATCAAAATAGTTTTATACACAAGTGAGTTTCACAGATTTTAAACAATTATAAATAACTAAACATTTGATACATCAATATATATTGTATTCCAACAGATTATAGATTTCAATTTGTTACATAATTACCTTTTCAACTGCTATTTTTAGTAAGGAACAATTGGAGTGATATGCATGTTTAAATTTTGAGGTCATTCAGTTGTAAATCTGTCTATCGTTTATCTGACGTTTTGAACAGTGGTATACTACTATTGCTTTAAATATAACTCATTCAGTGAAATAGAATACATTATTATAATGTAAGTTCACATTTATAATAAACGAATTGCAAAAAGCACCATTTAATATGTTACGTTAATGCTGTTGATTATAAGTAAGAAATCAACCATTTTCCAGGCTGAATGGAACATTGTCAATACTGAAGTTAAATTAAATTCAACAATAGGATATGTAGAAAGGACATTCAAATGTTATGTGTCAAAGATGAACGTATTGAGTATTGCAATTTTCAAATCATTGATGGCACTAAAAGAGGGGAGAAAGATACCCAGAAAACAGTCAAACTCGTAGATCGCAATAAACTGACAACGCAATGGCTAAAACTGAAAAAGACATATTTTGCTTAAATTATCGATGACGACCTGAGTATGTACGCAATGAAAGTGGCGATGTCCAGAATAATAAAGCTCCTGAGGCTCAACAAGTGGCCTGTAAATTTCCGTTGAGGTAGCACCCACTGCCATTGGGAGTTTTTCCCAGTTTCCCATCTTTGCTGTCCATTCATTAAGAGATGGCCAATGTACCAGATGGTGAAAATGTTGGTAAAACACGGGAATGCACCGATTAATTTCATCATGTATTGTGGTAACGCTTACGTCAAAAATCAAGGTAAGCATGTGGTAACACGGATATGATCTTAGCCAAAGCATGAACAACATAACTGTATTTCTCGGGGAAAGTTTGTATAACCTGCCAGTGTCATTCTGGAAAACATAATTTCCAATTTGTCTCAATATGGACAGTGGAAGAGGATCTTGAGGGAGTGCAACTACATCACGAGCAGCAGCCCGGACCTAGTGCGTTTAAGAAAAAAAAGCGGAGTCCAAAAAAGCATCATTGATGCAGCTTGTAAAAAAAATCAGCTTACCTATGAAAACTTTATGGCAAAGAAAATTCCTTAATTACTGGAAGCATTGGGAGTCAGCTCCTCGTCTGATTCAGACGAATAAAAACAGTACTTGTTTATAAAAATGGTGAAAAATAACTGTTTTTCATTAAAATTATATCTCTCATTGTTTTCGTTTATTAAGCATGTAGCCACATTTTTCGAGACATTATGTATTTTGAGATGACCCACAGGTAAGTTTTCCTGTTGTTATCAACGTCAACTTAAATGTTATTGTAAACTTAGTTTCCGGAAACATCTAATATAAACTGTTTAACGCGTTTCATTTACAATGCTTATGAAAACTGAACTTGTTTGAACATTAATTTCATTTCATTTCTAAATTTATTAACTCATACTTTAAGAAAGTATCGTAATAAGACATTTAATTTCCGGAGATACAACGTTATAATACTTTATTATTGATCTGGGTAATGAGGTTTCATTGAATTTAGAATAACTTAATAACAGAATGCAAAACATGAATTTATTGCGATGTATAAAGTCGTGGTACTGAATTGATCCATAAGTAAATGCCTGTACCAAATAATATGAGAGTTGTTATCCATTCGTTTGATGTGTTTAAGATTTTGATTTTGCCATTTGCTTAGGAACTTTCTGTTTAGAATTTTCCCCCAGAGTTTGGTATTTTCTTTAATATACATTAAAACGTAATACTCGCGACGAGTATCTGTCCGTTAATAAATATTTATATATTCAATAGTCAACAAACTATAAGTCGACAGCCCAGCTGATTTACAAAATTTCCAATTTGTACACAATCACGCATGTCTCCATCAACGGCAAGGTCAGAGTCACAATATACATATCCGGTAAAAATTAGGGTTTCTATAAGGCAATATTTACATCCGAAAAGGCTTAACGAGAAATGCACGTTGATATCGAACGGTTCAATTAACAAACAATTACCGATACATGTTTAGGTTCTTTTTTATTAGTTGTTAATCCTTTGTTTAACCAAGTTTAACGTACCATATATTTCGGAAAATGTCTGTGTTATACGAGGAATATATGGTTTCTTAAATGCAATATTTACATCCAAAAAGGCTTAACGAGAAATTGTTGATATCGAACGGTTCAATTAACAAACAATTACCGATACATTTTTAGATTCTTTTTAATTAGTTGTTTATCATTTGTTAAACCAAGTTTATATCACTATCTATTTCGGAAAATGCCTTTGTTATATGACGAATATAGCCAATATTTTGCACTGATCTGTTGATTGAAAACCTTTGATTTTGTCTGTTTTGGTAGACTTCACTTATTTTTTAATTTGTCTTGGAGTTCGGTATTTTAGTAAGACTGTTTTAATATTGTCAATTTAGTGCTTGCAACCTACCTGCAAAGGTCTATAATTCTTCATCAGTCGAATTCCATACCAAATAACGGACTAGTTCACAGGAGAAAGGTATTAGTTTGTAAGTTTGAAAAGTTTCTGATAATATAGTACTGTTTTATTGGATAGGGACAGACATTGTGTCTTTTAGAAGACCCCTAAAAGAGTTGTTGCAAGTTTTCTTAGCGTGCAGATACTATTTTAACCTTAAGGCCCATAGAGGTTCAAGGAAAACGATTTTCAACTTTTTCGAACGAATCTTTTAACTCATTGGGCAAACATTGGTTAAATAAATCTAAAATTTCTGAAGTAATATCAATACCTAAGGTCCTTTCAGATCGAGTTTCATACACAAAGTCAATGGTACACTCATTCAAAGTCAAGTCGACGTTTGTTTCTGCCAATAAAATCCGTTATACTCAAATCAACATCAACACTGAGGTGTAGGTTGCTATATGTAGAGATAAATTTGAAAGTCTCTCATCTCCCATTGTCGATCTCAGGTAGTTCTTGGCGCGTCGCATCGCACTGAAGGATCTGTACCAAGTCAAGAATATTACAGTTCTTATCCATTCGTTAATGATGTGATTTGTCATTTGATTTTGCCATGTGATTATGGACTTTCCGATTAGATTTTCCTCAGAGTTCAGTATTTTTGTGATTTTACTTTTCACTTGTTGTCGATGAAACGCCCATTGTCAATGTTTAAATAAAAACGAGTCCTTAACCAATTCAAATGTCTCAATACAATTCATAAGACACAATTATCTTTTTATTTTAACAGCATACACCTTCAGAGATGATGTAACATCTCAATATTATCTCCATCACAAAATCTCTATTTTTTGTAACACAAAATATCTTCAGAGAATCAAAGTAAGATCTCATGATCTCGAGATTGGAATACGCGCGGGCCACATATAAATAATCATATGCATTAAAGTTCAAATGTGTATTTCTTTTTATTCTGTACATAATTGGCAAAATGTATGTATACGCAGGTGCCTAGTCGAGTCTTAGGTAGCTACGCCACTACATTTAGCAGTGTTCTAAATACAGACCTTGTTTGCAAAATGGAAAACATTAGGCTTGACTATAGGTTATTTACGTTTTGCTTGGATCTTCATCATTCGTATTTAGTTTAGCGTATTGAAATACTTTCAAATACCATAGCCTCGAGCATCAATGATGCGACATCACTAGTACTTGTCGAAAAGCGCATCTCATACAGTGATATTGGTACCATTTATATTGCTATTGTAAAATATGCTACACTTAGGCAAGGCATGGAATTTTGTATCAACAGAAAACACATACAAAACACTTGCATTAGAAAAAAAACATGTCACCCTTTTTGAAGTTAAATGGTTGTTCACTTACGACAATATTATAAAAACCTATGTAATTCAAGAACTACTTACACATGAGTTCATCTTCGGTTTTGGTGTTGTTTCTAAATCTTTAGTTTCCTATTTGTTGTTTGTGGAATTTGTTCGTCTTTTGCCATTATCTGTTTTGTTGTGTCGGAACTTATCAATTTTCAATTTCCCGTTTGTATTTCACGACTCTTTTTAAAAATTATTTGTAAAAGTTTTAAAAAATGAGTTGAGAAGTTCTTAACAGTATTTATGCAATATGAAAATAATACATTAGCAGAAGTGATGAGTATATATAATACTCCTAAGACATATTTGTACATCATTATCACTTGGTGTTTTTCACTTTAAAAGTTTCAAGTGAAATCAAAGCAATCAACATTTCATTCTACTATACAATATGTTAAAATTGATAGGTTTGGTTTTTCTTCGAAGTATGAGCACTGAATGTGCGATAGGTTATCATTGCCTCTTTTTTTTTGGCAACACAGCGTGTCGAATACAGTGCAATGTCACGATATCTCAGTACCATGAGTTCGAAACCCATCGAAAGAAGAACAAAAAAATTGCAAAAACAAATTTACAGATCTGACATTGTTGGGCTGATGTTTAGAGGAATTATAAATATTTATAAACTTGTTGTCATTTTATTGTTTTGCATTATCTCTTCTTTACTTTGGTTGTAATTTACTTCGTAAGTCTAATCGACATATCCTGACTGACCCTTATACATGTTATATGTTATATATTAATGATCTTTGGTGGCCCCACCTGGTGCCTCACGTTTTCGACATCATAGTATTGACTAAAATGCCTGTGGTTGAAGGAGAAGGTCATCGCTTACATTAACGTTTTCGACGTATTCATGTTATTTATTCTAGAGTGGTAAAAGATGAGTATGATCTAGTAATTGGAGAGGTTTAGATTGGAAACTTGTACTTGTACGGGTACTTGTAGCCACATATACACGTACACGAAGAAACATCTAGATATTTGTTGAGATTTTGCTGTCGCACGTGTACTGGTACGTGTACCTAGATGTACACGGAAGAAATATCTAGTGCTTGCTTTAGATTTTTTTACGTGTACGGATAGTTGTATGACTGAATTGGCTGGCTAATTCATCACTTTGTTCTCGCTAAATATGTCTTCTGCCAAGATTCTCTTGTTGTCTGCTATTGAAGATAACGCCGAGTTGGTCCTTATTTCAACTGAAATGAACCAATCTCACGGCAATGTATACAATGGAGAAACATATAATTTGGACGTTCTCACTAATAAACAATGCAGATTTATGTTTCGATTTGCGAAACAGGACATTGATAGACTGCGTGTTGCTTTTGGAATCCCACCCAAAATTGAATGTAACAATGGAACAGTAGCAAGTGGCATAGAAGGACTTTGTATAGTTTTGAGAAGACTTTCATATTGACTTGAAGATATCTCTCCAATTTTTCAAAGGCCGTTGTATGAATTATCTTACATTCTATCCAAGACGCTAGACATAACTTATGACAATACCAGTCAAAAGCTAACTTCACTTGATCAAGAGTGGCTGTCTAAAAAATACCTACGTACATATAGGTCGTTCGTAAGTTGCGTTTTGCATCCCTTCGTTAATTTTACAGACGCCATCACGAGTTGGTTAACCGTTATTGGATAACCGTTTCACAGACGGTATCGAAGATGTTTCTTACGTCGTAACCATGTATGTGACCTACCGCATTAGACTATTTACCGGGTTTGTAATAACACGAGCAACACGAAGTGTGGAGCAGAATCTGCTTACCCTTCAGGAAAACACCTGAGATCCCCCCAGTTTTCAGAGGGGTTCGTGTTGCTCAGTCTTTAGTTTTCTTTGTTGTTTCTTGTGTACTATTATTTGTCTGTTTTTTTTTTTAATTTTTAGCCATGGCGTTGTCAGTTTATTTTGGATTAATGAGTTTGACTGTTCCTCAGGTATCTTCGCCCCTCTTTGATCATTTTATAATTTGTTGCTTAAATACAAGTTACAGAAAAGGACCTAGTGCATGTTATAACATGTACAACATAGAAATATATCTTTTTATTTTTTGTACATGTTATAACTTGTATTTTAGCATTGTACTAGTTATAACATGTACCATATTTTCGTACATGTTACAACATGTACACGACATATATATGTCGTGTACAAGTTGCGATTTTGTACAGGTTATAACATGTACAAAAATATTGTACATGTTATAACTTGTATAATGCAAAAATACAAGTTATAACATGTACAAAAGTACCTCGTACATGTTATAACCTGTACAAAATATGGCTTAAAAATGGTTTTAACTTGTACAAAATTTAAGGTAAATCTTAATGAAGTAAAATATACATTTAAATTCACCAATGCATAAAGAACAACAATAAATAGACCAGAACGTGTCTTTTTCTTTAGAGGACAATGATCACAAAGTTTCAGAAATATATGTTTCATGACTTATGTTGGCAAAATGTGTTTTCATGTAATTGTATTTTTATGTAGTCCATCATGGCTTAAATACGTGACACTATTTACTAAAAGCTTGCATTTCCTCAATGACAATTACATTAAATACTAGTAACTAAATTCTTCCAAAAATTTTAAGAACGATGCCTAAAAATTTTGGGTAATACTCCTCCCTCTCGTTTTAAAGCATGGAAAGACTAAAACAATGTCTTATATGCTTACTCTGTAAAAGCAAGAGAGAGCTGAAATAGTTTTCATTGGACCACGCTTCATTATCAATATCTTTGGATCTACTCTTCAACATTTTTGGCCTTCAGCATGACTTATGTAAATTTATAATTATTTTTTTTATATAAACTATAAGATCATTGCATGAGGCGGATGTCATTTTGATGTTTTAAATATATATCCTCTACTTTGAAAGCATGCATTTGTGTTCTTTGGATGTCGTCTGCTCCATGGTCTGGTTGTTGTCTTTTAGACACATACCCCGTTTCCATTCCCAATTTTATTTGTATACACATCTGTCCTGGCTATCCTCTTATGTCTTTTAGTGTGAACTAGAATGAAAGTATTTTACTATTGCTCTCAAAGTGGACACTCACAATTATAATTCATCAAATAAAGATATGTCCATAGATAGTCATAAGAGGACCATAAGACATGTCCTAAGATATATCTTATGACAAGTCTTAGGAATGCTTCGTAATACCGACCCCTGGACATTAACTGTATCAAAAAAGGACAAAACACACTAACATGAAGGAATAATAAAAACGTTATGAAAATATTATTGAGGTCAATAACATCTGTTGCGATAATAGAAACATATCCTTATTTTTCGATTTTGTGTACAAGTTAAAACCATTTTTAAGCAATATTTTGTACAGGTTATAACATGTACGAGGTACTTTTGTACATGTTATAACTTGTATTTTTGCATTATACAAGTTATAACATGTACAATATTTTTGTACATGTTATAACCTGTACAAAATCGCAACTTGTACACGACATATATGCATACAATTAGCGAAACGTACATTTTGGGTTTAGAATGCTATCGAAAAATTTAATTTATATTATGAATTATTAATATATCTTAATTGGATTTTTTTACACTTACAGAACACTACTTTAAAGAGCAACAGATCTTTAAATAATAACAGAAAAGAATCAATAAAAGCAACAAAATATCAAAATAATGAAAATAAAACTACAAAATGTTTAGAAGAAACATATTTTGGCCTTAAGAAAAATGGATAAAAAATTTCTCATTTAAACATAAGAGGGCTCCTTTCTAAATTTGATGAGATGAAATTATTCATAAATAAAAAAAAAAACAACACACATATTATGGGAATATGTGAAACATTTCTCACAAGTAACACGGAAGACAGTGTTATTAGTATTAAAGGATTTGAACTTGAACGCAAAGATCTATGTGAAACAGGTGAGAAAAAGGGAGGGGTGTAGTTGCTTACGTTTCTAGCTCTTTAAAATACAAAAGAAGAACTGATTTAGAAATAAGTTCACTGGAAAGTATATGGCTTCAGATTCATTTCAAAAACTCAAAATCCCTATTAATATGTTTTAACTACAGACCTCCTGATATGCCACAATCGTGGATTGATGAATTTGAAAAGGAAATCGAGAAGGCAAATGAATTAGAACTAGAAATTATAATAATGGGCGATATCAATATCGATTTTACAGGGGGTGCTTGAACAACAAATGGGAAAATCTTTTACTAACACAATCTATTGTACAATTAATTGATACTCCTACCCGTATCACATCAACATCAAGTACTATCATTGATCATGTTTATACTAACCACCCTGAAAATATAGTTGAAACAAATGTCCCAAAAATAGCCCTTAGTGATCACTATCTAGTATGAATTACGAGAAAAATAAACCAAAAAGATGTTCCAAGCAATTAGGTATCGATGTTTCAAAAACTTTAATGAAAACAAGTTTTTGGAGGATTTAAATAAGACAAATTTTGCTCAAATTGAACAAATAAGTGACATTCAATCTGCCACTGACATGTGGTAAAAACTATTTCTGTCAGTTATTAACAGACACGCTCCTGTCAAAGTAAAACGAATTAAACATATACGCCAACCAGATTGGATTACAGATGAGATAAAAGACGCTCAAAAGAAAAGAAACTATCATCAAAGCAAGAGGGATTGGGAAAAATTCCGTTAATGGTGCAACAAATGTATTAAATTAATAGAAAAATCTAAACAGTCCCATTTCAAGCAAGCAATAGAAAATAACAAAAAACCTAAAGAAATTTGGGCTTTACTCAAAGATTTAAAACCCAAAACCCAAAATGAAATTCCATCTACCATGAATTTTGACAATAAAGAGTATGATAATGTGCAAAATATAGTAAATCATTTCAACACTCACTTTACAAAAATAGGTGATAAATATGTTACAAATAACACGCAATATCAAGCAAATAAATTAAATGATTATGTTCAAGATAAAATACCCGCTGGTGTTAGGTTTACGATTCCGTTTATTAAACTAGACGAAACTAAGAAATTACTTTCCAAACTAGAAACATCAAAAGCAACTGGACTTGATGAAGTTGGTCCGTTTTTCATTAAATTGTCATCGGAAGCTTTAGCCCAAAGTATAACGTATTTAATAAACTTAAGTATACTAGAGGGTGTTTTCCCAGAAAATCTTAAATTAGCTAAAGTAGCTCCAATATTTACAAATGGTGATAAACATATGCCAGAAAACTACAGACTTATATCAATACTTCCTACATTATCAAAAATATTTGAAAAACATGTCGCAAAACATTTTTATCTATATCTGTCAAAATATAAAGTATTACATGAGGCACAATCTGGATTTCGATCTAACCACTCATGTCAGACAGCCCTTACCAAATTAATTGACACCTGGCTCAAATGTATTGATAATGGTAATGTTGTAGGAACAGTCTTTCTAGATTTAAAAAAGGCATTTGATCTCGTTAATCACACCATTCTCTGCCATAAATTACATTTATACAAAGTTTCTAATCATTCAATAAAATGAGTCGTACCTGTCTAATAGAAAACAAAAAGTGTGCTCTGGTAATACAGCCTCATAGTCTAAATGTATCAAATATGGGGTTCCCCAAGGGTCCATTTTAGGTCCCCTTTTGTTTGTCTTATTCATAAATGACATGACTTTAGAAGCCACTCATACAGCCATTGATATGTATGCTGATGATACAACATTTCATACATATGGAACAAATAAGGAAGAGATAGAAAGGAAACTAAATTACGATGCCAACACCATAAATAATTGGTGTCTGAACAATAGGATGGTTATAAATCCCTTAAAAACTACTTCTATGTTGATTGGAACAAATAAGAAACGGACTTTGCTAGGAAATGATATGAATATATGTATACAAGATAGCCCAATCACACCCGTTGAAATACAGAAACTTTTGGGTGTATATATTGACAAAAATTTGGACTGGAAATTTCAAATTGACTATGTATGTAAAAACTTAAGTTCTCGTATCGCACTGCTATCTAAAATTAAGAAATTTTTGGATATAAGTAGTAGAAAACTGTTTTATAATGCTTATATTCTGCCCATATTTGATTTTTGTTGCTCAATATGGGGAAATTGCTATGAGGATGGATATAAAAAAATTTCTTAAAATGCAAAAAAGAGCTGCAAGGATTATACTTGACGCACCAATACTAACACCTAGTATAAATTTATTTAAAGAGCTAAAGAGGTTGAATTTCAAATCTAGAATTTCATATCATAAACTTATTCTTGTTCATAAAATTCTAAACGATAAAGCACCTGATTACTTGGAGGAACTCTGTTGTCCAATTGTTAACCTACATGTAGTAGAAATCTAAGGTCATCTGCAAATAATAATTTAGCTGTTGTACCACCGAACACAAATTCCATGAAGAAATCTTTTGCATATAGCTCATCTATACTTTGGAATAAACTACCAAATGAAATAAAACTTTGTGAAGACCTGGACACTTTTAAACAAAAATGTGTTGATTTCTTGACTATAAATGATTTATAACAACTTACTTAAATATTCTAATGCTTTGTATGTTATATATATATATATGTTTAGACGAGTTATATTAAAATATATTGGTGACCTTCTGCTGTTGTCTGCTCTATGGTCGGGTTGTTGTCTCTTTGGCACATTCCCCATTTCCATTCTCAATTTTATATGAATTTATTTTTCTCTTGTTCTACAGACAGTTTATAGTTAGTATGAATAGTGCATTTACATAATATGATAGAAACTGTAAGCTTTGTAATATGTGTACTGCTTGTTCTTTGTGAGGGCCGCCTCAAGGTAGATTAGCGAAAGCTAATTGAGTCACCCTCTTTCAAATAAAGTCATTACTTACTTACGCCGGTATTATACCTGTGTCGTAAGTTGAGGAAGGACACACGGGAAAACTTTTGATCCATCTTTCGATTCATTCTTGATGATATTGCAGCATACTTTTCAATGGGAGAATTGTTTCCCTTCCTGAGGTTCTCCGAGTTCACCCCTAATTTTTGTTGCGTTTGTGTTGCTATTTTTTTGTAGAATGTTTTCATCGTTTTTCGTTGTTGTCTTGGGATCTTTATTATTACTTCCCCTTATGAGTTTTAAATATCTTGTTGGTATCTTCCGTCAGGGAGCAACCGTTTTACTTCAAGGTTGGAGGGGGTTTTATGTTGTTTTTTTTTATCTGAGTCAGACATTTTTTTGTTTACCTTTTCAACGATATGAATGATTTTTTTTCTTCAAAATTTAACACTATAAGGTATGGAGAAAATAAAGATTCAGAATTTTTATTGTCATCTGCTTGACCACAATATTTTTGTCATCAAATTGGGGATCAGAATATTTTTGTAGGAAAAAACCATAACCCAACTTAAAGTTATATGGTCGTTCCCTTAATACACAATTTGTTACAAAAGAAGTTTGAAGTTTAAAGAGCTTAATTGGGTAGTCCTAAACAGAAGATATGCATTAATAAAATAATACCGCAAGTAGTAAGTAAATGTTAAACTTCTAAGTTAAACGCATATTTGTACAACCTGATCACCTGTTTTTTTTTCACTAAAAAACGTATCTGAACAAGTGAATTGTAAACAATAGTTATTCAATTTTATTATATGGTGTCTTTATATTAATAGGTTTATATTGGACGTGAGCGTTGTTATGAATGTTTCTTTTGTATACTTTTGTATACACAGCCTCTCTTGTTTGCGTAGGCATTAATAATGAAGGTTTAAAAGCTTAGACAGAAAAGTCTAATCTCCAATCTCGTTAGAATACTTATTTTATAAGTAGTCTTTCATTAATTGATTATCGATTTTGCTCGAAGCAATATCTTTTATTTTTAAATAGCCTTATAGATTGAACACGCAGTCTATGACACGGAATGATGCATGGAGAAAAAATATAGCTTACAATAAATATAATGTGTTGAATTATCCTAACACATTTCTGTTTAATGATTTAATATGTTTTGTTAGTTGTTTGTTTCATTTAATAAACTGTATTACAACATGAAGCTTCATTAATTTAAATAAAGATAAAACATATGTTTTTGTCGTCAGAAAACTAACGATAAGATGTTAACCATAAATCTAAATGTGATGTGTCAAATCTATATGAATTAGAACAATTATAAAACAATCAGTAAATTCATTAAAACGAAAAAAAACTCGGAGTCAGCAGTCATCAAATAGTCTCACAGTATGGAGTTCATGTGATTTCTTTAGTTAATTTGAGACTTTAATGAGTTTTTATGTCCCTTTAGTATCTTCAACTTCTCCTTTGTGTTTATTACCTTGACTGATAGTATCTTAATTGATTGCTTCAATATGTCAGTGTTTATGACAAAAAAAACCCCCGGAGTATTATTCTGTGATCTTAGAATATCCAAATATGAATAATAGTGGTTGTATGGCATACAACAACGAGACACGAATTGCTCAGTTGATTGATGTATATATACAATTTTCAAACTGTAAAATATTAAATACTTCTTACTTCAAAGATCATCGGCACCAATCATTTCCTATTTTTTTACGACTTTGGGTCTAAAGCTCCTAGTTGCACGTTTGCTGTTATAAATTCAAATTAGATCATACATAACTAGTGACATAAATATTGTCAACAACACTTTCTAAACAGCGGGTCAAATACTGTTACCTTGAAATCATAAACTTGAAACAGAAAGTTAAAATACAAGTGCTAACTGATACAGTCATTAATTATGCAAGACAATGCGGTAAACGTGAAAAGAAAACCATCGATAGGTTTTGTGAGCTAGGGTTGTGCGTTCGTTGAATAAAAATCAAGATTAAATACTTAAAAGAGGTTTACACTGCTACTTTTGCATAGGTACTATTTCCATACTAAAATTATGTAGTACTGGAAATTTACTGTTAATATTTAGTACTATTTCTTCACTTTAAATAATGGTACAAAAATAATACCACCAATCATCACAGTATTCCATGTTTATACATCATAACTTCAAGAGATTTGAAATAGACAAACTTTCAAAATGCTAAAAATGTAACGGTGTAACCAAAAATCTGTAATACTTAAATTTCAAGTACCAATCAAGTACTTTAAAATACAGGTACCTATATATTACAATCATTTTAAAGTAACAAAATAGTACTGAATATTAAAAGTGGATTTCCAGTACTAAATATTTCTGGTACAGAAATAGTACCTATGTAAAAGAAGCTGTGCATTAAAAATAGGTCAACAGAAAAAATAACGTACGTAGTCGAAGAGTATTGGAGACCTTAAAATCAAGAGGTTTTGCAGCCAATGTAATATTTTCCGTAGGTGTAAAATTTGATTTACACAACGAGGTCTTTCAAATATATAGTTGTGACCGCTCCCAAAGAAAGTAAATTCATCAGTGCGATAGGTGTAAAAAAAATTGCTAACGGTCTAGTGCATACGATATAAGTCTGATTGTATTTCGACGTTACTTGGAATTGTTTTTATCTTGCAGGTTTGCTCATTGTTGAATGTCGTACGGTTACCTTTAGTTTTTAATTTCTGTGTCATTTAGTCTCTTGTGACGAGTTTTCTCATTGGCAAACATACCACATCGTCATTTGCATAAACGACTTAAGATTCGATATGAATGTTCGATTTTAATTTCTAAACTAAAAAAAAAAAGACCATACAAAATAAAATCCCTTTTGATGATTTGCACCAAAGGAAATGAATCTTTTATTATAAAAACATAACAAAGTTCATTGTCCTGTTCGGCCATAATATCGACTTATCAAAGGTCTTAGATCATTAGTACCTAATGTTTTGTTTTGAATTCAGTATGTTTGTTGATGTGTTGTAAGTGGGTTTTTGTTTGTATCCCGGATTTATTTTCTCTCAATCGATTTACTTTTCTTTCGCTAATGAACAAATAGATGATTATTTAAAAGACAATGTGTAAAACCAAATCAAAGTAAAAAATTTGATAAATAAAAAAAACACAGATTAAAAATACAACAATTAAGTTTACAATATATATGCCACAGTTGATCATGGCATGATCAAATTATAAATCCAATGCCATTGACTGTACAATAGTGCGAATGTATGTAACATGTAAATATTAAGTAGAAGACAACGCATATATACATCTTTTATTTCTTCTTCTTAAAATATGATTACTTTTTTCGATATAACATACTTGATTGATTGTTGGTTGCAGAGATTTAATTAAGGAATGACTGTAATATTTTTTCTGTCTATGAAGAAATAACATAAAAAATGTGGTGCACACTGAATAACGCGCGTAGCGGGTTATTAACAGTGTGCACCACATTTTTTATGTTATTTGGAATAGACAGAAAAAATATTACAGTCATTTCGTATAATTTAATTCTAAATTCCATTTTTAACCGTAGAAAACCATGAAAAAACGTTGATGACGTCGTGGTCACATGACTAAATTATGTCTATGGGCTCATAACAAAATAACCTCAGCCAATCAGAAGACGAGTTACATCCAAAATTAAATTATTAAAATATAACTATAAACATCTGTCATACAAGTGAAAGTTATACAATCGTTAATATGCTCTCATATGGAAAACAAATATTTGAACAGTATTAAACATATAAATGTCAAAGTAAATGATTTAATAAACTAGAGGCTCTTAAGAGCCTGTGTCGCTCACCTTGGTCTATGTGAATATTAAACAATGGACACAGATGGATTCATGACAAAATTGTGTTTTGGTGATGGTGATGTGTTTGTAGATCTTACTTTACTAAACATTCTTGCTGCTTACAATTATCTCTATCTATAACAGTACTTTCTGTGAAAAATGTTATTGAAAATCTTCAAATTTTAAGAAAATTGTTATAAATTGACTATGAAGGGCAATAATTCCTTAAGGGGTCAATTGACTATTTTGGTCATACTGACTTATTTTTAGTTCTTACTTTGCTGGACATTATTGCTGTTTACAGTTTATCTCTATCTATAATAATATTCAAGATAATAACAAAAAAACAGCAAAATTTCCTCAAAATTACCAATTCAGGGGCAGCAACCTAAAAACGGATTATCCGATTCATCTGAAAATTCCAGGGCAGATAGATCGTGACCTGATCAACAATTTTACCTCCTGTCAGATTTGCTCTTAATGCTTTGGTTTTTGAGTTATAAGCCAAAAACTGCATTTTACCCCCATGTTCTATTTTTAGCCATGGTGGCCATCTTGGTTTGTTGGCCGAGTTACCGGACACATTTTTTTTAACTAGATACCCCAATGATGATTATGGCTAAGTTTGGTTAAATTTGGCCCAGTAGTTTCAGAGGAGAAGATTTTTCTAAAAGATTACTAAGATTTATGAAAAATGGTTGAAAATTGACTATAAAGGGCAATAACTCCTAAAGTGGTCAACTGACCATTTTGGTCATGTTGACTTATTTGTAGATCTTACTTTGCTGAACATTATTGCTGTTTACAGTTCATCTCTATCTATAATAATATTCAAGATAATAACAAAAAACAGCAAAATTTCCTTAAAATTACCAATTTAGGGGCAGCAACCCAACAATGGAATGTCCGATTCATCTGAAAATTTCAGGGCAGATAGATCTTGACCTGATGAACAATATTACCACATGTCAGATTTGCTCTAAATGCTTTGGTTTTTCAGTTATAAGCCAAAAACTGCATTTTACCCCCATGTTTTATTTTTAGCCATGGCGGCCATCTTGGTTGGTTGGCCGGGTCACTGGACACATTTTTTAAACTAGATACCCCAATGATGATTGTGGCCAAGTTTGGTTAAATTTGGCACAGTAGTTTCAGAGGAAAAGATTTTTCTAAAAGATTACTAAGATTTACGAAAAATGGTTAAAAATTGACTATAAAGGGCAATAACTCCTAAAGTGGTCAACTGACCATTTTGGTCATGTTGACTTATTTGTAGATCTTACTTTGCTGAACATTATTGCTGTTTACAGTTTATCTCTATCTATAATAATATTCAAGATAATAACCAAAAACAGCAAAATTTCCTTAAAATTACCATTTCAGGGGCAGCAACCCAACAACGAAATGTCGGATTCTTCTGAAAATTTCAGGGCAGATAGATCTTGACCTGATAAACAATATTACCCCTGTCAGATTTGCTCTAAATGCTTTGGTTTTTGAGTTATAAGCCAAAAACTGCATTTTACCCCTATGTTCTATTTTTAGCCATGGCGGCCATCTTGGTTGGTTGGCCGGGTCACCGGACACATTTTTTAAACTAGATACCCCAATGATGATTGTGGCCAAGTTTGGTTAAATTTGGCCCAGTAGTTTCAGAGGAGAAGATTTTTGTAAAAGTTAACGCAGGACGACGACGACGACGACGACGGACGACGACGGACGCCGGACGCCAAGTGATGAGAAAAGCTCACTTGGCCTTTCGGCCAGGTGAGCTAAAAATCAGAATAAATATTTTTATAAGCATGATAATTAATGTGATTAAATCTTACGTTATGATGTAATAAAGTAGTTAATATTAAAATATAACATTTTAGGAGTTTTAGGTAAATGAGTATCACAATCAGTCTCACAAATAAAGGCAACAGTAGTATACCGCTGTTCGAAACTCATAAATCGATAGAAAATAACAAGACCGGGTTACAAACTAAAACTGAGGAAAATGCATTAAATATAAGAGAGAACAACGACACAACATTAAAATGTAACGCACACAGAAACGAACTAAGCATTAGACAAAATCCGATGAGTATTCATATCAAAATAGTCAAACGAAAACATATACACCCGGCGCAAGAGCTAAGAGCTATATTTAGGGGTGTCCAATTTATACAAATGCTAATTTTTAAACGCTGTAACTTCGCTTATATCAGTCATATGCTAATATGCAACAATGAGCAAACTGAATACCGTTTACTCGGCTTCAGAAGGGTCCGACATGACAAAATTGAAACAATTTAAATGGGATGGGGGGAAATGACAGCCTAAATTTAACAAGACAAATTACGAAACAAAAGTATAAGCTACATGAACCAACGACAACCATTGAACTATATGTTTCTGAGACTTGATGCAGACACATACAAATGTTCGTGAGCTTTCAACACTCTTCCAACATGGGACAGTGGTAGCACGGTATAAGAATAAAAACGGAACAAACTAAGACAATAACAATCAAAACCAAGGAGTGAACCAAGACTCACAGAACCAAAGGACATTTACATCAACAGTTATAAATAATAGATAAGAAACAACACGAACTCCACTAAAAACCGGGAGTGAAATCAGGTGCTCTGGAAGGGTAAGTATTTTCTGCACCGTATACGCACCCGTCATAATGGCCAATCAGCTCATGATGGCGACCGTACAATTTCTTGAGTGATGACCTTAATTTACTTGATTTTTAGCCCTATCTTAGCAACTTGTGAGAAAGCAGTATTCCTCGTTCAACAAAATCAACGTACTTTGAACTAGCTTTAGAGTAACGTATCAATTGAGACACATGTACTCCATATGCTGGTGCCGCTGGGATGTTGCTACACAGAAATGCCCTTTTTGTTAAAGTTACCATCAAGAGACAAACGACACAAAGCACCTGAATATACTGTTAGCTAGTTCAAAGCCAATTACAACTTATAAATAATTCATTTATCCCAGACTAAAGTATCAATCAATGTATATCCAACGGATTTAGTTTAAAGACAACGAAACTCATGTCGAAACCAATGTCCTTGTGTTATGCCAAAACATAAGTACACATTGTCTATCGACAGGAAGGGACATAATGAGTGTATCTTTAATTTCAAGTTCACTTCGATATATTAAATGTAAGTGATCACTGAATCTATTATTATTAAGAGACAATACATCATCAATATACCGAAAGATGAAATTAAAAGACTGGGCTAACTTCTTTTCTCCTTTTTCAAAGGCAAAATCAATATAATATAAAAAAGAAGATTTGGTATGATTGCCTATGAGACAGCTATCCACAAAAGACCAACATAACACAGAAATTAACAACTATAGGTCAGAGTACGGCCTTCAACAATGAGCAAAGGCCATACCGCATAGTCAGCTTTAAAAGGCCCCGAAATGACAATGTAATCAATTCAAACGCAAAAACTAAAGGCCTAATTTATGTACAAAAATTCAACGAAAAACAAATATGTAACACATAAACAAACGACAACCACCGAACTACAGGCTCTTGACTTGGGACAGGCACATACATACAGAAGGTGGCGGGGTTAAATATGTCTTTTTTGTTGCCAACTCAATATTGAAACAATAATGGAACTATAAACAAATGTCACACAAGTTGTATGATTAGCTAGCTACAATTCTAGTTGGTTCAAAGCTATGTTTAATTCCAAATCTCTATCCGAAAAATACTAATACAATATCAGGTTAACGTTAGTTGAGTTTCAATTATACCGTTGATTGATAGCATTTGATTTTGTCAGTTTTATTGATTTTCTTTTTAAATTTGCATTTGAATTTGGTATTTTTGTTAAATGTGTTCCCATAAGTGTTGCAATTACCGCTGTCTCAACTGACTAACGACATGTTTAGCGATCTTAGAACTAGATACAAGAATAATTGTCGAATCTTTTATGCAACCGATTGTGCTATTCAATATTGTGATATTCACGAGTAGATTTATCTTGATCTGAAACGGACATTTTAGTCTTAAACATGTTGAATTCATCTAAAAAATCTTTCTTATCATTTTGTTTTCACATTGAGGTGTTGTGCATGCATAACAGAAAACGTGTAACCTTCGATGCATCTGGTGCTCCTCGTTTTGGAGGACAGATGACTCTCACAAATTTTGCTTGTATTTCGACGTGGATTTTTTATCGATTGAAGAGAGTTCAGCATCACACACAAGTATCGGCTTCAATAACTTTGTTAACACAAGTAGCAGATCAAAGTGGTAGCACACTAATTTAATATGTTAAAAACGTTTAAGAAAAAAATCACACGATGAAGATATACATTTTACGATGATGGTGAGTCCAAAAGCTTAAACAGTTCTGATTAGAAGTGTTTTGTCTACCATTTTCTATCTTGAACAGGTTAAGGATGTTCGCTACTCTGTTTGAAAATAACAAGCTTTTTGAATGACTGTAATAAATTGATAGTATATAAATAACGAAACTAAAAAGGTAAAAAAAAAAAAAAAAAAAAAAAAATGGAGGGTTCGTGTGCTTGTTTTCGAGATATAAACCATTGAAAATTTGACGGGAAATAATTTCTTTCTAGATTTTTCACACATTTAACATTGGCACCTTTTTGTTTCAAAAACTATGAAAAAAACCAAGTATTTTATAAAATTTCAAATATGGCTCTTTAAACTTAATGTTTTAAAATTATGAAAAGAAAAGTGAGGATTAGTGGGCATTTCTTTTAATGACAATACATGGATAAAACCAGAGGATTCCAAAAATCTGGCAAAAATTCAAAAAATAGAGGAGCAAACATCCTTAAGTTACGTTTTTGGAATATTATTATTAATATGGTTTACAATGTACAATTATACATATTATCTACATATAATTGCAGTGAGTATTTTTAAAATAGTAATGTTTATAAGTTTTGTTATAAAAAAAACGTAGAACGACTTGTGATATTTCTGTCTGTCTTGTTCACTTTTCGTTATTGGATTGGTGCATAAAGCAGACCGATGTTTCTTTTTGAATTGGTTTTAACTTATATGTTTTTTTTACAGCGTACATTCGTCGCCATTGAAATTAAACAAAATTGACCTCCATCAAATTTTCTATTGAATAAAAAATACATTTTTGTCACTGTCTGGTTGCAAAGATGGATGAGTTCCATTCGGGCTTTTACCTTTCAGTAAACAGACATTTGTTTTCTTGACATATTCTGCTGCCGTACAGGCTGTCTTGGTGATGCACATTGTTGTACACTCAATGTTACTTTGTGCTACAGACGTGTATATGACAGGACCTAAGTACCTGTACCCGATATGACCACAGGCATAGGCAGTTTTAGTTTTGCTTTCCAAACCTGAAAGATAAAATAAACCGGCATTTCCAGTCAATTTTGATCGGAATCGGGGGTTAGAACTAATGTTAGTGTTGACAGGCTAATATAGTTTTGATCATTTCATGTAAGCCCATGTTTGTCATATATTACGTCCTTTTTTAAGTAGTAGATATTCCCGCCTGTACATTTTTCAATTTCAGCATTCCCGATGAAGGTTAATTCAGAAATTCGCGTCAAATGCACAAAACATGATTAAGTGTTATTTGAATGTTTCTTCTAAGAGCAAATCCCGTTTTGTTTTCCATTCTGCACTGCAAAAAAAGAAGCCATGTTATCAATCACTTGCAAATACAACAGACATACTGGTTTTTTTTTAATGGTTTTCCACTAGTAATTTTTGGGGCCCATATAGCTTGCTGTTCGAAGTGAGTCAAGGCTCCGTGTTGAAGGCCGTACCTTGACCTATAATGGTTTACTTTATAAATTGTTACTTGGATGGAGAGTTGTCCCGTTGGCACTCATACCACATCTTCTTATATCTATAACTTTTGAAGTTAATTAATATTATTACCTGACTCTAAATGGCTATTGCTTAGATTCCCATATACTTCTAATTCACAAATTACTAAAGGTAATAGATCACGTCGTTTTATCCTGACAAACCGTCCGCTTGTGTTAGGTGGACAAGTTATAGTGATTTGCTGAACTCCTGTAGGTTGATATTGACAGTGAAATATATTACCAATTGCGAAATTATTCCAACGATTACATGTACCTGGCGAAATAACTTCAACATCAAAGTTTGCTAAAGTGTCAACTGAAAATAAAATATATATAGGAATAAGTTGACTATGATCATAAACGAGTTTTTGTGACAGCTATTCACAAAATCAGTATAATGAAAGTGTAATATCAACAACATATTAAGATTGTGTTGTGTTTTTCTTTAAACATTTGAGTTTAAATGTATTAAGTGAAGGAAGACAGTTTTTTCTGTAAAGAGTTTATTCTTATTCGTTCTATTGGTTGCTATAGATTAGCATTTGAATTTGACAGTTGTAACGGACGTTTAAAATTCAATGCACTCCCCTATTTGAATTCTCCTTAGAGATCGGCATTTCGGGTAATACTTTTTTCAAGTTTAACAAAAACCTCAGAAAACGACTCAAATAAAGGAGGGGTGAAAAACAACATCAACATGAAAAAGACAAACAGACACATAATAGTATACAAGACACAACATAGAAAACTAAAGACTAAGCAACACGAACCCCACCAAAAACTGGGGGTGATCGTAGGTGCTCCGGAAATTAAGATATGCAAAATTTTATAAACGTAATGTGTAACATAATGGTAATATATTATTATTATTATTATTATATATTATTAGGTTATATACTGATAAGAAACTGAATTAGTTCACGCGTAATCCATTACTTACCACAACAGTCTGTCCGTCCATAAATATATGTATAATCAATAGTATAAACATCCTGAAGGTCAACTGACCACCATTCCTGTTTATCTTCAACGTGATCTGTATGTGCACAGAAAAAATCTCCGTTCACCCAATCATGTATGTATCCATCAACGGCATAGTCCGAGTCACAACATTCATAATGTGGCGGCTCATACATGGAAGAAAGCTCTGATGGTTTCTTTAATGCAATGTTTACAACTGAAAAGGCTTCAAAAACCAAAATACTCTTTGACATCAAAACGTTTAAACACTGAATCATGCAACCATTACCGATAAAGATAAGAAAAATAATTTTTGGGATTTTGCTTGTTTTGTGAGGTATTTTATCCTTTTTTCGCATCCGAGGGTATTGTCATTGTCATTATCAATATTATTAATATAATAATTTTTATTATGCTTATAATATAATTTATCAGTTAAATGTGAATAGTCTTTTCTTATCATTGGTGGCGTTGTTGTCTCATTGGAACATTTCTCGTTTCAATTATCCTTTCTATTTTGTCTATATTTTATACTTAAATATTAAAAACACAGAAATTATTTTTTCTTCAAATAAAGTTTTTTAGAATAGAATATATTTTACATACAATGTGCTTCATTATAGTAATACATTACCACTTGTAGTATATAGATAAAACAGTCCTAACACATGTTTGTACATCATGATCACCTGGTGTTTTCACTACATAATTTGATATTATTTTACGAGTAGGTTTTAAATAATCAATATCGTTTTATCATACATCAATGTACATAGATATATGAAGATGTGATATGAGCGCCAATGAGACAACAGTATATTAACATTTATATGTTTAATTTATACTTTTGAGATTTAAATGTCACCTTGAAATTTCCGCCTCTTATGTAAATGAAATAATTACACTAGGATATACGTTTAATCAGTATAGTTTAAAGTCTTCCTGATTTACCATTTCGTGTGGATACTGATGAAATACGTATTCTGTCTTTAATAGATAATTAAATGTGTTCGACACAATATATTTTTGAAAAGAGTTTACGTGTAGTAAATGACAAAGTCTGCAAATTTAAAACTGATCCACGGAAATGATAGTCGGTTTAAACAAAATCCGTGACCTAATTCACAACAATAGATCATTTTATGATTTAATCCTTAAATTAATTTTTTTTCTATTGTGATTGTTTTATATATACTTCCTTTTGTGAATATAGCTTTAAAGTTTTATATCAATGTAATATTGGTTTAATTCGGTCGTTTCAAAAATCATTTTGAAGGTTTATTTTATTAATCTAACAAGTATTCTTAATTTGTGTATATTGTTGTTTATCACATGTTATAAATTACATGTATAGTAAATATATTCATGATTTTAACAATCTGATGTAAACAGAGACAATTTGGATCCTAACATACGTACATAAAGTATGTTAAACTGATAAACTATTACCTTCATTGTTAAATGTATACTAGTATGAAATTGAATTCAAATATTGTCAAGGGGAATAAAAAAAACTGGTCGGATTAAGTGTGTGTATGTTTATATTTTAGTGATTAATGTTTTTTTTGTGTTGTGTAAAATAGTTTCTATCATATAGATGTTTTCTTATTCTTCTCTGCTGTCCAGCAGGTTTTTAACTCCGTTTTTTAAGAAACAGCTGCACCTTGGGCGTATAATACGCCTGTAGCGTTTTCAAAGAATAAAGTTCATTGTCTCATGGTTGCTACTTTTTATCTATTTCTTGCATAAATAGAAATTTCACTTTTCGCACTGCACGGGTTGTGATACGAAAATGTGATATGAAAATATGCCTTAATTTGATTTGCTTATACAGCAGTATAAGATGATTATATTACGGCAGTTCCATTGGATATTCGTTAGGTAACTGATGACCTTCAAAGGTTTCTACGATGTAATTTCGTGTGCAAAATACTAGTCAAAACGATTTGCGGAATTTTTAACACAATGAGAGTGTTGACCATAAGACAATTAGGTTTAATAACTTGTGAGAATGGGCTATCGCTTGATATCAACTCTCGTTAATTACTTCCAGTAGTAAAAAAGGAGGTTACCTTAAATTATAAAAACCAGTCAGCAAAGTGTCATGAAAACATTGTTTGAAAACTGTAAAATAACCCCCTTTTAGCTGACCTGGCCCAAAAGGGTCAAGTGAGCTTTTTACATCACTTGGTGTTCGTCGTTGTCTTTTGTCGTCGTCCGTTAACTTTTACAAGAATATTCTCCTCTAAAACAACTGGACCAAGTTCATTACAGATAGAGACAAATGTAAACAGCAAGAACTTTCTGTATAGTAATATATACAAACAAGTCATCATCACTAAAACAGAGTATTTTGTCATGAATTCTGTCCTTTGTTTAATATGCACTGATGCATATAGACCAAGGTGAGCGACACATGATTGTTAGAGCCTCTAGTTTGTAAAATCCCACAACTCGGAAACGTAAAGTCTTAAATTTATATAATTCAAAAGGGATATACATATAAACAATTCATCGAAGTTTCATGTAAATTGGTTAGAGTGTTTATAAGATATTGTTCGACATGCTGACGACAGACGGACGGGCAACGGTAAATCATAATACGTCCCGTATAAAAATTCCAGGATTCAACACGAAAATTGTTATTTTCTGTGACAACAAGACAACAAAAGGAACATGAAATGAAGTTTAAAAGATTATGAGTCGCCTGCAGTATGTAATAAAGACATTTATGTAAAGGGTCCAATAATTTCTAATTTAATACTGGAAAGTTGTGGTAGAACGTTTTCCAAACAGAAAAAATACATTTAATTGAAAAAGGTTAATTTTGATCAACGTATTAATATGATAGTGTGATTTTTTAAGAGTATATTATGATAATTTCATTCATAAAATTACAGTTATAAACTAGAAAAGTATTTTTTTTAAAGTCAAGAATACCTCTTTTGATTTTAAAATTTGTTTTTAAGGGGGTGAACATGGTATGATTCCAACTTCCCTCCCCCTTACCTTTTTTTTTGTGAGGCATAAATTATCCCTTTTGCACTACACTCGTCACATGGTTCCCACCCGACACTCAATTCCCTTAAACCTCCAACTAATTCCCTGACTGCTGTCCCAAATAGCAGATCTTGGGGGTAGGGAGTATTGGGTTGGAATTCCACTTTTTTGGACGATCAATGCATTTGAAAAGGACATATGTTTGGACCCCTCTCACTAACTCCTGGGTTGACAACCCCTTTTAGAAATAGTACTTACATAATAGAATAGCAATTGCGGACCGTTAATGAACAATTCCCTTCTAGAACATGCAGATGAGTTGGCAATAAACCGTTGTTTGCATTGCATTTTGTGAGGCTTAAATATCAAGTACAAACAAAGTAACTTCTAAGATGTGCTGTATAATGTAATGTTCATTAAAGCCATAAAGGATATTGATTCAAGACACGTGTACAAGAAACTGGTAATACTGGTAGTACAATTCATAACATAAAGACAATATTATACACGAACAACAACATAAACATATTTATTCTAAAGAGACGATAGACATTTCACAGCTCATTTGTCTCTGAAAACGAACTTTAATATATCATTCACACGTTTTTCAACTTATAAATTCGACGTTTAATCAGAGACCTGACTGCTATGACCAAACCTGACAAATAGTCCAGTTATTTCTTAAGTATCAAGTCCGTTCGCTAGTCCAAATAATCATTGTAATGATTGGTACAAGTCAAATCGGCACCTGGTCAAATCGGCACCCATAGAATAAGTCAAATCGCCACCTGGTCAAATCGGCATCTAGTCAAATCGGCACTCATTTAAAGTCAACTTTTCCTGTTTTCTCGTTTAGCCCTACTCTGGTGTAGTCCTCTATGGATTCAAAAATTACTTTGAAGTTATCTTTCCAATTACAATTTATTTTTTTGGGGTCTCCTTAACTTAAGACCATGAGATAACCTTTTTGGAAATTATGTAATGATCACTAGTAATAACAAGGTTAGTAGGGCTGAAATATACGCGAGTGGGAACAGTCATATGTTGGAGGGGTCTTTTCTCCGTTAATCTTCTAAATACAATTAATTATCTATAAAACTGAGATCTTTAAACATTTAATCTGCAAAAAATTATATAAAAAAATGTCGACCGTTCTAAAAAATAAGTTGGTTAACCAATTATAACAGTGGTTAATTATAAAATAATTGGAAATAGACAAGACACTTTCGATTTCAGTTTACAATGATTATTTACTTTCTTCGTGTAAACATCATTAAAAAAAGGAAACTTTTGTAAGTACAACGTAATGGTCATTGAACATTCATTAATTTCTTGTTGATAGTGAAAATATCTCTTTAAAAAGGAGTAGGTTCAGTAAGACCCGTTTTTGGCCCCAACATATAGCAGTTTTACAAAATTGTTAAAATGTAACTTTTAGTTCTTTATTTGATAGTAGAATGCTTCTGCTACAAACAAATGGGCGGTTTTTGACAATACAATGCACATATATCGGGTATTAACACCATGAAGTCATGCTAAAGTACTGAAATGTTCACAATTCTAGAATTTTAGTTAAATTTTAGACGGTTTCCGTGTAAAACGAAAGTGGTCGCATTCGTGTTCATCCTAAATATTGAAATGTAAGTTGTATTTGATGATAATACAACATATATAAAGATTGAGGATGAACACGAATGCGGCCACTTTCATTTTTGACAAAAACCATCTGAAAATGACAATTTTCGGCCTATTTGGTAGATTTTTCATATTTGAGCTTGAATCGGATCGTTTTTAATGACTAAATTAGTTAACATCTTTCACATAAATTAATTGAATCTAATGAAAAAGACACTTAAGTGTTTAAAAAGTGATCAAAATCTTTCATCAGACCTACTCCTTTAAGAATACAGTCGTAACACAAAGTGTCGTTTTCTTTTATGTAGTGAGAGGTTTAACCAGCTATTGAACCAGTTTTATATTCTAGTTTATACATAAGGAAATGCCTGTACCAAGTGTGGAATATGACACTTGTGTTCCATTGGTTTGGTGTGTTAGGGTTTTGATTTTTAAATGTTAAGGGACTTCTCGTTTGGAATTTCTTTGGATTTTGATTTTATTGTTATTTCACCTTTTACAGAGTTCATATTATTGCATTTTATCCTATAATATATAATTAAAAGCTTATCAAAAGGAGTCGATATCGATAAGTTTAACACTGTATTAATACAAAAGCTACTTAAATATAGTAACAGCCCAATATAAGAATAAACTATAAAAAAAGAAAAAATGGCATGCGTGCTTAAATACAAAAAATAAAAAATCCATACAAAAAGTTGGTAATCAACAGGTAATAATATGATTGTAATTGAAAAGAAACATGATTACATAAACCTGAGTTGTTTTGCACTGCAATCTATCTTATTATTATTACTACTAATTAATTGTTATTAAAATGTTGAATCTGAATCTGTTTATACATTGCAAAATATAATTGATTGATAATGGCTGTTATTGACCTGTTTATTGTACTAATTAAACTATTCAGCTTTTCCAGAATCTAGTTATGAGACTGATTAACTTAAAAAGTGTAGTGTCAAGGGTTGAAAATTAAAAACTGACAACAGAATCAAAAGGACCAGTAATTGAACGAATTACGTAATCACTAAAACATCCAAATATATTTTTACACCTTTAATATTTAATTTCAAAATTTTATATATGTATTATTACAAACGTTAATTATAAGTTCTTTGAAAGTAATCGAGAAACTAGTTAAATACTGAAACATATGTTGTTGAATACTTACTAGAGGCACAGAGGAAACGATGTCTTTTCTTAGTTTTGTTTTGTTTAGTTGAGGCAACTAATACAAGAAGGGACATTCATAATATCCAGAAGAGATTATACGACGAGTGCCACATGTGGAGCAGGATCTGTTTACCCTTCTGGATCACCGGAGATCATCCCAAGTTTTTTGTGGGAGTTCATGTTGCTTAATAGTTAGTTTTCTATGTTGTATCTTTTATACTTTTACTTGTTTTTTCCTTTTAAGCCATTTGGTTGTCAGTTTGACTTCGATCTATGAGTTAATGTCCTTCTGGTATTTTTCTCCCTCTTTTTAAAGCAGCGATGAGGGTATGATATGATTATTTAATATTGTCTGCTAAGTCGGCCGGTACAAACACAAATTGGTTTGCGAGTACTTGAATATAAGAGTAGATGTGGTTTGATTTTAAATGAGACAACTCTTCTCAAAAGACCGAGTGACATAGAAATAAATAACTATATATCATCGTACGACCATCAGCAATGAGCAAAGCCAATACCACATATTCAGCTGAAGTTTGTTTCTTATTCTAGAAATAGCTACTCTTTTTAATTATAATTTATTTCTTATTTATTTTCAGAATGGGATATTCGAATATCGACAACAATCATACATTTATTCAAGTACGAATCCATATGTTTTTCATCAGATTTTTTCTGTTTACACCAATTGATCTAAGAGCGTCTTTTGTGACCCGATGAAACTGTTTCCAATCTATTTTCGATAAAGGACGATATCGTGGTCCTTTTTAAAAAAAGTTTTTAACCTCCCGGTCTTGAACGACATTGATGTCCGCGTAAAAACATGGACATTTGGATCGTACTCACGTCTGCAGTTAGTGACGCATAATGAAAAATCAAACTCCTGCTGTTTTATTTATGTAAACGAAATAACAGGTTCTTCTGTTTTATCACAATATAGAGCTCGAGGTATAAAAGATTTTAAAGTAGAGCCATAGAATACACTTGAAACATGAATGAAATCAATTCCTCTGTTAATATATTTAATTTTCAGAAAAAGCCGTTTATGATCTTTAGTTTAAATTGTTTTAGATATAATAGTAAAAGTGTAGATTTTTGCTCGCTTTTAAAACAAACCTGTTATTTGTAGACTTCCGTCTTTACAATATCTTTAAAGCAAAGCATTCGTATACTCTTTCATTGCACAAATTATGCATATCTACTTGACCAATACAATAATAATGATGTATGAAGATTACTAAAATTCATCTTGTCCGGAAATTGGAAGTAAAACTTATATCGGGTGGTTACAAAAACACAAATGTATACCATTTGAATATGCAGCAATTTCATACTTCGTGTCAGCAGCTCTTATGCAATTGCCTCATCATGCCTAACCTTATCATGCCTCACCTTTCTAGCTGTAACATGTATCATATGATTCCCACTTCGATTCTGCTTTAAGGTTAATATTTGCAAAGATAACATACACAAATTGAGAGAATGATAATAGAGAAATTACTTTTGACAGATCAGACACACGAAACAAGGTATCGAAACCAAATAATTAAAGTTACTAGTATCCGAAGGAAAAAAATGTCATCTGTATATCAGTTAAATGACAAAACGAATAATGTAATTCTTTTATTGCCAAGATTTTGTAAAACCTGTTCCCGACCAATATCAAAAACTGACTAGGATGCCATGTAATTGCAAACGAAATCCTGTCTAGGTTAACATGGCCATATAAAGATATTTCGTTACCTGTATTTAAAGGCTAATACTGGTGTTTTAGAACGATTGTTTTGCAAAATATTAACAGAAATACTTTACACGTCTCATACGCCCAAAAGTAAAGAAAATAAAGTCACAATACAAACAAATTTATTCCTTAAATATAAATATTTATAAAATTATTCATACATACAGAAAAACATAAACATGTTTTGAGGATTTGGATATTATTCTTACTCATCAATCCATTCAATATATTAAGCATGATAAATTAAGAAACCGTCGAGCCAACTTATAGGAACGTATCATATCTAAAAGCAAAGCATATCTCATTTGTGTAGTAGGATAATGCAATTCACTGTTAATGTGTTGTATATGAAATCACTAAATAATTTATATAAAATGCTTTTGTATTGAAACTTATTTAGATGAAAACAAAATTCAAATTTGTACTTATTATGCGCTGATTGTGTGTGAAAATTCATCAGGTCGACTGCTGATAGCTTAGTGTGTCAGCTTTTTCTGGATGTACACATGAACGGCATCATTCAAAAATAATCATAATTAATACTCTTTAGGAAAATTGCAAATCAGTTTGCTGAATGTTTTCAATGCAATATTCCGAACGGCGAGGTTAAAGCAAACGTAGATTTCCACATATCATTTATTTTCTAAATGCTATTATATTACATTTCGAAACTAAATAATAAAATCACGATACTATTTTATCATGTAATTTTATAGTGATCAAAGGTACCAGACTTATAATTTTATACATTATGTATATGTCAATGTCAAATAAAGGTCCTGATGATATTCGAAACACCGTCGTATGTTAATACACCTTCCTGCCAGACATTATGTATATGTCAATGTTAAATAAAGGTCCCGATGATATTCGGAACACCGTCGTATGTTAATACACCTTCTTGCTGGATATTATGTATATGTCAATGTCAAAAGATGTAGAATATGACAAGGAGAAAAGAAACCAGAAGAAGAACAACTATTATAAAACATAATAAATTCCTTTGTTGATTGGGAAACCAAATAAAATATTTCAAAAAGAAAAATAATAAAAAAAAATATGATATTGATATTAAAATATTTTATATATTGTTTGTCTACTTAGCTTTTAATCGATATATAAGTTAAGGTAAGTTAACATTAATGAGTAAAACGATATTTCTATTGTATGTAGGGTAACTTGTACTTCATATTACTTCCCGATGTCTGCTTTACGTGTGTGTCCGAAGCTGTATTTTAGACTCGAACACTTTATTTGGTTTTGGATACTCATATCTAATAACCTGAAAATATCATTGCATCTAAAGAAACGTTATATTTAACTTGAAAATATAGCAGTTTGTTATCAGTTGTACTGCAAAAGATTGTTGCGATATAACTTTTATGTTTATATGACGTCATTAATTGCTGATACTTGATATCTTTATTAATGCCAAAAATCAACATAAATTGTCTCCACTTAACAATCCTATTGAATAAGAAACACTTGTTTGTTGTTGTCTGGGTACAAAGATGACTCCGTTCCATTAAGACATTCTTCTTTCAGTGTACATACGTTTGTGTTCTGGTCATACTCTGCAGCAGAACATAAAGTCTTCGTGATGCACGTACTTGTACACTGAATTTTACTTTTCAATACAGATGAGCTTAAAACAGGACCGAAATATCCGTATCCGATTTTCCCACATGCATAGATAGTGGTTCCCAAACCTTAAATAGAAAAATTAACTTTGTTTTAAACCTAATTATATATGTACATGTGGCTTTTTTATTTTTATTTGGATGGAGATGTGTCTCATTGGCACTCACACCACATCTTCCTATATCTATATAATATTTTAAAAAGTTTGCTACAATATTGGGTTTTCAGTCCGCTCCATAAAAATACACCCGTCAGTACACACAGCTATTAATCACCATAAAGATATAAGGACATACTATGTTGCCAATGGGGAAATATTCACTAAAGACAACAGGAATGACTTTACACTTATGATAAATCATAAACTAAAGTAATTTTCTACAATCAAAATTCATAAAAACAGGTTTTATCTTATCAAATTATCTAGTATACTTAATTTAATATACCGTTCACATTGTTATTCATTCATTTCGTTATTCCACAGTATAATGTTCATTATATTACATATTGTTTTTAGTCACCGTGAAAGTATAAGAACATAGTTTTATTTAATTTTATGTTTCGGGTTTCTCATTTGTTTACGTAATCACGTGATTTGTAATTTATTATTTTTCTTTTTTCACTATATTTAACTAGAGGCTCTAAAGAGCCTGTGTCGCTCACCTTGGTCTATGTGAATATTAAACAATGGACACAGATGGATTCATGACAAAATTGTGTTTTGGTGATGGTGATGTGTTTGTAGATCTTACTTTACTAAACATTCTTGCTGCTTACAATTATCTCTATCTATAACAGTACTTTCTGTGGAAAATGTTATTGAAAATCTTCAAATTTTAAGAAAATTGTTAAAAATTGACTATGAAGGGCAATAACTCCTTAGGGGGTCAATTGACTATTTTGGTCATACTGACTTATTTTTAGTTCTTACTTTGCTGTACATTATTGCTGTTTACAGTTTATCTCTATCTATAATAATATTCAAGATAATAACAAAAAAACAGCAAAATTTCCTCAAAATTACCAATTCAGGGTCAGCAACCTAACAACCGATTATCCGATTCATCTGAAAATTCCAGGGCAGATAGATCGTGACCTGATCAACAATTTTACTTCCTGTCAGATTTGCTCTTAATGCTTTGGTTTTTGAGTTATAAGCCAAAAACTGCATTTTACCCCCATGTTCTATTTTTAGCCATGGCGGCCATCTTGGTTTGTTGGCCGAGTTACCGGACACATTTGTTTAACTACATACCCCAATGATGATTATGGCTAAGTTTGGTTAAATTTGGCCCAGTAGTTTCAGAGGAGAAGATTTTTCTAAAAGATTACTAAGATTTACGAAAAATGGTTAACAATTGACTATAAAGGGCAATAACTCCTAAAGTGGTCAACTGACCATTTTGGTCATGTTGACTTATTTGTAGATCTTACTTTGCTGAACATTATTGCTGTTTACAGTTTATCTCTATCTATAATAATATTCAAGATAATAACCAAAAACAGCAAAATTTCCTTAAAATTACCATTTCAGGGGCAGCAACCCAACAACGGAATGTCCGATTCATCTGAAAATATCAGGGCAGATAGATCTTGACCTGATGAACAATTTTACCCCGTCAGATTTGCTCTAAATGCTTTGGTTTTTGAGTTATAAGCCAAAAACTGCATTTTACTCCTATGTTCTATTTTTAGCCATGGCGACCATCTTGGTTGGTTGGGCGGGTCACCGGACACATTTTTTAAACTAGATACCCCAATGATGATTATGGCCAAGTTTGGTTAAATTTGGCCCAGTAGTTTCAGAGGAGAAGATCTTTCTAAAAGATTACTAAGATTTACGAAAAAATGGTTAAAAATTTACTATAAAGGGCAATAACTCCTAAAGTGGTCAACTGAATATTTTGGTCATGTTGACTTATTTGTAGATCTTACTTTGCTGAACATTATTGCTGTTTACAGTTTATCTCTATCTATAATAATATTCAAGATAATAACCAAAAACAGCAAAATTTCCTTAAAATTACCATTTCAGGGGCAGCAACCCAACAACGGAATGTCTGATTCATCTGAAAATTTCAGGGCAGATAGATCTTGACCTGATGAACAATTTAAACTCGTCAGATTTGCTCTAAATGCTTTGGTTTTTGAGTTATAAAACTGCATTTTACTCCTATGTTCTATTTTTAGCCATGGCGGCCATCTTGGTTGGTTGGGCGGGGCATCGGACACATTTTTTAAACTAGATACCCCAATGATGATTATGGCCAAGTTTGGTTAAATTTGGCCCAATAGTTTCAGAGGAGAAGATTTTTTTAAAAGATTACTAAGATTTACGAAAATTGGTTAAAAATTGACTATAAAGGGCAATAACTCCTAAAGTGGTCAACTGACCATTTTGGTCATTTGACTTATTTGTAGATCTTACTTTGCTGAACATTATTGCTGTTTACAGTTTATCTCTATCTATAATAATATTCAAGATAATAACCAAAAACAGCAACATTTCCTTAAAATTACCATTTCAGGGGCAGCAACCCAACAACGAAATGTTCGATTCATCTGAAAATTTCAGGGCAGATAGATCTTGACCTGATGAACAATTTTACCCCGTCAGATTTGCTCTAAATCTCTATCTATAATAATATTCAAGATAATAACCAAAAACAGCAATTTTACCCCGTCAGATTTGCTCTAAATCTCTATCTATAATAATATTCAAGATAATAACCAAAAACAGCAAAATTTCCTTAAAATTACCATTTCAGGGGCAGCAACCCAACAACGGAATGTCTGATTCATCTGAAAATTTCAGGGCAGATAGATCTTGACCTGATGAACAATATTACTCCATGTCAGATTTGCCCTAAATGCTTTGGTTTTTGAGTTATAAGCCAAAAACCCGCTTTACAATGTGGTGTGCAATTGAGTGTCAAAGAGACAGTTCTACATCCAAAACAAAGTGAAGGAACTGTGATCAATTATAGGCTACAGTACGGCCTCGAATGTGTGTAAATACATGCATTTTTATATACAATTAAATCTGTGTGTTAGTACAATTTTATGTATAACGGAGGACATTTCTGAAACTTATATATACAACAAACCTTCTTCTAATTTTAACAACATTTAAACATCCTTATACTTAATGTAGTAAGTCGAGTACACCTTATCAAGCTAAAACATGTTTCATAAGTTTTCAGGATGTGAATTTATTGAAATATATTGTGTTATTTAGAAAAATGCCACCTTCTTATGTATCGTAAATAACTTTGAAATCACCACCAGAAGACAGTGAAATAAAGACTGATCATACAGTTTCAAAATATACAAGCGAGATTGATCGTACAGAGAGAAATTCAAACAAGTGTAATTTTCTTATTTTTGGCTTCAAAGATCTGGTTGAAACTTTTACCACTTGAAATATACTTCATTTAGTTAATTAAGTCTGGTTTTTACGTTATTTTGTACACTAAGAGGGTAAAAGATTATTTTTATGTTCATCGACTGATTTTTCTTAGTGATGCACTTGAAAATCTCTTGATTAAGGCAAAGCTACGAATAACGAATGTGCTGAATTTAATTCTAAACCATTTGAGAATATCGATGTCAGCTGAATTAATCATTAAGCAATGTACAGATGATCAACTGATGATCGTTTAATTCAGTATATCCATCAAATTCAAAATGTGATCCAAAAAGTTCTCGCTTCGAAAATCGCGACTTCGGATAGCTTACAGAATAGTATCTACACTGTGTCCATGTTAATAAAAATATTAACATCGAATTAAAAACATTTCTAGAAACATTGAGTCAATATCATTTCAAACAAACATTCTGAGAGTATCGCATGACAATACGTAGTCCACTAACGGTTAAAATTCATTGTAATGGAACGAAATTCTTACTTGATCTATAACTTGTCATGGTTTATTTAACTACATAAAAATATCAAGTCAATATCTTCAGTCGTGACGTAAAAACCTGTTGAAAACTGACTATTTATGTGATTTTGTTTTATGTCTAAGACCATAACTCTGCACAAAATCATCAGACTGCAACAAAATACAAACTTGATCTGTAACTTGTCATGATGTATATTCTACTTATCTTATCAATATGTTCAAGAATGACAAAAAAGTGTGGAAAACTCATTATTTTAGTGAATTTACACATGCCCCGAGCGATGATATTTGTTAATTTCATCCCTCGTTAACACTCCGGATAAATTCAGATATCATGGCCGAGGTCATTTATAAATTTCAAACAAATCTATGCCTTCCATTCTGGAAGGTCTTTACCTGAACGAAAAGAACAGCTAAACTCGTGAATGTTGGAGTATTTCTTACATAAAATATATTCTTTATCAAAAATGGATTATTATCTAAATAAAAGAGTTCACTTCATCCATGTTTTTTTAATATAAAGCATTCAGAAAATTAGTTTATAGAGAAGAAAAAAGCAGACAAACCTACCAAAAAAATGCTTCAAACAATTTTTAAAACAAATGAGTTAGTTCCCTTTGACCAGAAGTCTAGTAATTAATAAGTAGTTTGTAAAAAAAAATAATTCTAGGGAAAGGGCTTTCAGTGAACAAAGAAAAAAGCTAAAATCGTGAATATTGAACTTGACCTGTAACTTGTCATGTTGAACAATACACCAAAAATCAAATCAAAATCTTCAAGCATGAAAAAAACCCTAGAAAACTAATTTGCTGGACTGAGAGATGAACAAACAGACAGACGGACAAACAAACAAACAGACAGACATTCAGACGGTAGGAGTGCAAACCCTTATTCCCCTTCGACTTCGGTAGGGAACTAATATCAGTAACATCGAATCAATATCGTTTCCAAAAATAGTAACATCAAGCTCAATATCATTTTCAAACGTTCACTATTTATATATATGCAAAAGTAATATATAAATTAAAGACTGTCTCTCAGTCAATAAATTAAACATGAATCTGTTAGATTATATTGAACATCGAACATCATCCTCGGTCAATCATTTTACAACATGAAACCACAACAATCAATTGAAACTTCAAATTAGTTACAGATTCCATTGCGGAAGTCCGTTTACAGAGATAAAGAAGCTGCCAAACTTTTATCATTTCATCACAATAAGCATGTATGTTCCTGTGGACACATTGTTTTGTATGTAAATCGTTTTCCCCAAATTAGTAGCAATATATACCAAGTTCGCCTCCATATGGGCTATACAATTCCCAACTCATTCGGTATTTAAGTACTCACAATTTGTAAAACGTCACAAGAATCTGAGCACAAAGTTGATGAACCAGGGATATGTTTAAGAACATCGCGGCCTTTTTCTAAGGAATTCAACGGAAGATAGCAAGACTATGTTGATATATATTATGTATTGAATCAACTAATAACACAAAAAATAAACGATGGTCTTGAAATATATAAATTCAAGGTACTTACTTTGATTATCATCTTAATAATGTTTTATAGTATTCTTTTTTTTTATCTTTGTAAAATATTACTTTTACTGTTTAGTATATTTTTGGTAATACCCATGTGACGTGGCTCGGTACCTATACATTCCGTCATTGTGTTACTGTACAATGGTAATTAATATGTGCTAATTTGCTTCATTTATATGCCTTTTGTTTTTTCGTCTGTTTCTTTTGTTCACACATTGTAGTCAATATATTAGAATTTCATACGACTGTCATACAAGTCAGAGTTTTGGCTAGCTTTAAAACCAGGTTTAATCAACCATTTCTGCATAGGAAAATTCAGGAATACGACAGTTATTATTCATTCGTTTGATGTGTTTGAGCTTTTGATTTTGCCATTTGATTAGGGACTTTCCGTTTTGAATTTTCCTCGGAGTTCGGTATTTTTGTTACATTTTTTATCTTACTATGACAGCTTTTGCTCAATTGATTTAACAATTATTGTACAATTACAGAAACTCGTGTCACCTAATTCAGACTTTTTTTTAGACTTGCCAGTGGACTTACTCCTAAAGTTACATGCTTAAAGTAGATGACAGTCTTCAACTTAAAATGTATCCAAAATAATAAAAGTGTAACAATGAATTAAATCAATTGTTCTACCTGATTCATGGAGGCTGTTTACTAGATTTCCATACACTTCTATTTCACAAATGGCTAAGTATCCCGTATCCCTGCGTTTAATCCTTACATACCTTCCTTTAGTATTAGGAGGGCATGTTACCGTGATTCTCTGATTTGCTATTGGCTGATAGTGACAATTAATTTTATCTCCTTCCTCTAGATTATTCCAATTATTGCATGTACATGTTGGGAAAATTATTTCAACATCAAAGTTATTGAGATAGTGAGCTGAGAATAAAATAAATATTAAACTTGAGTATGTAATTGTAACTGAAATGCTAAGATAAGATTGCCTCAACGCTAGACAAATATTCACACAAGAAGGTATGTATGGGGGTCGTCTTTAACAATTTCCAGCTGTCGGTGAAGTGTTCCAAATAGAAGGCACTGACTTTACTTCAAGTGTTTTTTCCGTTTTATCAGCTCTTAAACATTTGTTAAGGTTTTGGCGCGCGCATCACTAGGTCGATACTTCTTCTGTTAGACTGTTAGTTCTGAATATATACCGGGTCCAGTAGCATAGTGAAACGTTCTGATTTGTTATCCGGGTTTGGATTTATGTTTGGTTATTTTTTTTTATATTCAATCCGCTTTTCAAGCATCACTGAAAATACTATAATTGTCGAAATGAGAATCTAGTGCGGTAACACTTACTCTGTTAATGATATCATTTACCTTCATGTTATGGTCTTGCTTTACTTGTGACTTACACAGATATTTTAAAGTAAAGACATCCAACTGAATTACGTTTAACCTATTAAACTTTCAACAAAACTTAACTGAATATTGAACATTAAACAATATTTATCAAATAAGCAGGCAGTATTGTTTAAACTATAACAATTTAATGAAAACGTGGTATCGAACGGTGATATTATTTACAATCACACAATATTTTGTTTTTCCCTTACAAACATTTTAAATTTTTCGAATTAAAAAAAAGTAACTAAAACACCCAATTAAATTATACAAATAACATATAAGACAAGTTTAAGACTTGCGAAAAAAGACATATCCGAAAAAGTATCTATGCTGTTTTTTCGTCAAAATTTTCAAATGATTTTAAGTCACTTGTAGATATATATGCAGTTACTATCCTTTTGCATTCCACGGGGTGTAAACACGAAGAGATGCTGGAGGCGTACATTACTTCTTTTATTTCATTTTTCATATGGGTGGAGATAACGATATGTTTTCAATATTTCTTATGCCATTTATAAGCTTGTTTCATTAACAATGTCTGAATACCCTGCACTTTTATTTCTTTAATAACTTATTTGTTGAATAAAGCGAAATAAAGTTTTTCATTTAGGCTAGCTGTGAACTTAAGTACAAGTCAATCTTAAGTTTTCTATTAAGTTTTTGTATACTGTTGTTTGTCTTTTTGTGTTTTATTTTTGCCATGATGTTGTTTTATTCAGAATAGTTAATTTTCGACTTATCAGTTTCAATGTCACTTGTTTATCTTTTGCCTCTGTTTCATTATACATTTTATTCCTAAATATACAAATAATTTTCGTATTATACATGGTCCCTCTTAAATTACTGATTATATGCTTTGTAAACAACAGCGTGATAACATTTTCGATATATCTATACATAGCTCTGACTCATATAATGGCTGTTACTATTTACCTTCCACGTAAGTCAACAAGTATCGTAACCATGCAAACACTATATATGGATTTCGTTGAGTTCAAATTGAAATTAAAACAAAAACTACATAATCGTTATTTTCATTAAAATGAATAACAAAAAAGGACAATGCATAAGATCTTAAAAACTATAGAAGATCAAAATAAAATCCATTATCTAGCATTGGCGCATTTACGTCATGTCAAAACATGACAATGTCAAAACATGACGACGTCAAAACATGACGACATACGCATGAACACTCTCAAGCTGAAGATTATTCCATTACGTGTACGCTCTAAATTCGGATGATAGTTCTGAGGTACATGTTGTTTCATTATCTATTCAATTGCCTTATTTGCACATTGATGGATTGCAGAAATTCGACATGGCGACACACTACTTAGTTACGATATGCCATCTGTGGGTTTGACAGTAAACAGTGGACAACGAATTATTATTATAAATGGGTTTAGAATAATAAGAATTGATCAATGTGTTATAGTGACTATTTAAGGAATGATTCAAACAAGCATTATATCTATTGAAATGTGTAGCAGATGTTACTTTTAATGGAATGTACTGCTTATAAATATATCTTTCGCAGATTTGTCTAACTTCAAAATATCATGTTTCATAATAATTGGGAAGAAGATGATACATGTATGTTAGTACAAATACTATACTTCTGAAAATCCTATTACGCTAAACGAGCAATCAGTTATTCGAACAGCGCTATGCCTTTATTTATCGGCACTTTTGCATAGCACATGATTAATCTATAACCAGACAATTTTCAAAAGATTTTATCTGATTTCTGAGGTTTTAGTTGATTTTCACGTTTTTAATAGCGTTATACTACTATTACCTGTATTTGAAACTTTAAAGAGATACAGACATGCATTTGTAATATTTATATATTAATATAACGTGCTTTATTTGTATGATATGGTTAACCTGAGAACAGAATACAACTCACCGCAACAATCTGTACGTCCAAAAATATCTACTTCATTAATGGTATAAACATTTTGAAGGTCGACTGCCCACCATGACTGCTGATAAGCTACACTGTCTGAATGCGCGCATATTAAATCCCCATGAACTGATCTATCTGACTTATCTCCATCCAGGGCAAATGTAGAGTAATATTGTTCAAATGTGGAAGAAAGCTTTGTTGGTTTCCTAAATGCAATATTTACATCTGCAAAAGCTTAAACATAAAATGGCACTTAAATATTATATGTATATAAATATTCAATTATTATTAATATTGATTGACAGAATTAAAAACTAATAAATCTGATCTGTCTCCATCAAAAACAGCAAAAGTAGAGGTAGATCATATGTAATCACGCCTCCCTTATTTTAAGATCGAATATATAGAAAACTGTGTGGGTCTCTTTAATGCACTATTGGCAGCTGCATGAGCTTAAACTAACAAATGCAAATCAATATTATACGTATTATTGTTTCTGTATATATGTATGACTCTTAAAAATTCAAGAGTCTGTCCTAAGTTCATGTAAATTATATGGCCTTCCAAATACTGTTTCGATTCCCAACATAACTGAAGAGACATTAATTGTCGATATCCGATATGGTGTACTAATGTTTACACTTTTTGTTTGCTGTATACCATCTTTTCCGCAAGTTTATTGTTTTCTGTTTGGCATAAAATCAATATTTAAGATCCATTTTGTTACATCTGGGGATTCGTTAAAATGGAAATCACCAATGGCAGTCAGCAAGGTTTAAAAACATCTGCTGGTCAAATGCTTTTTTTGAAATATACTTTTTCACTGTCTTGTTTTTTTGGAAATGTTGTTTTATCTGTATTTAGACCACTCTACCAAGAAATTTGTTTTCCTGCACACGGATAAAAACCGCAATTTCACACGTATAAAAATTGCGTTTTGTTAAACTATACTTTTTTCCTTTTTTTGGTCTTTTGGAAAATGTTGTTTGTGCTGTGTTTAGACCCCTCAACCACGATATTTGTTTTCCATGTACACGTATAAAAACTGCAGTTTATATCTAACGCAATCATAGGTTTGAACGCTGTTTTGTATATATGATATATAACACATAAGTCTGTAATTGATTTCTTTAATTTGCTTTCAAAATTAGAATTCATAGAAGATTTCAATCCTACAATACATAGATATAGGAAAATGTGGTGTGAGTGCCAATGAAACAACTCTCCATCCAAATAACAATTTATAAAGGTAAACCATTATAGGTCAATGTACGGCCTTCAACACGGAGCATTGGCTCGCATCGAACAATAAGCTTTAAAGGGCCCCAACATTACTAGTGTAAAACCATTCAAACGGCAAAACCAAGGTCTAATCTATATAAAAAACGAGAAACGAGAAACACGTATAAATTACATAAACAAACGACAACTGAACTACTGTACATGTACATCATTTGCAGCGGGATTAAACGTTTTAATGGTACCAAACCCTCTCCTTTTTTCTGACACAATAGTATATCATCACAACATAGAAAAAAACAGGATAAAATATCAATTGGAAGGCTTAACTTAATCAAAAAACGTAAATTAACACACTATGAACGAATAAATTTATCTGCGATACCTGAATGCAAATACATAGTTCATAAAATATTAGGGACAAACATTCAAGGTAAAAAAGCAAAATAAACAAGTCCAAACAAAGCCATGGCAAGACACCACCGCAAAATACTTAACAACTCTTAGAAAATAATCACTTTTGAAAAAACGGTTTTCATAATATACACAGGTAAACATGGTAAATGAAAATTAACTTTGTCGTTTTACATATACTACTTCTGTGTAAATAAAATTTTCCAAGAATTAGGAATACCAAGAAAGTTCTGTCAAATAAATACCTAATTTAGCACTAGATACTTATGGGGTGAATATCAACAATATAACTATACAATTAGAGCTAGATAAAACATCCCTGTACAGATTTAAGAAGAATAATCTTGATGTTCATACAAATGTAGTACAAAGAAGTGAAAATAAGTAGGTATTTCAAATAATCAAAGCTGGTATATAGACAAGATCCATATTAATAAAAAATACCAAAAAAGCATTACAAATTGTATCAACAGGTCAAATTAACAAGAAAGTGCTATTTGAGAGTACTCACAGTACTACATAATTGATTTGAATTCTGAGATCTTGTTCCGTTGGTGATATATTTTCATTTTTCGTATATACTCAATCGAATTATTTTAGTCAGAAATGTTTGAAAATTTGAAGAAGTGTGATAAGAAACAACATCTACTTTAAAATAGAAATAATGTACCTAATGCTATCTATACATTAAAAACCTGGTATACTAGTCAACAAAAGAAACGATACACGAATTTTCAAATTTCAAGATGAAGTTTGTGTTCCGTTTATAGGGCCAATATTGAAGGTAGTAATACCTAATGACCACGGAAATATAAATCCTTTCATTAATGTTTCTTGCTTTTGTGACGACATTAGGCGATTTTTTTTTGGGGACAAAATTTATATAAAAGGACAATTTAATAAAAAGAAGTTCCAACTAATGATGCTAATCTCTCATTTCAAAGCTAAGACAATGTTTGCCATCAATTCTTTTTTAAAAATCGTACAGATTCTTTATTTGTAAAGCAATGTTCGGCCCCACAAGAAATCGTTTAAATAAATGCATTATCCAATGATTTACCATAGACAGTATGTACACAGTGAAATTAAAAAAGAACCGACAACAATCTTAAAACTAATCCGTAAGGTTCCAAATGTACAGTGTGTTGTTTTCATATCTAAAGCATTGATTTGAGACGAAATTTTTTTTTCTTTTTTTGCTTTTTTTTAGATTTCGAAAAACACATTTTTTTTACCAAAAATTAAAAAAAAAAACAATATTTCAACCCATTAGTTACAATATGAACATAACTTGATTAGCATATTCAATATTTTAAAACAAATTTGAAAATTTATTTAGTACTTAGAAAATCGTGTGTCGATTTTTGATCCAACTTTCCGCAAAAATAATTTGCAACCTATGAACTTTTACACGGAATTTTGTTACTCTCCGACAGTGATGTGATGTTTAGAAGAATATCGTATCACAATAAAATCTCGATTAATGTTATGCATACATATTTCGGTACAGAATGGTGCAATAACTATAATAATAAACTACCGAAACAGAATTCAGCCATTATATAAAATATATGTACGTTATTAAAATAATACATTACCCCACGATATAATAAGATATATCAATTCTAAAACATTTTTGTCTAACATAATACGTAGCTGTATCCACTGCATCGTTGACAGCAACCCGTCCAAGAGAAGAACTAAAGTCAATGTATAATTGTTTTTCACTTGTTACGTTGATTGACAAAGCCTGATTCTGTCAGTTTTCATGAACTGTCTCTTTTTTTAGTTTGCCTTGAGTTCGTGGTTTTTGTTATACTTTTTTTTTATCATACAGCATCCTAATTTTGATTGGTTGTTAGTGGTGTAATAAATAGTGTTACAGTATAGAAAGTTTCCTTTAGATTTTTCAAGTTTTTATGGATTTCGATAAAGACGTTTTACATGTTATAAATTCCTCATTGATTTTGCTTCAAAAATTATAATATATCTTTTTTCAGAGGGAATTATTGAGTAGGAATGCATTGTGCAGACATGCAACCAGTAACCTCTATGTTTTAGAATGTGAAATCTAAGGCATTGTACAGCTATTAATAAGGAATTAAAATTCCGATAGATTTCATTGAAAATTATTTTAAAACGAAATATTTTATAAGATGTACTATACGTAAACGAATCTTATTTCTTTATTTCTCCTACTTAGCAATAAAACCCATTCAAATGAAATGAATATCTAGTATCTTTTGTCTTGCTGTTTTACGAATTTTCTGATGAGTTTTCGAAATAAAAAATGTAAACAAAACCGATGAATAAAAAACAAAATAAATTGTGCTTTCTCAAATCTATAAATTAGTCGTTGTATGTTTGCCTTTTTGTACCTTGAGTTTCATTTATCTGTTTTTCACTATTGATATATTTTCGGACTTCTAAATAGGTTGTTAAGTTTACAAGCAGTATACAGTTTACAAAGAATTTTGTAATTTTGAATATCGTTTTCGTGATAAAAACAAATGATTTTATACTTTGTGATGTCACTGTAGAATAATGACTGTCGTACAAGTCTGCCGATTAAATACAGACGTCCCAGTTTTGTTACAGTATTGTGAACTTTCAACTCTTTTAAAGTCACGGATTATACTTTGAATATACCAGGTACTATATATGTATGTCAATGTGAAACTAATTATGTATATCCCAAACTGATGGGTAATTACAAATTTTAGTATTAGTCCGGCCGATCGGTGAAAAAATTGCACAAATAATGAGGAAGGACCAAATTTTGCATAATGGTACATTTTTGTGTACTAAGCAATATTAGCTATGGACTCACCGTAAAAATTTAATATGGCGGCTTATTTCAAGATGGCCGCCATGCATTCTAAAATATTTTCCAGTATCTCACAAACCACAGAGATTTTGATGATGGAGGCACAAAATTCAACATATTTGAATGATTTGGTGTACTGAGCAAGATTTTGTTTTGATCTATCTTTGATTTTCAAAATGGCCGCCTTGAAAAATAAGCAAATATTCATTATTGAGAATTGACCTAAATTTAATTATTTGATTCAAGTATAGTGTCATTTAGTCTCTGCTCCAGTTCTGTCCTTTTGATTTTGCCTGGCTCGTCATTTCATATACAAAGTAGTAGCTTTCATAAAAAGCTGCAGTAGTTGCTTTCAATATTGTTTATCTTGGGTCACGCATAAAAGCTGTTATTTGAAACTTATCTTGCCGTAAGATATTATTCAGTGCCCATCTTATTTCATGGGTTGAAATATTATGTAATTTGAGATATAATACTGTGATTTGAGAAATGTATAAACACATATCAGTGAAATGGCAGGAAGTGAGGACAACCAGAACAAGAACATTGAAATGGCAGATACTGCATCACTTGGGGATATGGAGAACCCCACAGCTAAAGACACTTTAAGAAATGACTAATCAACAATTGTACGAAGTATTCATAGCAGATATGAAATATAGTGCTCAAAGATTAGCTGAGATTGACTGCTATATAAAGCAGAGCGAAGCGCGAATTGATGAAATAAGTGTTGGTCTCATAACGATGCAAGCTGAACATAAAGAGGCAATGAATATTAATAATGAACAGATCGGAGTAATATCTCAGCAACTTCAGCAGACTGAAGACAGGATAGACCATAAGGCTAGTGGTAAGCGCTTTGCGAAATTGACGGTCAGACCAATGAGAAATTCAATGTTGTGGTGAGACGAAAGGACAAGATGATCATGACAACAACGGAGGAAGGAGACACAGTTCAATATAAAAGTGCATTTGAAAAGCAGGGTACTTTCCAACAAATGACATCTGTTGTAAGTTAATTAGTTGACAAGCGAAATAAAGAAGTTAAAATTGCTGCAATGGACACATCATCTATGCCAAAATTTGACCGTAGCCAGTACAATGCAAGTACACCAAAAGTACATAGCAAACTCCCTACCTTGGGTCTTTCCCTAAGTAGTTCGCATGAACATTCAACCGCACCAACTCTGTCGAAGGCAAATTTGGTGTCTTCACCTAAAGTCAGAAGTCCGTGGCCCTGCATGAGACAGTTACAATTATTCAACAACAACCTCCATTCAAGAAAATACAAGAAACCTCTGGTACTGATCAAGGATACCAGCAAAAGACTTTTGTGTCTTCTAACGCACATTTACCACCTAATAGGGTGTCAATCATATGTGATTTAGAGCAGTACACCATAACAGAAACAATTGCTGCAAGTGGATCCGATTAAGATCCTCCTATGATGACTGCAGTGCCTACAAATAATATCATTCCTGTCGCATCCTCCTTCTCCCACATGTATGACACCAATTATGACAACCTCGTCCTGGAGCTCTAACGTTCTTGCCACAGCAAGTTGACTCCACTAACCGATCCAGGAAAAAGAAGAAGAAACCAAAAGAGCGTGGCAAAAGCAAGAAAATTTTGGTGCCAGAGTCCGGAGCCGAAGCCCACAGCTACCAAAAATGCAAATATTCAATCGAAGAGGATCCATGACTTGGGAGGCGTTCATTTACCAATTTGAACGGACTTGCTCCTAGATTGCCAGACCAATGTTGCCTTGGAGGCCTTAAGAAAACCATTGAAACAGCGCTTCAGCAAGAAAGACGATCAGGCCGCAGATTGGAACCGAAGCATTTCTCCGAGGATGTAAAGACCAAACTTTTGCAAGGCATGTAATAGAGAGGAACCCAGAAATGATCAACAAGGCTTTAAAAAAAGTGCCAATTATGCCTATGGGAAAGTCTTCTTTGCTGATGGCGCAGTATCACCGACAGATTAAGGTAATACGAGCAGTTCTTTGGGAAAAGAAATGTGTAACCTCACTCAAATTGTCACAAAACTAGCTAAGGTTATGCTTTCAACTGATCAGCGTAACCATGGATTGGCCGATCAATATAACCTTGGGCCTTCTGATCAATTTAATCGTGGAAGGTCACCAGATTAATGGAAGATAACCTGACCAATATACACGTGGAAAATCCCCTGAACAATATAAATGCGGTAGATCGCCAGATAGAAATACATCCAAGTTTAATGCCTATCGACCAGCAACACCCACACCAAGCCAGAGATCATATAGTCCCTAAGGACAATGGTCAGCATCTCCACGGACAAGTTCCGTAAATCTCGGTAATTTTAAGCAACGATTACTTTCACCAGGATACAAATCAAAGCGCAACCCCAACAACGGAGTTTTAACAGAAACGGGTCCGGCCAGCAGTTTAACGCTCGACTACCAAGTCTACTGGCCATAAAACATCACCTCTTGTCAAAACCGAACAGAGGCCCACATCCTCGTCCGATATAGTCATCAGATGAACCATTGGAAAAAGACTAGCAGTACGAAGTACTATATATGAACAGAACATGAGCATGATTGTGGACACTGCTGCAATGATAACATTAATGAATGAGAAATTAATTCCAGCAGATAATGAAGATTCAGAGACCGTAACGCTACGTGGTTTGGGTGAACAGCTGGTTACTGGGATGATTATAAAGAACACCTCTCTTGACATTGATAAAGTAAACATACAATTGTATGTGTGCAAAGCGCCTTTAACTGACGATATTATAGTTGGGCTAGCTATTTTGGACCCATTGTGCGCATTGATAAATCTGATTACTCCCACACTAACCATCAATAACAAAGTGATAAATGCGGCATTTGTTAACAGTAGAGTAGAGATTTCAACTCAGCAAGTTTGCATAAAACGAACTATCACAGTTCCGCCAAACTCTGAAATGTTACCATTCAAACAAATAAAAGTGCTGACCAGGAGTTCATTTTAGAGCAAATGTCCGCTGACTAGTTGCGTATTGGTTTCGCATGTAGTTGGAAAAGGAAATAGTTGGCCCTTAACCAATTCAAAAGATGGCAATCGTCACATCCGCCTGAAGAAAGGTACACCGATTGGCTACATAGAATAATTTGATATGGTGGGTACGACAGATGAAAACCCGATAAGTGACGTAAGCCATGGTATTGAAGAGACACGAGACAAGGTGCCCTCGGCATTGTCTCAAAATTCAGATAAGTATAACTTAATATGCCACAACATTTAACCGACCTATATCAACGTTTAATCGACTCTCTTCAACCTATTTCATTCCAACCATTACAACTGAAAGGGATTAAAGAACAATAGACCATATTCGAGTTCATCCGTCACCGGGAAAAACTCGCCAATTATGCACTCCTTTATGATGTCATTTACCAGATAGAGGGAATCGCCTTTATCCCTGCACTATTAACGATCATCAAGCATCTTGGTGATCGTCATTGTGCAGGATAAACTAGAAATAAAGTTTGTTTTGTAAGTACTTCATCACAATCCCCTAATGACAGCAGTGCTGATGGTCAATTATGAGAATATAAGTTGCCGAATAATTCGTGTAATATAACATTATAGTTTTCCAACCACTCGCTCAATATTGGAACGGAAGTGACGATGCCCCTAAACGCACGAATGATGTTCACTTAAACCACAGTTTATGACGAAAAGGATCGAACTCGAATCATTCATAAACACTCTCATCCCATATGAAATTTACTGGTCCGTACATGTATCGTATTAGAGCTTTTTTGCAATTTGACAAATGGTACATACGCTTGACGAATCAAACGTAAGACTCATTTTAGGGATCCTTTATTTTGGCATACACCCTAACGTTACCTATTAAGGACATTGCCCTACATACATCGACACTTGTTAAATAAGATTTTTCTTCGTGAGATATAGGATTTCGGGACGTATAATACGGGGACAATATAATACCACCTGGTGAAAGGAGATAACTCTACAGCCTAAATATAGGCTCAACAGAAAAATGTTATCCATAAAACAGAACAAAAAGCTCCACCCCCGCAAAAAAAAAAATACAATTTACCCTAAGAAAATACAAAAGCTTATAAAGTTCTTCCCTTACATAAAAAGATACGAATTAAACAAATACTTCCTTAATTCAAATTTTTGCAACGTCCAAAATAATAAAATGAAGAAAAGAGGATGACCACCATTGTAAGTCATATGTCAGTGCCTCTTTAATAATTTGCAGTGATTCACCGCCTCTCCCTTGGTAATACTCATTGCCGGCTTGTGATGTGAGATGATGGGTCCATTCATCGGAGTAATGTTCTCCTATGGAACCGTTCTATCAGCATATACTTGCGTTTTGGTCCTGAACACTCATGACATATTAGCCACTGGATGTTGAGTGACTATAAGGCATCTATCTTCTAAGCATGTTTAATGTTTAAATGTCATTATGAAATCCACAATATACATTTGTATATGATGCAAAATTGTAGATTTATTTCCTTGATACAGTACTTGCAACCTTAGGCGTTACTATTTCAGCGATCAATCAGCGGTCATCGATCAGTCACCGATCAGTCAAGTTCGCGTCAAACTCACGTCAGCAATCCGTCAGGCTTATAGTAAAAGTAATTGACTGATCGGACTGATCGGGCGGATAGTACCGATCGACCTTGATGAAGGATTAAACTTTAATACGTCACATGATAAACTAATACAAATTACGGAATCTTAGTTTCGTTTAATTTAATTAAAAATCGTGAAAATCGAACGTTCAATGATACATTTTGTTTATTAATTATTTAGCTTTATTTTAAGTTTTATGAATTGAAATGAAAAAAATTGTACAGATAAAACCTAAATTAAAATATCATCATTAAAGAATGGTCTTTTTCGTTTTATTAAGTTATATATTTTCAAACCCGGAGAGTGTCTACATCGCGAAATTGATTTTATTATTTTCCAAACATACTCGGGAAAAACAAAATGAAAGGATCAGTTATTGAAAAATGTAGTCTATTTTTTTCAATGTTTTAAATTTTTTTATCCTTATCATCATAAAATTCTTTAAAAAAGACTTATCATAATCATGGACTTTCTATATTCTCGTCACAATCGAAGCCTTTAAAATAACAAATTATAAAATAAATGCTGTTCTTTTTACAAGAAATATGAATAATTTTAAACAATGCAAACAACATTACATTATATTTTTCTGATAGTCTTTTTATACCTTAATAAAAAAATAACTACTCCTAAACAATAAAAAGTACAATAATCCAATGTTGGTAAACATAAATATATTCCTCAAAAAGAAAGAAATGATTTTAAGCAGATTTATTCTTGAATAATTCACATTTTCTACAAAAAACATATGAAAATCATTTATAACAACTGATTGTAATTGAAATTACAATATTTTCCAATATGAGAAGAACTATTTGCATTTTTGGCAACGCATACAAAAAAATAATATCTTTTTCCTTAAAGTAAACATAATTTATGAAGAACAACCAATCCTGATGAACAAAAAGTAATGAAATCATATGGCGGTTAATAATTTATATCATAATAAAGCAATAACTGCATTTTTATTCCACAAAAATAAAAGTTTAAGTATTTTAAGTCTCATTATATCTCAATTTTAATTAGCAGACTTGTCTCTGGTTATTTTAAACAATGCGAACAAAATTTTACTATGATTTTTCTGATATTCTTTTAATTTTATGAAAAAAAACTATTCTAAACTATAAATAGTACAAAAATTTAATGGCGGTCAATAATTTTCAGTAAAATGAAGAAATATTTGCATTTTAGGCAACGCGTACAAAAATTTAGTATCTTTTTCCTGAAAGTAAGCATATTTTAAGAACAGCCAATCTTGATGTACAAAAAGTAATCAAATCATATGACGGTTAATAATTTGTAACAAAATAAATCAATAACTGCATTCTTATTCCACAAAAATAAAAGTTTAAGTATTTTAATTCTCATTATATCTCAATTCTGATTAGAAGACTTGTCTCAAGATGGTAAAAATAACTGATTTAAATAAAATAGTATCATTTTTAATAAAAAGAATAATAATTTTGGTTATTTTTAACAATGCGAATAAAATTTCAGTATGATTTCTCTGCCATTCTTTTAATTTTATGAAAAAAAAACTATTCTAAACTATAAAAAGTACAAAAATCCAATGGCGGTCAATAATTTTCAGTAAAATGAAGAAATATTTGCATTTTAGGTAACACGTACAAAAAATTAATATCTTAATCCTTAAAGTAAGATTATTTTATGAAGAACAGCCAATCATGATGTACAAAAAGTACTGAAATCATATGACGGTTAATAATTTGTATCAAAATAAATCAATAAATGCATTCTTATTCCACAAGAATAAAAGTTTAAGTATTTTGATTCTCATTATATCTCAATTCTGATTAGAAGACTTGTCTCCAGATGGTAAAAATAACTGATTTCAAATAAAATAGTATCATTTTTGATAAAAAAAAGAATAATTTTGGTTATTTTAAACAATGCGAACAAAATTTTACTATGATTTTTCTGATATCCTTTTAGTTTTATGAAAAAAAAACTATTCTAAACTATAAATAGTACAAAAATTTAATGGCGGTCAATAATTTTCAGTAAAATGAAGAAATATTTGCATTTTAGGCAACGCGTACAAAAATTTAGTATCTTTTTTCTTTAAGTAAGCATATTTTAAGAACAGCCAATCTTGATGTACAAAAAGTAATCAAATCATATGAAGGTTAATAATTTGTAACAAAATAAATCAATAACTGCATTCTTATTCCACAAAAATAAAAGTTTATAGTATCATTTTTTATAAAAAGAAGAATAATTTTGGTTTTTTGGTTATTTTAAACAATGCGAAGAAAAATTTAGTATGATTTTTCTGATATTCTTTTAATTTTATGAAAAAAAAAAACTATTCTAAACTATAAAAAGTACAAAAATTTAATGGCGGTCAATAATTTTCAGTAAAATGAAGAAACATTTGCATTTTAAACTAGTACTACGAGTACAAAAATTGAATATTTTTTTCCTTAAAGTAAGCATATTTTATGAAGAACAGCCAATCTTGATGTACAAAAAGTACTCAAATCATATGACAGTTAATAATTTGTATCAAAATAAATCAATAACTGCATTCTTATTCCTTAAAAATAAAAGTTTAAGTATTTTAATTCTCATTATATCTCAATTCTGATAAGAAGACTTGTCTCAAGATGGTAAAAATAACTGATTTCAAATAAAATAGTATCGTTTTTGATAAAAAGAAGAATAATTTTGGTTATTCTAAACAATGCGAACAAAATTTTAATATTATTTCTTTGACATTCTTTTAATTTCATGAAAAAACAACCATTTCGAAACTAGAAAAAGTTCAAAAATCCAATGGCGGTCAATAATAACCATTTTCGTAGGAAAAAGTTTATGTTAACATTAAAAATTATGTATTATATGTCTCTGATGTTAACAATATTTAATACAAAACTATTAAAGCTTTTCGTTTTTACAAGAAAAGGAGGACGAGCATTTAACTTCACAGGGGTTATGATTTCTTCCTAAACAAATAATATAATTCACAATTAGATGAAGAAAAAAAAATGTTGTCCAGCATATGACAAAAAAAATTTCATTCTGAATCCAGATTTTCCCAATACCATAAAGTATTTAAATAAAAAAAAAACAAAAAAAGATTGACTGCGTCGAAAAACTTAAAAATAAAATAGACTCCGACAACAAGCCATAACCCCTCCCACATTTGAAGTTGAATGGTTGCTTCATAACGTATTCGTTTTTCTTTTCACATTAATTTTTCAAAACATTGTGACATCCTTGTCTTGTCGTGATACAGGTTGACAATTTGCTGATAATTTTTCAGTAACGTACTTCAATAACTTCATTTAAATATTAATCGTGAAACTCATGCTTGGACAGTGTGTAATCATGGTTTACTTAAGTTACGTTTCGGACGTAAGTTTATATGACACTATTTTTCTTTATTTTCAAATATTAAAAGCGTGTATTATCTGCGATATGTAAAACGTTTGAAAGATACATTTGATTTAGAAAAGAATCCTGTTTTACCGGGAAAAAAAAAGACTCTAAATTGTTGTTGTGAAAATGTAATACGTGCTCCCATTATGTTCGTTCATACCTTTCGTTAAAATCTTAAAAAGCTATATTAGGTAACTAGCACACTATGAAACTATGTCTTCTAAAATGATAGTTAATTACGAAGTTTGGATGGCGAGAAAAAAATTATAAAAAAAATATATTTAAGTTGTCTTTAGAGTGAAGAAAAAACCCAACAAATGTTTATTTTGTGTGCATTAATAGGTGTGGTAATGTAATTTACTGCAATTAATCATCGTTTTTGAGATCTTTCTTGTTGTTTTCTAAAAGACAAGTTAGAAAAGGGATTTAAATACTGCACTGATGATGCAAAACAATACCGATACAAGTTTAAATGGGTAAATTACTTCACTCAAAGAAATTTTGTGATGTTTTGAAAAATATTGTATCACAATTAAATCTCGATTTATGATCTGCATACATATTTAGGTACATCATGGTGTTATAGCTATAACGATATACTACTAAAGCCATCCTATACAATATATATACAGTCAGGATTCTACTTCGTCAAAATTATCTCCCCATTACGCCAATTAATTTTCACAATCGTAAAAATGGAAGCCACTGTAGGAATGACGCACTGCCAATTTTGTTCTTGAAAACCGATAAATTTATCCGCATAGCACCATTACAATCCTTATATGTCAGTTGTATTTTAAAAGACAAATGTATCTACTAACTAATGAGCATCAGTTAATGATATTGTCTGCATTGATTCAACTTAAAACTATTGTCTAATCGGTTGTCAGGTGGAATTTTTGAAAATTTATAAACATTTAAAAAAAGTCTAAATAAATATTTCGTGGAAGGGCAGACTAGATTTTTTTAGTGGTTGAAGACTATAAACCTTTAGTTATCACACACAACAATTTTTTTTTCAAAGATATGTATTTACACCATCCAACTTGAAAGACTGTCGTCAAGTACTTTTAGTAAAAAATAATAGCTATTCGAACACACCTACTCTGTTTTTATGATTCTTTAGAAAGGCATTTCACCCATATATTTCATCTTTTAGTACTGTGATTTTTTTATGTTATAAAGTCAAATGGTAGATTTGATATATAAAAATGATAGAATGTGAAGCGAGATGATGTATCAAATATTCTTGCTTTGTACGTTTTCAAGACAAAAAGATTCAACTCAAACACTCCCTAACATAAAAAAGTGCACTCGATTTTCTCTTTTCGATACAATTGTTACCCATTTTTTAGATTTACAAAACATTAAGAGAGACACGAAAATTGCTGAACTAATAGATTGATGTGTTCTCTGTCCGTGGAATTGTTTTAAAAAAAATCGGAGGTTACGCATTTTCTACATCAAACTTGATAGATACCAATGTGGTCGACTTGATATCTAAATGTTCTGCTTAACTATGTCATAGATAAATTGAAACCTTATGCAAATGGTGTTTTTATAATAGAACACTTCGTAATTGAGAAGAAAAATGTAATTTTATTTGTTTCTATTAAATTTTTTTTGTTACTATAGTAAACATTACACATGTTACAGTAAGCATTTATCGCCTTGGTATCCGACTTTTGTTATATTTACTAGGTTATTAAAATAATACATTACCCCACGACAAAAAAAGATATAGCAATCCTAAAACATTCCTGTCTAACATAGTTCATAGCTGTATCCACTGCATAGTTAACAAAATAAAGGGTCAAAGTAAATACTTTGTCAAAATTTTAAGATAATTAAACATGACAAATTAATTTTAGTTAAAGTGTTGGGTACCACCTTAATTACAATTTTACATTTTAAAGAAATTATTTGTTAAATTGTCTTATTTAAAAATAAACATGAAAACACATTATGTTTATGTTCAGTATTTATCGAGATAAATGCTTTCAATGCTTGTGAAACTGAAATATAAGAATCCAACCTTTGCTGACTATTAATAAAAACAATTTAAAAACTCATGTACATACAAAATCTTTTTTTTTCAAAAGAATTTTGAGTCACCAATTTCTGGAGTTTTCCTCAAAATCCTATGCATGATATAATTTCCCGAAGTATACCTTTTTCACAGTTTTCGGGTACATTTCAGAAACGTTTTATATGAAATAAGAAGTGACGTGTATGTGTAAATCATTAAATAGAATTTGTTGATTCTAAATTATTCTAAAACATGCACACCAAATGGAAAAATAAATAAAGAAATACATTTGTGTCAGTACCTTACTGACTGTGAATACAAAGTTTAAACATCATCTTTACATTACATATTTTATGTCCATGTTTTTATAATCAATTCTGTTTAACAAAACAAAATCAGTCACCTTCCATATCAATTATACTGAGGTATTTATATATATATAAATGTTTTGAGCTAAAAAAAAATGTCAATGCAAAACGAAGCAAAAACAATAAAATATCGATAATTTCTGAAAAATGTATCATGTGTCACATGTTATATCGACTTGTTTGCTTTTTTATTCAATTGTTAATTTATATATGATTATGTGGTTCTCTTAAAATGGTCATTGTAAAGTAAGCTGGATGTCCTACTCTCTTTGACTTTTTTCCGAATGCACCAAACTAAATTACTGCTTTTATAATTAATACAGCAAAACAAACACAACCAGTTACGATGCCAGAAATTTGACCGCCATTTAAAACTAAAAAATAACAAAAATAAGATCATACTTTTTTTTATCAGTGGTATCACATCTTATCTTTGAAAATCACGGTTAGCATTATTCTATCATTATATCTTTGTATTTGGTACTTTGAATATGTATTTGTTACTCTACGGTTTTCAATCAGGCATTTAGTGGCCTTTATGTCTGTATAGTTTATCTGGTCTAAAAGGTCATATCAGTATTTACCATTACTTGATATCTGTCGTCGTTGTTCTGCCTGTCTTCGACGTCCATCCGTGATAACTTTGCAGAAATTCGTTTCTGTTACTTTCTGAGCAAAAAACTTACTTAAATTCATCTGAATGGGTTCAGATGCCGTTCATGACATACATTGTGAAAATATAGAACAGTTTGAGTTATACAGACATCGGATTAAAATGACCACCATGTCTATCTTCTAAATAATACCAAAATACCAAATATTTTATCGACATGGTATAAAACAAGTGTGTTATTTCCGAAATAAAACAGGTGGAAGAAAATAGAAACAAAATTTCATAACAAGTTCTAAATTTCTTCTCTAATTTGTTTTTACACGGACATATGTGTTTGTGTGTGTGTGTGATTCAGTCCGTCTGTTTTTTTGTGTTTTGTTTCGTTTATTGGTTCATGCTTTTTAATGGTGATTCAAGGGTGTTAGTTTTGTACACGTAACATTTTTTAAACTTAAAAATTCATTTTAATCAGTATGGTTCTTTCAAATAAATTTAGAACTATCTTACCTGTGTCTGTCTGGCCAGATGTTGCAGACGGTAGTTTTGAACCTAAAGCAGATTAAACATGGATATTACGATACTTGAAGGTTAATCATCAGACGATAGATAATAACATCATAACTTTTATTTTACAACATGATGGAGCAACTTGTATATGAAGGAATGTTTGACAATGTGTGTAATAAAAAACAAAATTAAGTTCATGTGTTTGCCGTCATGAATGTTGTCGTGAAAAAATCATCAAGAGATATTATTTAACCATTTCAATAATAATTGAAAATCAAATCCATGGAAGAAAGTTTACTTTATATGGAAGATCTTGCACTATATGATTTTGCACACATATAGCACAAAGATTAAGCTGCTTTTGTTAAAAATCAAAGGAAGAGATGGTGCTGAATGTCAATTTTAGGTTGTTTTGCTATGTAAAGATCTGTTTCAAGTAGATAAATAATGCATCATTCGATTCTTAACACTGTTACAGTGTAAACTAGCACGTTAAGAATCCGACTCTGTGTGTCAATATAGCACACACCAGGTTTTATTTTTAATGCAAACATTAAATTTATAAATATGTGAACTCACTTATTTTAATTGTATAAGATATGCGAGCCGAAAGAAAATAACATGTCCATGCCATCTGATTATCTTTATTTTGTAATGGGTCAATTACCACAAAAATACCAGATGCATTCCCGAAAAATTTGTAGTTGTCTCTAGAAATAATGTCACAAAATCCGCCACTGGTACATGTTATTGGCGAAAAATAAGCATTATTAGTACTCCATGTAGCTCCACTGCTAAACATTTTTGTAAATGAGGGGATATAACAAGCCAATACGAATTGTGAATTTACTTCAGACGAGCCGTAACCTTTAATAGAAATAGAACCTACAAAAGAAAGAAATGTCATACAATCTGTAAATTTGGAGGTTTTAAAACTAGCTATTAACCTCGTTCACGCATGGACGCTGTGTAGCAAAAGACAATTATGAAAGATTATCGTTATAAATGAATGTGTAAAAGGTAATTCCATACAACTTTAATATATATAAATGATTCGTTATGCGGTTCCTAGGAAAATTACTCCGCATAATATCTGAGTCGCGAATGACAACATAAAATGTGCTACGAACTCCCAGTACAATCATTACAGAAATATTGCAGGAATTATGAAATACAAAACTGAACTGCAAATCTATTTGCATTTAAGAACGTAAAAACTTCTATGACGAAAGTAAATTAGGTTAAATAGCTTTGGCACAACAATGAGGCCACCATTTTCATTTTCGACGACAGTCGTTTTTTATTCGTTTCGTTTGTTGATAAAATCAAACGTTTTATTTTGTCAGGTTTGTGGACCTTCCTGTTAGAATTTGCATTAGAGATCGGTATTTTTGTTCATACGTTTTTGTTATAGCCTCTGTTCAATATATCGATAAAGAGATTAGGTTATGCTAAAGTCATTTGTGTCATAGAAAAGCAAAGTGATATTAAGTATCAATCAATGACACAAATCAGGACATGCACAGCAAAAATACTGTTTATTCACGTTTGTAAAAGTCACATCAAGTAATGAGATATGACTCTTATTGTGACTAAGGTATAGAATATTTGTCATCCTTCGAATTTCTAACTCGCTCATAAAATCGTCTTTTGCACGGTTCGAGTGTATTGCCTTTTGCAAGTTCAAATTTTGGTCATCTATCAGACTTTACCTCATTTTCCATTGACAGTCGATATGCCAACCCTTTAAATTGGTTGACCCACTTTGCAGAACCCACCTAATGGATTTATTTTTTATTTATTTTCTTCATGTTTTTTCATGAAATACTTGCCATAGGAAACATAATGTAGATTAAGCAATTTAGCCTTATAAGCATATAAATAATCGAAAAACTCACCGTTTGTAGATTTCAAAGTTAAAAAAGTAAATACGTAAAAACCGAAATAATTCATGATTCCATTTTATTTCCTTTTCGAAATGTACGTATGAGTTTTTTTCTACTTTTACAGGTTCATGCACAAAAGCAATTGACACATCTAGGATTTCTTCTTGTATTATATCTGTAAAAGACTGAAACAATCCGAACAGTATTATTAGTATTTACAGTAACTATTTTTAGTTTTAAATCGATGAGTTCAAAGCTTGTCATGGGGTTGTTTGAATGTCCCTAAAAATGGAACGAATCTTATAAACCGTCATTGTTCATTGTGTCATTTGTTGTGAAAAAAACATATATTGATATGTATTAAATTTTCAAAGTTTTATTTCAAACCATACATTAAGAAATTTTGTCAAGCTTCTTTACATGCAGAAGTTCATTACTAGAGAGCTAGTAATGCACCTCTGTCAAAAGTGTTATTTGTACTAACATATTTGGCATGAGAACATTTAAATGTAGCCCAATTTCAGAAAACTATTTAAATCTGAAGTAGAATACAGAAATATTATCTGATCATGATTTAGCATTTATATCACGTGTTGTGTAAGATCGATATCATTACACACTTATCAATATGTATTTTAAATCATTGTTAACTATTGTACACACATATAAAATCCTTTATATAACGCATTCGATAATTAACTAATGGTTAATTGTTCCTCATCACTATAAGGTGAAAGCCTAGTTTATCATGACTTATTTGTGTTGTGTAAAAGTAATCGTATTGTACAACCTATAATTTGTACAAAACAATCTTACAAATTGTTTTTTTTTTGTATTTTGACTTTGTTCATATTACAATTTGTACCAAATTTTGACAACAATTCATTCTGCTCTATGGTCGGGTTGTTGTCTCTTTGGCACATTCCCCATTTCCATTCTCAATTTTATTACTCATAACTTGTACGGACGCCATCACGAGTTGGTTGACCGTTATGGAATAACCGTTTCACAAATGATATCGGATATGTTCCTTACGTCGTAACTACAATCCCCTTCCCTTTCATGAATGTGACCTACCGAATTAGACTATTTACCGGATTTGTTATCACATAAACAACACGACGGGTGCAACTTGTGGAGCAGGATCTGCTTATCCTTCCGGAGCACCCGAGATCACCCCTAGTTTTTTGGTGGGATTCGTGTTTTTTATTCATTAGTTTTCTATGTTGTGTCATGTGTGCTGTTGTCTTTTTAATTTTTAGCCATGGCGTTGTCAGTTTGTTTTAGATTTATGAGTTTGACTGTCCCTTTGGTATCTTTCGTCCCACTTTTGTACAATAATGTAACTTATGGATTTTGTTAATAAAAAGACAATGATTCACGCTGTAGAATTTTGGTTCAATGAACACATAATCAACCTTATTTACGAATATATCCAGATGAAGATCAGAAATGTAATTGATTCATGCATGCAGTTTTATATAATAATACAAGTATCGATCTTAATGGTAATTCTGATAGATAATAAAAGTTGGTCCTGTGACATTTAAACTGATAATATAATAGAAATTCTAATGCAACTCGTTTGTAATGTTAATTTTCATTGGACGTTGACAAACATTTTAAAAGGTTCGATTCAAGGTCTACCAGTGTTTAACTTCATAAAACAATAATCAACATTTTGAATTCCGATTGTTTTAAGTATGCAAATTCTTTAAAACAATAAACAAGAAAGTCACATTTTCTCCTTCAAAATCTTCATGTTGTCAATATTGACACCATTCAGAAGTTTACGAAAAGTATTAATAGTCTAGTGTATATGTTGAACACCGGGAGAATATATATGACGTCACATTTTAACGATATGAAAGACGATGCAATAGTTTTGCGTACTTAGCTCTGCATCAAGTTGCTAGGTAAACCCAATTTGCGATAGTAAATATTACGTTTTACGAAGGCAGAGCTTAAAATACAATACAGTTATCTCCTATTTGGGCCCAGTGACAATCTTGGTAGTACAACATAAATTAGCCCGTGTCACTACCAGGATTACGCTGATGTTCTTACATCAATCAAACGTACCATGAAGATCACGTTGTCTAATCAAGACCCGAGACGAATATCTCCCCTCTCCCCATTTGCGTACAGCATTTGAACAAATGTAGGAATTTATCAGGATATTTGTCGTTAAATGAAATTCAAGCTGTTTTGAAAAGACACATTTTAGTTCGCAGCAGTTAAAAAATTCCAAACATTGGCGGTCAGAGTTTTCTTTTATGTACAATGGGAGTGCAATTGTTTGAAATGTAAATGTTAACAACAAAATATACTTTCCGATGCTACAATTCACTCCGATGAATCATATCAACGATACAGAACTATTTAAGTACTTTGTAAATAAGTTTTATTGTGTGGTGACGAAATACAACTTCTATAGTCTTCTATTGTAACATAATCCATATTCAAATTATTGTGTGATTTTTAGTCAAATGTTTTTCGAATTGTAATTTGTACAAGCACGTATTTTTACATATTACAATTTATCCATAGTCAAAATACAAATTATAATTTGCACATTTGTTTTGTGTACAAATTATTTTGTAAACATGATAAACTTGTACGCAACTCATATCTTGAATTTACAATAATATCTAAAAAAAAAAAAGACAAACACCGTTTCCCAAAATGATGACGAAAGGACCACACACATTATATAGAAAGACTGAGCAAAGACAACGCCACCAACAGCCGTCTATTGGGGTACATTAGGAGGATAACCAGTTCCTGCTCTTCATATGGAACACGTTGTGTAGCCCAAACAAATACAAAAAAAAATAGTTAAGAGTTATTTCCCCCTAAAACTTCATAGACAAAAATAAGCTAAATTACAAAACAAAATTTAATCCTATATAATTTTTGTTCGTAATAACTTTATATCAATATAACATGTTTAAGTTTTGTATTTTTGGTAGGTTTTTTAGAAAACATGAACAAATAAAACTTATTTGAAAAAAATAAATTAACCTCATTGATAAAAAAAAATCATAATGATAAGATAAGTTTAAAGCCAACCAGTTTCTGTTCTTAAAACAAAATCAAAGTAATGGTTATATTTCAATCTTGGCGTAAAGAAAAATTTAATGAATGAAAATTGTGTGATTATGACAAAAATGAACTTGTGATATAGCATGTACAGATAGAATACAGTCTCTGTAATAGATCAACTTCTGTTTTAAATAGATATAAGAAGATGTAGTATGAGTGCCAGTGAGACAACTCTAATTCCACGTCATAATTTATAAAAGTAAACCATCATAGGTCAAAGTATTGCTTATTAACTTGAAATCTTAAGTAGACAGAGAATTACTTAAAAAAGTGATCAGCAATCCTAAATCATCAGTCGACTAGTTATTGTAGATATTGCCCTTGATTGATAGAAACTTTCAATAGCAAATTTATCAAAAATACAGAATCTGCAAATAGGTCAGTGAAGATGATATTTTCAGTGGTTACATATGAAAGTCATTACCCTTAAATGGCAATATTTATACTTTTGTAAGTGTACGGCAACATATGGAAGATAGAGAGAAATTGAAAAAGAAAAAAAGATCAACTAAAATGAGATGTTAGTCATGAATTATATTGTAGTCTTTAGAGTCTCTAGTTTCTTTTAATTTCGATAACCGGATAGCAAATATATAATTTGCCTTTGAGGAATTATGCATAGACCTCTTACTGTTATCGCATTCACTTGGCATCTTTTCTTTTTGGAAAATTAACTATACCCTCGGACTAGAAGTTTTCCTTGAAAAAAAACCTCCGTAAATCAATATGCTATACAAATTTTAGAAACATGTCTTTGAAAAAAAAAAAAAAAAAAAAAACCAGTTTATATATCTTTTTCGGAGTAAGCTGAGAGAGAAAAAGTAAGAAAACTTAAATCTTGGACTTTTATCCTTAACTGTTAGTATAATAGTCCCAGCCTAGAATTCAAGTTTCTTTGGTAAGATCGTATTCATGATACATATATAACCCTGAAAAAATTACCTAGAAACATTTACCAACCGATGAAAATGATCCTTAATTTTGAGTCCAGATATTAGTTGTAAAAGAGGGACGAAAGATACCAAAGGGACAGTCAAACTCATAAATCTAAAACAAACTGACAACGCCATGGCTCAAAATGAAAAAGACAAACAGAAAAACAATAGTACACACGACACAACATAGAAAACTAAAGAATAAACAACACGAACCCCACCAAAAACTAGGGGTGATCTCAGGTGCTCCGGAAGGGTAAGCAGATCCTGCTCTACATGTGGCACCCGTCGTATTGCTTATGTGATTACAAATCCGGTAAATAGTCTAATTCGGTAGGTCATATTCATGAAAGGGAAGGGGATTGTAGTTACGACGTAAGGAACATATCCGATATCATTTGTGAAACGGTTATTCCATAACGGTCAACCAACTCGTGATGGCGTCCGTAAAATTTACGAAGGAATGATTTCAACTTCACTATTTGGAACTCTTGGTTTAATAGCTTCCCTAAACGGTGCAAAAGAAAAATGGTTATTCCCGTAGAACAATACAAAGAGTTTGATAAGTGCAAAAATGGCGTCAAATTATTGCCGTAATCAGTGAAAAAATACGCTGTGATGTAAGAAGTTTTTCTAGCATTGCTGTACGATAACAGGGTTAAATAATGGATTGATATTGGTTTATATAATCTACTTGCAAGCTCGTGCAGTACACACATTTACAGGCGATAAAATTTACCAATATTGTTGTAATAACAATTTTTAATGATATTATTATAAACGAACAAGATGAAATAATATCGTAATGATAATTATTTCGACTTAAGAAATGGTTTTTGTTAGTGTCGTAAAATCTATACTCATCATTTAAGTAATATGATCAACTATTTTTGTCTAATGATTACATCCAACCCGAAAAATTCGATGACAAAATATAAGGAAAAAGATAGATTGACATTTTTATAATGTGTGTTGCGTCAAGAAAAATGTTGCTGCAATGATCGAAAATATAGCTTAATTAATAGCAATTGATTTTCATGAAAAGTCAACACAATTTTGAACACAATTGTGCCATTTTAACGTTAAACATGTTAAACTAGTTAAAAAGACACCAGTAAGATACTATTAGTACATAATTTCTAATTATTCCAAATTATATTCAAGTATTAGAAAACTTTAAGCAATGTTTTATTCTAAATATACACAAACCAAAATCAAAGCAAAACAAATAGAAACACAAATCTTTATTTAGAATCTTAAGGTCGAGGCAACTCTGTTCCGGTAAGGACTGTTTGATACATTCTCTTGTGCACAACATAAACATTCTCGAATAAAACCACAAATAAAGTGTTCTAGAAGCAGTGAAATCGTAATTATATAAACGATTAAAGTTTTTATCGCTGATATGCAATTCGATTTCTTTAATTTCACCATAATGAATACAATAATCTCATGCACTACATGAAATCTCCAAAAACAACACCAACGGCTGATTTACATACCAACCGTACCTGATACGAAGCAAATCGGGAAACCTCTAGTAAAACGTCTGAACCCGCAGCATTTGTTTTCACCTGTCCTAAATAACGAATTTAATGTTGACCTACAATGGTTTACTTTTCAAATTGTGACTTGAGTGGAGTGATGTCTTATTGGCACTCATACCAAATCTTCTAATATCTATTGAATGTTTCAATAAATTTTGCTTTCGTTTAAGCTAATCGTAGACAAATATCGTGTTCTTCATATCCTCATCTTTGAATCCATGATAAAAAATATTGAAATCTGCGGTTTGTTAAACTCTCTTTTCCTTTTGTACTCGATGAGGGTTATTCTGGAAAGTAGTGTCCCGAACGCTAAAACGAGTAACATGTTTAGTTTCTTTCATACATTTAACAGTAAGTGTGTCAAATAGGTGTATGTTGGCTCTTATTTATTTAAAGTCAATGTTCGTTTTAAAATCTATTTTACGAAATTTAAAGTGTATAAATATCAGGTCGAATAAAGGTAAACGTTTCCAAACACAGAATCAGAAATTCACATTTGCAAATGAGGATGCAGAAAAACTAATGTGTCAGTAACGTGTAATGAAGTTTTGAGGATGCTCAGATTTCAAGGATGTGTACTAATTTTGATGCAACTTTCTGTCGTATTGAAAGGTATTTATTTTAAGTGTTTATTATTGAATGCGATGTTATGATATTTTCAATCTGTGCTATGACAAATTTCAGAAATGCTTTTCTAATACATGAACTTATATAAGCAAAATGATAACCATGAAAGATGGGTGAAAGATAAATACCTGAAGGAAATTCAAACTCGTAAATGTAATGTTTTGAGAGAACATCAAAGACAAATCTCACTGTGTATGCATATTTTTAAGAATAATATAGTGTGGTCAATTATTACTATACCTATATACAAGCTACTACATTAATTATGAACAAGTGCAAAATTGATCGAATGCAATTGACAGTTTTTATGTAAAGTAGTTCAAATGTATTTTTGGAGGAATTTTTGTTTAAAAAATGAATATGTAAAAAAGGATACATTTCAAAATTCTGATTGTCAAATGTCAATACAGTGCACATGTGTTTTGGTACCTTACAGATAAGTTGTGAATATATAAAAACTGTTTCATATGGTAAAAAAATGTGGCAATTAACGGACAATTCTTCGACTTGGATGTTTGTTGCTTGAACCATACACAATCAATTAGTTTTCATAATACATGTCAGTGGCATATGAATGGTGGTGTTTGTAACTTGAATCGAAATCACCACTTTCTACGATTTAATTATTTTAATCACGTAAATAATGATCGAAGTATGCATCGTTGCAAAAAAAAAAAAAAAAAATAAAGCAACGGTTTTAGTTTTTAAAAAAAAAGCACAGTTTGAAGGTTGCAGGTTTTTGTTAAAACCTAAAAGGTCTCAAAATGAAAAAAAAGTTTTAATCTAATTAAAAATGTTTTCATTGTAGGTAGCAGAGCTCAACAAGCTGCAATGTACCCACTAACTCCAGCATATGCTGATTTGCACCAGCAGCTTACATTTATATGTAAAATATCAGTACGCAATGACTGGAGAAGTACATCTTTTCACGACGAAACAAACAATGGTGGTGCTCCCAGTGTCGGATTGTTTTTTAATGCAACAAATGGTTCTTGCAACATAAGCTCTGTCTCGTTTTCAAAGTATAATGCGTCATGTGATTCTACAAAGGGGGAATACAATTTAACCATTCTCGATGTTGATGAGCAATACCATGATGCGTTCATCCGTTGCAAAGCCCAATATGGAGTCGGAAATAGTAATGATGTGTTTGCCTATGGAAACACGACAATTTACGTCAGAGGTACAAATTATGAATTTAATTCATGATAGTTTTAATTACTTTCAGAGTGTATTAAAATATGTTGTACACTTTAAACAGGGTTCCCCAAGAAAATCCTGTTTTTGCAATAGTGCAAACGTACAACGGGCTGGCGGGCCACCTATGAGCGACTGTCAACAACGTCCGTGTATTAAATTATGAACGGTTCAACGCATGCTTTTCAAATTCAAAGTGGGGATACTGATGACAAAATTGAAGCCAAGTTTGATATTGCCGTTAATGGAATTATTAAATAGGGAACCAATTTGATTTTAACTGATTTCTTTTTTTTTTGCTTATACATTTGAACTTGTTGACCGATCAACGATTGTGTTAAATATTTGTAAATTTTGTTTCTGATGACCAAATTAAGGTCAAATTCAATTCTTCATTTTCGATTTTTGTCGTTTGTTGGTTTCGATAATTAATAAATTGCAAAATGGCACTTGAGAATTTTAGGTCCGGACACTATTGTTGAATGGTGAAAATTCAATTTTAAGATAAACAAAAAAATATAGATGATATAAATGCATTATTAGTTATCAAATTATGTATACTCATATGAAATACCCAACTCCATTCAGAACTTGAACTGAACCTCCTTCAAAATACTTCATTCGGCAAAAGAGAGATATATCAATATGTTTTAGATTTAAAAAAACAAACCGGTTTAATTGTCAAAATCTGTCTTATTCGTGTAATTTTCATTGTACATAAAGGTACCGTGGCATTTTTTTTATGAACAATGTTTTCTTTCATATCACAATCAAACATACAATAACTGTTCAAACTCCTATTCGCATCTTTTCTGTTCTTTGGATTTAAAGTTCTTTAAATTAAATAACTAATTAGGTTAAATGTCAGTTTAACTATTGTACTTACGGAAGTGTATATAATAACCTGTCTGTTTTACAAATTATAAATTGCATTCAAGTGTTTTGACAAAATAGGTTCATCTCAAATATTTAATACTAACTTAGGTCTTTAAATCATTATATATATATACACGAATAGACACAATCGTTTTGATCAATGTGTATTTACAAATTTAAATGAACATAATGGATATATTGACCATTTTGAATCAGATATGATAAATCTTATTGTATACATAGTTGTGTCTTCTACAAATAAATACATTTGTATATGAAATCTATATACTTGTTTTTTTTTGTCCTACAATTGTAATCACACGTAGTATACAAGATGTATCTGCGTATTTAACCAATTATTTAAAAAAAAAATGTGCATGATTTTGTTATGGTTTAATATCTCCTTTGGTTTTCCCCTATTTGCCTTTGTTGAATTTGCATTTTTTTCTAAAAACTGTGCAGAATTTATCAAATAAAGAAATACTTGGCATGAGTAGGGTTTTATCCTGTCCAGTACTATAGACAAAATTCCACATTTCATTGCATTTCCAAATCATCACTAAAAGTCAACCAATCAAATTGTCATCCTTTTTTTCATGTTACCTCAAGGGTCCTAAATAATCTATAGAAACATCAAATAAAAAATAATGGTGCTTTGAAACACTCAAGATATATCTTTATGACTAAGAAATATTTTATTGCTTTAAAATGTAGGAATGTTGGCAAAATAATATTGTCTATCCCATGAACTATTTAATACATATATATAAGACCACTCTACAGATCTAGAATGACGACAAAGAGAAGCGACTTAAGTTTTTAGTGAAACTTATATCTTTAATTTCAGTTGTGATTAGTAGTCATTTTTTAAAGGACCTCAGTTACTTATCCTTAAGTCTATCCATAAAATTCAACAAAATGTATGTATATGCAGTTTTATGCAATTTTATTTTCAGTCCACTTGACAGAAATATTGTTATCAAATACTACAATCACAAGCGATGTCACTCGTGAAACCTCTATAGAATGTAAAGTTACCAGTAGACCAGCTGCATCCATAACTTTGATTAAAGTAAACTCGGAGGGAACAGTACAAGACATATCCTCGTCATCGACAGAAACTCTAGCTAGCGGTATAACAGGAGAAATAGTTACCAGTGTACTGAACTTTCGATTTACGGCAAAAGATAATGGTGGCCTTATTTATTGTCATGCCGACAATTCAATATCAACTATAAATTCCTCTTTTGTGACATTGCGTATATATTGTAAGTGCATAATTACAGTTTTGACGGTGCTGTTAATTTTGGTATGATTTATATAAAACAACACATCTCTTTGTAAAGGAGGATTTTCGATAAATGAAACTAACAAAGCTAATTCACTTTCTCACCTTCCATACAATAGTAACCCACGAAAATGAATTTGAATTGTTTCAGAAAAAACAAAAATGCTGTATTAATTAACTATTTGAATCGCGATAATAAATTGTAAAATAAATTCGACCTTTAACTTCAATTCTTTAGGGACAGTGTTATCGACCAAACATATGCTTCTTAGCTTGAATTACATCTAAAGGAACTAATAAAGAAATATTATTTGTAATGCATTTATATCTTGCATTTAGATCCACCATCAGATGATCCAACTATACAGCAGACACCAAACCGACCAATCATCAGTGGAGAAAAAGTAGTTCTGACATGTTCTGTTTCCGGTGGTTTTCCATTACCTGTATTGTCATGGAACTGTTCCGGTAACAACACAAACAACACTTCAGGAAAAACTGCTTTCTATACTATCCTTTTTATGGCTTTAAAACAAGACAACGGAAAAACTTGTACTTGTTCTGCTGCACATCCTGTAGCAGAGTATAGACCACAGATGCATATCACTCTTAACGTATATTGTAAGTCTTTATCGCAAAAAAATATATTAAAAAAATATAAAAATGCACAAATAAGCGATTTCGTCTCATGATTCTTTATGGTTGCTGTTGTGTTTTGTTTGTTATATATCTTTTTAGTTAAAGGTGTGTATAATACTTCGCTCATTTTACGATCAAACTTAAAGAATAGTACATGCATGTTAAAATCAAGATTCACTGCTTACTCCAGATAATATTTGAATTTTAGTTCCTCCAGATAAGTTGCCTGTTCTAATGCAAATACCAGAAGGCCCAGTTTACACCGGTAGCTCTGTTTTGTTGGTTTGTTCCGTTAATGGTGGCAATCCTGTGGCAACACTAACATGGAATTGTACTGGAGTAATAAAGATAAACTCATCAGAAACAACTGCTATTAGTTCCATTGAAATACCTGTTACTAATCTAAACTATGGAATGGCTTGTTCCTGTTTGGCTTCCCATATTATAGACACTTATAAACATACAGCTCATCACCTGCTAGATGTAATTTGTAAGTATTTTATTCAATAAGTCTGCAGTTGGAAACATGGATGTAACAGTTTTTCACTTTCGTGGTGGATGTTCAGACAATAATAAAAACGAGAACGAAACGTGAATTCAAATTACGATTTAACTTTTAAAGTCAACGTAATTGCAGAAACATAAGGACATAAAATCCTGAAACAAACAAAATGAAAAACAGCTACATTGTAATGTATCAAATGTTATGATTTCATTCATTTAGCATATCTAAAATGTCATAATCGTAAATATTCCTGTAATAACCTTAATATAGCTTGTTTCAGAAATGTTGTGCCTTTAACGATATAATAAATATACAATTATCACCTTTAAAGTCCTTAATACTATGTACTCATATAAATAATGCGTGATTGGTATTCTCAATCAAAATGGTTGTTTTAAGGTCTGTGTTATTGACATGTTGAACTCAGTTAACAAATAATATCAAGACTAAGGACGGAACTCGTGATTTTAAACGTTCGTGCGTTTGGCTTTAACATATTTTTGTGTTGAGTGTAACTTATTTATTAAATTGAGCACATTACACATACATTGAGATCATTATCGTACGGATGCATTTTCATTTCACTTTCTAAATTGGCAGCGACTGACCATACAATGCGTATAAAGTATTCCATTCTTTCAATTACGTATTAAAAAAAATACAATATAATGTACAAAAAAAATATTATTAGATTTATGATGAGTGATTAACAAGGAACTGATAAACGCTATTGACAGCTAGCAAATTCGTTACCAGTTGTGGAATTTGATTTTTATAATTACCTAAAATTATCTATTAATGTTCATTCTTAGTTCCACCAGACGTTAATCCAACTGTACGACAAGCCACACCTGGACCAATAGATACCGGAACAGCAGTAACGTTGATATGTTCTGTTCCTGGAGTCAATCCTTTGGCAACACTGACATGGGATTGTCAGGGTATCACTTCAAACACCTCGACAGAAACTGAAGCAGTATTAGAAATTGAGTTTACAGTGGACAAAAATTATAATGGAAGAATCTGTAGTTGTACTGCTACTCATCCTATAGTAACTTACAGACCCACATCTCAAATTTCACTGGTTGTTTATTGTAAGTGTTATAGAAACACACAAGGACAGTGATAAATTATGCATACAAATAATAGAAGTACATACAATTACAGAATGGTCATTGAATCAATTTCTATTGTGAATTCAAACATCGTATATACAAAAACTTTCTTCTCAGTTTTTATTTGTTTTAAGTTTTTGTTAAAGATAAAAAAATACCAATATCGAAAATTGCATAGGATCTTTTACTTTACAGAGAATAAGTAGTACCAGCATTTTTGACGCGTTGACTGCATAAAATATGTTTTTAAATGAAAACATTCGACTCAACAATAAGTTTTTGATTGAAACAACACATGATTTTTTTTTTTTATTGCATATTAAAAAAATGCTCCTTTCCTTATTTTTGTTGATAATCATGCCATGGAAACATTTAGCCCGTGATCTGACCAGACGATGGTGTGTTGTTTTACTAATTAATATATTTTCATTCATTTTTAGTTCCGCCTAGTAAACCAAATTTGGAATTGAAACCTGAAATGCCATGGTTTGTCGGAAACATAACAGAAATAGAATGTGTATCTGAACCAGGAAATCCAGAATCAATATTCGAATGGACTAGTGATAATATGGCAGTGGATGTTAATATGTCTGCGTTAATCATTGGACCTCTCACGAAATATAACAATGGGAAAGTAATTATTTGTACCGTTCAGAATGAATATACCAAAAGACGTGGATCGATACTGAAATCAAATGTTGTACATATAAATGTAGAATGTGAGTTCTTTGAATTCTAGGATTGGTTTTCCGTAATTGCTACTGTCAATGTGGGTCAATGTTTCAAAATAGAAATAAACAAAAAATATAATTGATGTGGTGCGATTACCAATGAGACAACTTCACATGAGACCGTATGGGTCAAGATTTACAATTCAGTTGAAGTTAGCGGTAATGATAGCATTCAATCAATTCCTCTGTCCATATAATAGCTAAATATGTACCATGGCTCGCTTCGAAGCTGCGACGTTTTCATATATGTGGTAACATTTTCAGGGTACGACGTGGGTATCATTTTCCGTAATTCAGATACTAGTACCTCGAAAAGCAATTTGTGATTCTCGAGGTTAAGACAATTCTTTTTTCACACAACCTGTACATTGACAATTCATACTTTAATACATGCATTATGTTACAACTTTATTCTCCATGTTCTATGGTAATCTGCTTTTCATATCTGCACAGATAGTTCAGCCTAGTCACTTTGTAAAACTAGAAAGATGTCAAACATGGCTAAACAGAAATGTTTTGTCAAGGTACAATTTTATTTTCTTCAATTTGGGACACATGATAGACATCGACACCATATAACGCAGAATGTAGTACACGAGCAATCGCTTGTATACTATTCAGGGTTACTATTTGAAAATGAGTTTTGTTTACATATAATATTTGAATACAATAATTTCAGTATTTTGTGAATTGATTGTTATTGCGATTACTGGGCGAATGGTGGAAAATGCGATATTAAAGACTTTGATTTCAGGGAACACAGACTATTAGTATAAACTATGTAAACAAATTTATTTTTTATCTTAGAACGCGGTTATACTTTTTATCCAAATTTCCGGCGATTTAATTTCCTGATTATCTTATTAACCTGATGAAGTAAGACAAGGTAAGATCAAAATTTTGAATTTTCGCGACAATTCATGTTCGCGATATTTGTTCTTCTCGCAAAGAACGCGAAAAAAGATCGTTCTAAAAAATTAGTTAGATTACAGTAATCCTATCGTTATTTGAAATACGACATCTATTCTAACGCAACTTTCCGAATAAAAACAACATAACACAAACTAATAATATAAGACCATATGTCTGGTATTTTGCAAAGGAAGAATTTTTTGACATTAGATGAATTATATATATTTGTTTATGACTTTAGTTTCAAGAAACTTTTTCTATGATAGATTTTCCTGAAATTTCCATTGACACTTTACCATTATTCGTAAATGAAGGTGACAATGTGTCAATTACGTGCAATGCCTTTGGTAATCCTGTTCCAATAGTTACGTGGTTTCAACAGGACCAGAATATAACAGAACGTCAAATAAACCAGTCCATCCTTCATTTGTTTGATGTTGGTCGTTTATTGAATGAAGAGCTGTATACATGTAAGGCATTCGCAACTTCTACAACATATGGTTCTCTTGTAGCGGAAAATACGACAGAACTCATAGTTTTTTGTGAGTATCCATAACATTACACATGTACATTTTTGTTTTACAGTTAACGTTTTCAAAAATAAGAATAAAAATAAAATGATTCTTTAATATTTTAGATAGTAAGTTGTAGTATATACATTATTGATATTAATAATCGATTTGTATCTTTATAGCAAATCCTACATTTCGTTTATATAACATATATTGGCAATGTATTAAAAAGGGCTCGTCCGTTTACATACACAAACATGTTCTTCCACTACGCTGACTGTATACTCGTTGGCAACAGCTGAGTTTTGAATTGGACATGCTATGAATACAAAACAATAACATGAGGTGATAAAACGAACAAATAGTTTGAGATAAAACACATCATACTTTCATACTTTATTGTATGTTTCAAATTGGGAATTAGATGGCGGAAACACTTTTATGAAATTATATCTTTGCAATACACTGGTGACATTGGTATCATCAAATATTTTTAAAATCCATTAAACCAAATATAAATTCAAATCGTAAATTTGATATTTTACAGATCCGCCAGTCATAACAAATTTTCAAGTTTTGAATGGACCGACGGTATCTGAAAATAAGGATGTTACATTCCGATGTGAAGCTGAAAGTAATCCTTTGTCAAATATCACATGGTTGTTTTTGAATGATCAGACGAAACTTAAAGAAGAAAACAGTGTTTATACCAGTACCTACACCATTACCAATTCCAACTGTTTCCATACAGGCACATACCAATGTCAGGCTGCAAATAACAGAAATGGGGTTATTTCTGCATATGCCAAAGATGTAGCTTTAAATGTTATGTGTAGGTAGCTTAATCATTACAGAAATCTGAAGAAGTATTTCATGTGTCACATACACCATTTTATATAGGTTGGTTTTGTGAATATGTAAAGTCGCATTATTGATAATCTGTTTCTATGTATATTCTGCTGCATTTACGAATTGACATTGATTAGATACGCATATCACACGTAATATGTAAATTTCTATTTATCAGGTTCACCGCGTTTAGATACCCGATATCAAAGCCTACCTAAAATAGTCGCTGTTGAAGAAAATGGTGACTTAGAATTATCTGCTCATATAATAGCATATCCTTTACCAGTAATTCGTTGGATATTTACAAATGAAGTCAATTCCACATCCGTATTGGTTGGGAACTCATATGTTTCAAACTTGCATATAACAGATTTTAAACAATCGGAATTTGGAGAATATACCTTGTATTCATTTAATGAGCACGGGAACCTTTTTGTAAAAGTAAATGTTGTTCCAAAAGGTGAGTAGTTACATTCGATGGCATTTCTAAGGAGTCATATTTTGTTAACAAACGACGTTTACCAATGTTAACAATACCACATACTAAAGTAAAGATAGAAGCGTTCCGTTATATAAAAAGTATGTGATTTTTTAGCTCACCTGAAGGGCCAAGTGAGCTTTTCTCATCACTTTGCGTCCGTCGTCCGTCGTCGTCGTCGTCTGGCGTCGTCTGTTAACTTTTACAAAAATCTTCTCCTCTGAAACTACTGGGTCAAATTTACCCAAACTTGGCCACAATCATCATTGAGGTATCTAGTTTAAAAAATGTGTGGGGTGACACGGCCAACCAACGAAGATGGCCGCCATGGCAAAAAAAAGAACATAGGGGTAAAATGTAGATTTTGGCTTATATATCTGTAACCAAAGCATTTAGAGCAAATCTGACAAGGTATTAAATTGTTTATCAGGTAAAGATCTATCTGCCCTGAAATTTTCAAATGAATCGGACAACCTGTTGTTGGGCTGCCACCCCTGAATTTGTAATTTTAAGGACATTTTGCTGTTTTTGGTTATTATCTTGAATATGATTATAGATAGAGATAAACTGTAGACAGCAATAATGTTCAGCAAAGTAAGATTAAAAAATACGTCTGCATGACCGAAATGGTCAAATGACCCCTTTAGGAGTTATTGCCCTTTATGATCAATTTTTAACCATTTTTCATAATTCTTAGTAATCTTTTACAAAAATCTTCTCCTCTGAAACTACTGGGCCAAATTAATCCAAACTTGGCCACAATCATTTTTGGTGTATATATTTTGAAAATTGTGTCCGGTGACCCGGCCATCCAACCAAAATAGGGGTAAAATGCAGTTTTTGGCTTATAACTCAAAAACTAAAGCATTCAGAGCAAATCTGACGAGGTTAAATTGTTTATTAGGTCAAGATCAGATGGATCGGACAACCCGTTGTTAGGTTGCTGCCCCTGAATAGGTAATTTTAAGGAAATTTTGCCATTTTTTGTTATTATCTTGAATATTATTATAAATAAAGATAAACTGTAAACAGCAATAATGTACAGCAAAGTAAAACCTAAAATAAGTCAACATGACCAAAATGGTCCATTGACCCCCTAAGGAGTTATTGTCCTTTATAGTCAATGTTTTACAATTATCATAAAATTTGTAAATTTTTACTTACATTTTCCACTGAAACTACTGGGCCAAGTTCATTATAGATAGAGATAATTGTAAGCAGCAAGAATGTTCAGTAAAGTAAGATGTACAAACACATCACCATCACTAAAACACAATTTTGTCTTGAATCCATCTGCTTCCTTTGTTTAATACTCACATAGACCAAGGTGAGCGACATAGGCTCTTTAGAGCCTCTAGTTTATTGAATCTTATGCATTACTTGACTGTCTTCACATACGTCACTTATTATTAATGGAACACAAATTTTCTTAATGATAACCAAAAATAAAAGAAAATAATTTATTCAAGCACTTTGTTTTATTAAAATGTTTAGGGCATATAATTGCGTCAGTCTGTTGTAACAGGATAATGCTGTATTTTAGCATTTCTTTCGTTTTACAATAATATTTTAAGCATAGTTCATGTTAGGCATGACCATTCTTAAGTATATGTATTATGTAACAGCATAATTAAACCTTTTACTTCGATTCGAGCATTACTGATGACTCTTTGGGGATTTAAAACGCGCGTCTGGTGTATAATTTTATTTCTGCTATCAAGGATGGGTTTATAGATTGCGATAAGTTAAGGTTTCTTTAGACACACCTTTTAACCAAACAGTACTATAGCTGAATAGAAATGAAAGGTATCCGGCGTATAATTCATTACCCCAGACACGCGTTTCGTCTACAAAAGACTCATCAGTGTCGCTCCGATCATAAAATTTATAAAACCATAGAAGTACAAAGTTGAAGAACAATACCCATAAAATATAAATTTCAAAATTCCAAAAAAAAAAATGTACCAAAGACGGCTAACTTAATATATGCCTGGGATAGACAATCCTTTGTATATCGAAAAATTAATACTTTTGTTAACAAGGAAAAAAAAATGATCATATCATTGAAATTATTTTCCACACCGAAGTGCTGACTACTGGGCTAAATTGCATGAGTGTAATATTTATCTATCATTAGACTGTCTTCGATATTAGAAAACAAATATTTTTGTTCCTATATATCACAAAGGTAAACCCATGCCACCTTCTAAAGTAATAGTGGTGTGTAAGAGTACATCTGTGGCAATGTTTTGGAATTCTGAATTTGATGGAGGCGCTAGGCAAACGTTTATGGTTAAATATTGGAGAACGTTAGACGGTACAACGATTTCGTCAGCACTTGTAGAAAACCTAACTGAGCAAACTGTCATCAAAGAACTATTGCCTGATTCCAACTATAGTTTTATAGTTCAAGCTACGAATAAGCATGGAACCTCAAACTCTACAATCAAAACGTGCAAGACTGATGCCAAAGGCAAGTAAAAGATGGACGAAAGATACTAAAGGGACAGTCAAACTAATAAATCTAAAACAAACTGACAACGCCATGGCTAAAAATGAAAAAGACAAACAAAAAACAGCACACATGACACAACATAAAAGAACTATAGAATAAACAACACGAACCCCCAAAAAACTAGGGGTGATATCAGGTGCTCCGGAAGGATAAGCAGATCCTGCTCCACATGTGGCACCCGTTGTGTTGCTTATGTGATAACAAATCCGGTAAATAGTATAATTCGGTAGGTCACATTCATGAAAGGGAAGGAGATTGTAGTTACGACGTAAGGAACATATCCGATATCATTTGTGAAACGGTTATTCCATAACGGTCAACCAACTCGTAATGGCGTCCGGAAAATGTACGAAGGGATGATTTCAACTTCACCATTTGGAAGTCTTGGTTTAATAGCTTCCTTGTAAGCAGCAACCCTCTATCAAGAAAATCATGATAGGAAATGCAAGCACGGGAATATCGTATCAATTGGGAGATATATACCCCGTATGCAGGTGCTGCTTGAATGTTGCTACTTAGAAATGGAAAGTTCACAATTGGAAAGCTGAAATCATCTCTTTTGTCGTAAAGTTTTGTTTTCAACATTCATTTTTTTTCTCTAAAGACGTTTTTATGAATTAAATGACACAATTATCTTGACAAAGTTTGACGTCACTGAATAAGACCTATTACGGAATTGGCATTCATATTTAGTTGGATTCGTATAACTTGATTTTTCTTATTTTCTAAGTAGTATTGTGGCGTTTGTTTTTTCGTTTTGCTATCTTAACGAACGGCGTGTTTTCGTTTCAATTGCTACATTTTGAATATTCCTTTGGTATCATCCGCCTTTGTAAATAAAGTTTCCTAATATTATCAAATACATGCTTTCGTTCCTTATCATAAGATTCTGCAAAATCTATAAAAAAGAGGAGATGTATGACTGCCTATAGACAATTATCTTCTTGACTTTAAATGGGATGGTAGTTAACAATTAGTAGTTTGGAATATTGAGATTGCAGTCAAAAATCTGCGAAAAGATGAACGTAGTTTTTGAATTATATAATCAGCTAACATAACAATAAAAAATATCTTGTCTATCGAAGAACTTAAAAGTGATTTGTAATTGGTCTTTATTTATGCATACATAAATTTAGCTTGAAAAAAAAAAAAAAAAAAAAATAACCAACAAATAAAATCACTTCACATTTTTCTTTAAGATAAATGCCTTTGAATGCCTTCACTGTACCATTTTGCAACTAGTATGAAAATAAATGCAACATTGACAAACTTAACTTTTCATTGATTGATATAATATTTGATCAACAGCAATCACTATATTACTAAATGCAAGTTCATTATTCCACCATATTGAAACCGGGATAGAAAGTCAACCGTGATTTATGGTGGGAAATGGATACAGCTATAAAGCTCATTTTTCAAAACCTCTTTTAAAATTTAAATATGAAAGATTTTGTTTCATCTATTCAGAAATTGCATTAAAAGAAGAACAGAGTGGAACGTCTGACGCAACCATAGCTGCTGCCGTCGTTGCTGTAATTTTATCATTCGTTATCATATTAATGATTTTTATTCTCATCTTAATACCGTTTTGTAAGTATTACTGCTTAGTCTTCTCAGTATATTTTTATTTTTATTTTGAACATGTAATAGTTTTTGATAATGTCTGATTAGTTAAGATAGCTTTTATATTTCATGACACATCATGTTGAACATTATTTTAATAAATAAATATACATTCATCTAATATATATTGCTTTATGTCTTTAGTAAATTAAATTCAACGATAACAACTTAACTTCAATAATTCTTTTCATACATATTTTTCCTCGAGAGTGAATTTCTTGTAGAAAATGCTATAAAGATAAATACTTATATGCATGTAATAACATATTGAAATATTTGTTTCAGATCGCCAGCGTCAGAACAAAGACAGGTAAATAATATATTTACACCGTAACACTTCGTTCCCGTTTGAAGAAAAACTATTTAAATCGATTTTTTGATGGATCAATTAAATATCTTTCCACAAGAGTTATGTTATAGTAAAATCGGATCCACATTGATGATAACTTTTCTTAACGGGATAAATGAATGGTTCTTCTTTCATTGGCGATTCTACCACATCTGAATACGTATATTACAGCTAGTAAATTTGTCAAAATGTATTGAGGTGCACAATGTGTAGTATTTCAGACATGGAACGACGACAAACCCATGCTATACATCTGTTATGTTGTAGTTCTTTCATATGGCACTTTGTACGTAAATTTTGTTTTTACATATTAAATGTGTAAGTTATGAACTAAACGAATCAAACAATACGAAAATGTACTGCTGTTAATTGTGTCCAATAACAAATAAATATGAACAGATTTGGAAAATTATTTACCAGGGCAATAGCCTTTAAAACTGTTGACGGTGAAATAATCTTTAGACTGGGAAAAGCAAAACATAGGGTATGTGGCAATTCAATATCATACATCGAAAATATACAGACAACGCCATCACTAAAAAGAAAAAGACATACAGACAACAACAGTACACAAACAAAATGAAAACTATGAATCAGTTGTTAGAATGAAATAAATGAGTATACCTATTTATTTAAAGTTTGAAGAACCAAAATCAGGGGTATCTGAAGCCAGCACGGGATGTTTCTGTTAGATCGGCAAGAGACAATGTTTATCAGCTGCCGTTAAACCAACAATATGAATCTATTCGTCAGAGTGCTGTTGGTAATTATTTTGTACTTCATTTTATTTGATTTTGTTTGAAATTTAAAGGTTAATACGAATCAAAACACAAGACGCGGTATAGCAAACATACGAAAACATAACATAAAACATAAAACATAAAACAGGTCTTAAAATAGTGTCTCTCCATTTTTTGTTTTAACTCATACGTGAATTAATTAACTGATTATAGATCCAAGTTCACCGCAAAGTGAATAATGATTTGCAATTGTTCCTATTTACTTTTAAATCTGTAAACACCTTTGGAAAACGTAACGATACAATATTAGCTGATGGTAAAAAATTGAGAATAGAAATATGGAATGTGTCAAGGAGATAATAGCCCGACCAAGAGCATAAACAGCCAAATGCTTCCAATAGGTTTTTAACAGACAAATATAAGATTAATGACATAATAATATAATTCTGCTTCCGCAGTCTTTAGACCCAATACCAGCTTGCAGTTAGTACAATAGACAAATCATAATGGAGAATACTAACAAACAAAATAACTGAACCAAAAGAACAAAATGAAAGTCAAAGTAAAACCTGCCAGAATAGTTTTTTTTAATATATTCTAGAAAAGAATATATATAAAGTTTATACAACAAATTTGCATATGTGATTACGCTTCTCTGTAATTATTTATTTATTTCATTTTTTTGCAGTTGAAGTTAATGTGAATCCTTCAAGGTAAACATAAAAGTCTAAAACACGGCTATCATCACTAAGATATTGATATATAAAGAATGAAAAGCTTTAAGCTGAAGATATGTAATAGTCGCTCGTCGTTCACAATGGAATATATTGTTTTATAAGTTAAAAGTCTTTCAAATCGTTGTCCTTCCATAGCTATAAGTTTTTCCTTTAAAGCAGGATGCATGCCTTATTTCTTGAAATAAAAAATAAATAGAATACAGAACTGCAAGAAAAATTTAAAACAGAAATCAAAAGTGATAACATCTGGCATATTCCTGACTTAACAGGCATTTTCGTATAAAGAAAATGGTTGATTGAACCTGGTTTAATAGCTAGCTTGTATGACAGACACATCAAATGTCCTTATATTGACAACGATGAATGGACAAAACAAGCAAAAACAATAGGTAAAAATGTCAAAAATTGGGGTACAGCAGTCAACATTGTGTTATCATATTAATCAATATAAAAGAAACAAATGTAACAAAGAAGCACAATAAGCATACATCAAATTTAACAACCTCATTTTGCTTTTTATCATACAATTTTAATGATCTCTGAAAAATCCACCAATAAAGGATTGAGAGTTATCACCCATTACACATGTTAAGTTAATGATAAACCTGATGATAGTATTGTTATCAACGATAGTACAAATGACAGTTCTTCAGAATGCAACGCAACTAGCATTGATTAATGAAAAAATTCGTGAAGAAACATTCAAAATACTAAGACAAAATTATGCACAAAACATCCGCCTCATCGATGTAAGATTCTTTAGTGGTGCTCGAATGAACCTCCCCAAATTCAAAAGTTTTTAATTGCTATGAACAGTAATGTGAACGCACGAGATACGTCTACAAGCAGTGTTATTAGTCAAGTGATTCAAAGACTCATTATTACTAGATTTATTTCACTTGACTGGGAGGGGTTTAAGATGTTTGCTTATTTAAGACCAGTCCATCTATAGACATGAGTTTTGCGATGTCAATGAAGCGTCCAGTTAATCTCTCATATACACTCAGTTCTTTTGTATATGCGTCTGGTGACACTGATAGGTGATTAGAATTCAACAACGATTACAACGACAATCATCCTTATCACACACATCTTCAATTAGACTTCCGTATGCAGATTAAAACATAAGCTCCGACCGATCAGCTAAAAAACATTGGTAATACGTTTGTAACCAATATATACACATATTTGTTTCATAAAATGTAAACTTTTCAATTTTTTAATAGGCCAATATATGATGAGCCTGAACCTGAAATAGCACAAGGAACACATTACATTGATGCATCTTCATCAGGTAAAATAATGTTGTTTAAAATATTTTAACTGAAAGCGGAATTTATTCCTGCATTATTATATGAATTGATTTTGTTTTTCAGGAAAATTGCAAGTACAATACTATATTTTTATCGTCTTTATTTTCATAAAATCTTATTTCGCTGTACCGTTTTAAATTTTTAAATAGATATTGTTTACAATTTTTGATGACAATTTAATAATCAAATTAAAAGTATATATTCATAGCAGCTGTCAAAAATTATTTAAATAGTAGGAGGAAGGTAAGTTGTAATGTTTCGTAACGCGAAAATTTAGATTTGTTAAATAAATGTAGTTATGTTTACCAGTCTTATCTCGTTCTGTTATCCTCCAATCTACTCAAATGCATTATCTTTATATTTTATAGAATTGAAGAACGAAACACAAAGGTGAGGATCAAGCTTTATAGGTTTTTCTCAAAAATATATCCAAATTATATACACATTTTTTTTAATTTCGAGGACAGAAAACAAAATATTATAAATAAGCATTGCGTCTAACGTATAGCACATCTAACATTTAGAGTGGCACAAGTTTTTACATGTACGCATCTCCATTTACTTTTTGTTTAAATCAAGCGGTGTTCTTGTTTGGTTAATAACTTATTTAAACATCAAAATTGATTGTAAAAATGAAGATTCGATTATTTGCAATTGATAAATCTCTCCAACCCGTTTGCATGACAAAGAAGTATGCAATACAAGGTCAACGTATGCCTTCAAGAAACACAATGTATAGTCAGCAGTATACGGCGCCAATAAGAAAAAAGGTGAAGCAACTTAAACGAGAAAAATTACGAGCAGGAAATGATCTGAATGAAGCAAATAAAAAAGTACTTCGAAACAAATACTAGTATGCATTATTAAATACTCCAGTCATTACCATTACCAGTATCGATCTCGACATGACAGTTACATAAATACTTAGAAAGTGATCCATGATAAGCCTTGGTAAAAAATGTATAGATTAAAAGCTATTAACCATTTGCAATCAGGACTTCGGAATGAAAAAGTTTCATTTCAGAATTATTTTGAACATGTTTTTGTAATTGAAGAAATCTAGATGAAACCAATACAGAGAAGCGAAGTGTGTATACAAATCAGGAAGTCCCGGCAGGTATTATACTCACTCTAAAAGTAATAAGAAGTTTTCAGCGACGTTCAAATGTGTTAAAAGACTTATCGTGTTTACTTTAGTCAAAAATAAATATCGTGTTTTCTGCGTAAATGCATGTTGATAAATATAAGTCGCTCGTCATACTCGCGGGTCAATGTTGAAAATCAAAGTAAAAATCAACAACCCAAAATCATCTATACACATGTAAAAATCATGACCTGTTTGGTCTGTTTGATGGGATATTCATTTGACGTGGCTCAGTACTTCCCGTCAATGGGTATGTATTATCTTTCATTTTTGCTGGTGTGTATAGTATATTCGACTTTTTGTGGTTCTTTGTTTCTTATAACGTGAATCTGTACTTTTAAGAATCCCGACATTATGTTATTGTTCTATTATATGTCAGTATGTTATTGTTCTATCGTAAATTTGAAAATACTTTGAACGAATAACGACAAAATTATTTCGTGTTAGTAGTACTAACCATAAATTGATTCTTAAAGAACTGCTGGAAAATTTGTTATCTCGGTCTGTTTCTGTAATTAATTCTAACATAGCTTTTGATTTTAAAACCCTGCATACCACCATTCTCAATGTGCAATTATGATTGTTTTGAATAGACATTGAACGACAAAATTTCTTTTTTGTGATGTTTGCATTTTCTGACGCCCATCACGCAAAACTAAAAATGTGTTTTTTTTTTAATTTGATAGATGCTTTTTGTGTTTTTTTGTATATGTTTGTTTGTCTTGCGATTGTATTACACAGTGATGACTATTGTAACCATATTTTGACTATTTTACAAATTATAAGAAAGAAGCCTGTTTTGTTCACGCATCGTTATAAAAATAATGGAAAATGATGCGACTGTCATAACAGTGTGCTATACAACCAGGTCCAATCCTGGTTTTAGCGCTATAAAATCAGGTTTAATCCACCATTTTCTACATTTGAAAATGCCTGTACCAAGTCCGGAATATGACGGTTGTTTTTCATTCATTTGATGTGTTTTATCGTTGTTCTCCTCTTATATTTAATGCGTTTCCCTCAGTTTTAGTTTGTTTTCCCCGATTTTGTTTTTTGTCCATAGATTTACGATTTTTGAACAGCGGTATACTACTGTTGCCTTTATTTATCTTTTGATTTTGCCATTTGATTAGGGACTTTCCAATTTGAATTTTCCTCGGAGTTTTGTATTTTTGTGATTTTCCTTGTTTCCAGTTTAGGCAAATTGTTTAATGAGTGTACAAATTGTATCGTAGACAATATATATTACTAACATAACTGTAAGTAGGAAGGCAAGTATATATTCATCAAATTTGGCACCAATGTTTTTATTTTGTATATTGCAGATCATTCCACTGTTCAATCTACTAGCAGGTAATTTCTTTATTTCTGCATTGTTGGTAAATAGTTCTGACCTCCTATTTAATTTCGTATGTAAATAAATCATGATTATTAACGAAATAATAATATCAAATAAGGATACATTATTAGAAACTTACCATTTTATTTGTTTTTATTTGTATGAAATGAGCTTCGAATCTGCAAAATTGTTTTATTAAAAAAATAGTTAATCAAAATATATTCTCATTTACAAAAAATATATGTACAAATGATTCAGTTTTTAGTATAATAATTCCACATGTTTTAAAAAAAGTCCTTTCAAGGAATTAAGGAATATTTCATATACGGAAAATATTCCTTGCGACAGACGTTTTCATGATACCTGTTTTATTATACTCAATTGAATATTTTCTTAAGTAAATGTTTGGAAAAACCATGAAATTAGAAAATATAACGTTTCTGCACAAAGAAAAATCTGTCCGTAAGTTACCTGTTTTTATGACATTTTGTAACCGTATCTAACATGTCTAAGTCTATGTTGGAAGGAATTTTCATCGTCCCTCTCATCAATGCAAATATGCAAAAACAAGTAATCTTATAAACTTTCCATTTAATTGATTATTATTGGACATTAGACACCAATCAAGTATTATTTTAATTCTTTGTAGAACAGATTCAGAACACATTTTTGATACAAATTCATACGAGGAAATGAGTACAGAAACAAAAGGTAAGTATCCCATTTTGTTTACTTTCCTAACATTGTGTCAAAGTATCCCATTTCATCTTTTTGTTTACTTTCCTAACATTGTGTCAAAGTATCCCATTTCATCTTTTTGTTTACTTTCCTAACGTTGTGTAAAAGCTTAACACATTTTAGGATGAGTTTTGGTTTATACAAATTATCTCGTACCTGTACCTCGTTGCTGTAAAAAAAATCCGGATATGATAAAAAGCGTGCAATATAAAGATGGAGTTATCCAATGGGCAAACAAGCAGAATGATAAATTTTATATAAAATATTCTTAATTTTAAGGTTATTAGACACCGATTGAATGCAATCGTTAACTGTTCCTTTAAATACCATATGTATATTTTGAATTGAACAGCAATAGCAGTTATATGTTATTTTTGCAGTATTATAGACTTGAAAAAAAAACCACAACACATCGTTGAAATACATGCTACGACAAAAAACATAAATATGGGAGAACAGAAATGGGAGAACAACGCAACAGATACAACTGAACGTAAAATAAATAGACATACAATAAACAGAAAACAACAAACTCTTCATATAATTTGACTTATAAATTACATAATTTATAGATGTTGAACAAGTTTATCATGCATAACCCTGTGACTAAACTTTTTTAGAACTTTCTGTAAATCAAAAGACACAAAATAAAGCAACCTGCAAAATGCAGCTATTTACAGCGTAAATAATTACTTGAACAAGGAAATACAAAATATGGTTCAAACTTTGAAAATATTGGTCGGAATATACTCGCTACAACAACAACCTTGCTTCCATTACAGCAAGTTGTTGTATAGTGACGATAAAGAGTAGTAGAAGTTAAAAGTATTCAATTTGGAAACATACACTTATATGCGTAGGTATGAATCAGTATCTTTATATTTTTTTTAACTTTTAGTTACGACACCAATTGAGTAAGTACACTTTTAACTTAAATTGGAAAATTGTCATGCAAAATTGATCACGAATATCAATTTTACAACTTTCTGTGTATCATTATGATATATAAGTGTTCTCTTTTTTACCGTTGTTACCTTTGTCGTTAATAAGATGTTTATGATTTAGAAAGTAAGTTTATGTCAGAAAAACTTATTGACAGTTAGGTTTCTATGGTATGTGGAGGCATTGCATGTGCTTCGAGCGAGATCGATTTCCTCTCAATAGTTTGAGAACTATTTTACACGAAATATAATAAATATTCAAATGTCGATTATATGCTCATGATTCTGTACTTGTTTTTGGAGTGTCCATGGTAAAATAATTTTATAACGAAATTATGTAATGATTACAGTGTGAATAAAAAACATTTTCTCAAAATAATAAATTGATATCAAAGAACTTTATTTGTAAAAAAACATTTAGCGGGTTTTATGATTATAATTACTAGTCCATGAATGTTTTGTTCGGATAAAAAACAATAAATTTTACAGAAAACCACCAAGGGCACACTTATCCGACAGTAATACTCAATTTTATGAATCAATGAAGGCGAGTGAATGTCGTAAGTATGTTTACTATTTAAGCATGCAGTGATTAACTTAAATCTTAATCACATTTCATATATATATAAAAGGAAGATGTGGTATGATTGCCAATGAGACAACTGTCCACAAGGGACCAAAATGACACGGACATTAACAACTATAGGTCACCGTCAGGCTTTCAACAATGAGCAAAGCCCATACCGCATAGTCAGCTATACAAGGCCCCGATATGACAATGTAAAACAATTCAAACGAGAAAAAAAAAACGGCCTTACCAAGATAAAAAAAAATGAACGAAAAACAAATATGTACCACAAAAAAAAAACGACAACTACTGAATAACAGACTCCTGACTTAGGACAGGCACATACATAAATAATGTGGCGGGGTTAAACATGTTTTCGGGATCCCAGACCTCCCCTAACCTGGGACAGTGGTATAACAGTACAACATAAGAATGAACTATAAAAATCAATGAAAAAGGCTTCACTCATCAGATGGACATATATACAAGTTGACGTGAAATGTTTAAATTTCATATGCCCAATTTTGTCATTCAAATATATGTAATGCTTTACTTATTATTATTTAACTTACTGGAAAGCAATTATAAAACAGATCCAAACTTACATTTTAATTATGAACTAATGTGACAAATAACATACACTGTTAAAAACTCTAAGATTATGTACTGAGTGCTATTATAATTGCAACTTAAACCTGTATGTTCCTTTACATAGATATTAACACTGCGAGAGTTCTTTTAAACATGGAAACGATAATTTTATGTGTTATTGCATCAGACATATCTTTCTGGGTTTTCCTTCACAAGGAACGTTGATACCCTAAAAAATTATAACCCAGGATGTATAACTTTTGAATATGTAAAGAGCTATATAGTCTTGACAGTTGACAAATCGATCTTAATTTTTAGCAGAAGTCGTATCATCTGCAAACAGACAATATTACGCTATGAACGTTCGTGATGAAGTTTTGTTACTGCAAAGCGCTTTGGAGGCATCACATTTATTGAGTGTTGTTTTCGTTTGGTTGAAGCAATTGTCTAAGGCTTTTTGGTTTTTCACGTGATTTTAATGTTTGCCATTTTCAATTTTTAAATTCAAATTATTGTTAAATGTCCAATTGTGTATTTTTATTCACTTCTGTAGCTATTGGCCTCATGCATATCTAACGAATGTTTATTTTCCAATGTACACTGTACACAACGAAGTCATTCCATCTTTTACAATAATGCATATCTTAAATATAACTTTCATAACAAATATAAGCAAACGATCGTACTAATTTTTTATTCTTTAAATTTAAGAAAATTCTTCAAAATCAGACCAAGGCAGGTAAGTAAATTCGTAACAATCTCATTTGCATCCTTCGTGTTATACCGATGCTAGAAATCAATTAACGCAATTGATGTTTAAGATGATACTATGAAAACCGATATACACTATTCATGATGTATGTTAAAAAAAAACCAAGAAATTAATTTTTGCAAAACACTAGTCACACTAAAAGGTACCAGGCATTTAATTTCGAAATATTTGTTTGGAAAAACTCACTGATGGCGTCCATTTCGGAAATATTGAAAACCAAAAACTAAAAACATTATACAAAATCTCCTTTAGTCTATGTATGCATACATGTATGCATGAGGTAAACATTACCTTAATGTTTCGGACGGGTTGAACATTTAATAAACAGTTACTAACATCAAATAAAAGATATTACATGTTTATTATGCATTTCACGCGACTGATTCCAACGTATGCAAAACGGACACTACTACGGCCCATGAGTTAGAGAAAAATCATCAAAGATGACATGTGTGATATTTTAACAATACACGAAACAGAAAAAAGGAACAGTTTTATTTGTATGACTTAAAAATTAAGATTTGATTAATTGTTGTTTTTTTTTTCTTTCAAATCGGCAAGATCTATCTAATTTGTCCTGTTTTGATGTATTTATGTTTCCGATGAATTCTCTGTACTATTTATCAACTAAGACCATTGCTTGTATCACAATATGAATTTTTCCGGATGGCCTGAAATCAAAAGTTTATATAACAAATAGTGTATCAGTATAGATATTTAAAAAAAAATGTATAATTGTGTACACACGCTTGACAACAGGAAAATGAAAGATACGAAGTCTAAGGATAATAAGTTTCAGCTATACGAATCAATGAAGACGCCTGTAAAAGGTAAGATGATCATCAGTGTTTGTCAAAAAGTGATTTCCTGTCAGTACAATTCCTATTAAGCATTTTGAACATGTATTTGTCAACTATCATATTTTATTAAATTTTATTTAATTCTAATAAATACTGATATTTCAGACTTGACATTTTGTTTTAATTCAAGATAATACTATCTTACTGGAAACAAAATATATAGTATAAGACAAAAGTCAATATATATGACTGTTTTTTTTCCATATTTTTCGTTTCTTCTCAAATAAAAGAATCAGATCAATTTTTATTCAAGAATTGAATGCTTCGTTTTGTTAATTCATTTTGGTATAAAAGCGCTGACCGAAGTACATTTTGCTTCATTCTAAAAATGTGCGCACGGTCAGCGCTTTACAACCATGTGAAATCACATAAAGAAATATTAAACTCTTATAATTACATTTTTAAACTAGGATCATCAAACCACGGTTTCTATCATGGTTCTCTTTAATTTACCTGTGTACAGTATTGTTGAAGCTCGTGTCATCATGACTCCCAAGGGTGACTGGGGAATAGAAATATGGTCACTTGGTCTTCACCCGACCGGCAGTAAAACCCTTGCCGAAATGGAGCGTCCGTTTGGCTGTGCGGGATGTATCAATTTCGCAGTCACGTCCGCTCAGAAGGGGGACGTTAAATCCGATGCCTCGTGTAAAGAGAGTGCCACGCTCTTTGCACGTTAAGAACCCTTGCAACAACTCTTTGAGGGGTCCGTAGTTGGCCTGTTGCAAGGCAAAATTTCTGTCCCTATCCAATATACCCTCATTTTCCAGTGGCAGTCCAAATTTCCCCGACCATCATCACAGATGGCCTCTATTGTATCAACCTACCTATTGTATTTATTGTGAACTTGTTCTCGTCCTGAATATGCTTGAAAATTTGCCACAGGACATTAAGTAACCAACAATCAATCAATCGTGTCATCATGAATGTTGAATGTCACTGTGTAATGAATGTTCATTTCAGAAGGATGAGAGATTGCCGATAGCCGATCAAAATTTCGTATTATAGTGAAACATACATGCAATGTAATTATTGATAATACATTTTGGCTATAATATTCATAATGCACATTAAAATAAAATATCAAATAATCTAGCTACTTTATAATATTTATCCCCCCTTTTTTTTAGAAAATACTTCAAAGTTAGACCAAAGCAGGTTAGTATGTTTACAACAGTCCTAACCTAATCAAAGTATCTAACAAACAGATATTTCAACATGTTCAAATTTACAAAAAGTAAGTTTACAAACTGAACAAACTTTCCAGAAAACAGCTATCAATCGCTTCAAAATATTCCATACATGTACATGTAGTTATATTCGTCAGACAAGCGTTTTGGTTGGATATTACTCATTGGTGTCCCTCATATAAACAAAAACAAAGTGTGAATCATTGAAATCTACCACCTTAAAACATTTGCAAAATCTTCGTTTATCCATATATGTAGGATGTTAAATGAAGCTAAAGGTTTCGAATTTTTGGATTATGTATGAACATTACAAACAAAAGTATCATATGGTACATGTGGTAACTATGCATTTAGAACTGTGGATTTCAATTTGAACGAAACGATCATTAGTTACGATACAGTTGTTGAATTTATTCTTTTAATATTTCAACGGTTCACGAAAAAGGGGATATTTCTTGTATAAAGATAAGGATGTTATAAAATCAGAATGTATATAACATATTGATATAGATATATTCTTTGAATATTGTAAAAGAGGGACGAAAGATACCAAAGGGACAGTCAAACTCATCAATCTAAAACAAACTGACAACGCCATGGCTAAAAATGAAAAAGACAAACAAACAACAGCACACAGGACACAACATAGAAAACTAAAGAATAAACAACACCAACCCTAAGTGAACGTAAGTGAACGTATACTATTGTATATATGCTTAGTAACAGGAAAATAAAAGATGAGAAATTGAAAGATAACAGTACTCAGCTATACGAATCGATGAAGACGCCACCACAAGGTCAGATTATCTAAGTGTTTGACAATAAAATATTCCCAGTCACTACAATACCCAATTAAGAATTTTAGAACTCAAAGATCATTTTCAAAGTCATGAAAGAACAACCTTTTCAAAAAAGACATAACAACATTTAATTATGTTGTGAATACTGTGTATCTGGTATTATATACAATAGAGTGATGTTAATGAAGAACAAATAATGAGACATAATTAAAATTTTGCATAGGTTCATATTAGTCGAGTTGACTGAAGTGAAAAACACACAATCTCATGATGACTTTTAAAAAAAATTGCCATGGAACTGCCGCTAGAATATGTTCTATTATGTATTTAAAAAACAGACGAACATCGTATAATGACGATTGAATAACTAAAGTTGATATATATTGGGACTAATGAGTTAACCAACACCCTAAAAATCAAACCACCGATATGGAACAAAGAATTAAATTAAATGCACATTTTTGCATACATGTAGTTCTATGCCTATTGCAGGTACATAAATTGAATTAGACTTTCTTTCTATATTATACCTGTGCTCATGTTTTCTATAGGCAAATATTTCACTCATACATTTTGGGACAACGGAAAGTAAAATCACAAAAATTCTGAACTCCGAGAAAAATTCAAAACGGAAAGTCCCTATTAAAATTGCAAAATCAATAGCTCAAATATATCAAACGAATCGATAACAAATATCATATTCCTGACTTAGTAAAGGCATTTTTTAAATAAAAAAAATGGTTTATTGAACCTGGTTTTAAAACTAACTAAACCTCTTAGTTGTATGGCAGTCGCAAAAATTCCATTATATTGACAATGATATGTGAACATAACAAACAGACTGGGTAAAAAATGTCAAAATTAATGGTACCACTGTCAACATTGTGGTATAAACTTAATCACTATAAAACAAACAAACACACAAAAACATTAGTTCATAAGTGTATCTCGCTTCTCGTTTTCTATTTAGATTAGATTGTTGGTTTTCCTGTTTAAATGGTTTTACACTAGTAGTATTTGAGGTCCATTATAGCTTGATGCTCAGTGTGAGCTAAAACTCCGTGTTGAAGACCATACTTTGACCTATACTAGATTTTTTTAGTAATTGGGACTTGGATAGAAGGTTGCCTCATTGGCACTCATACCGCATCTTCTTATATCTATACAGAAAAAGCACAATAGCAAACGTTTACAACAGCAATTCTCATAGCAAAAAAATTAACAGTTAAGTAGGAATACTATTTACTATAATATTTTATTCTGTTGATCGTTAACTATTGCCTATTCTTAATGAATATATTCATTCCTTTTATTTCAGAGGCTAACAAATCCACGAAAAACGAAAGTGAAGACATGTATTCAAGTGTTATATAGACTTAAATCAAATCATTTAGTTCCTATATTATTTAAGCCTGATATTATTCTCGAGTCTCATTTATCAATCATACATCAACGATTCATTAATTCGGGCTTTTTGCATGTATCATCGTCAACAATTCTTCAACTAACAAGCAAACATGTGTATTAGATTTTGCCAATCCTCCCATAAAAGGCTGATCATATCTACATGTATGGTCTTATCATGTACTTATATGAGTATCATAGTGTATCTACTAAGCTAACTAATCAAACATATATATTCAATTTACTATACTAAACAATGTTTTGACATTCTTTTGATATTATCCTGTTTATTATAATAAAATTTGATAAAAAAGAAGTGGTTTTTAATCAAAACTATGCTGTACAGACAAGTCCAAGTCTGTTTGATAGATACTTGTTAAGCTATCTTGTTATGAATTATTGAAGACAGTCATTTTACATTATCTTCAAACAATGACAATTATCTCGAGCTCATATTATAATATTATTTCACTTATAAACCTATAGCATCATCCTAGTCATGAAAAAAAAAAATATCACGTCTGCTCACACAACATTTGATCCTATTATTTTTTCGTATTTCATCGAAAGCGGAACAAATAAATTTTCCTCTACCGATCTGGACACTAATACACAAACCGTCATTTTGTTCTGGATTGCATCAGCTGCGAATAAGACATATCATATAAAAAGTAAGTACCAAGATCTAAATTACAGCTACCACAAGTACAGCATAATATGCGTCCAACTGCAGGGGCACCTGATTGCGCATCTTGTCATGATGGGCTTTGTGTTACACAATCTGTAGGTTATTATTTCTTTTTTGTGGATTTCTTCTTGTTTTGGTTGACTTTTTTTCTAATATTTGCCCGTGCATTTGTTAGTTCCGCCTCATGCTTTCATTTAAGTTTTGATTTTGGTATTGTATCGTTGTTGGTGGTAAACTATTAGAGGTATTAAACCAGTGCTGTAAAACATTAAAATAACTCATCATAAAGTTCCGGCGTCCAAAGTGCTCTTCTAGATTACTTATCAAGAAGTCTTTCAGCCGTATATTCCAACATATTGAAAGCCAATGATGTATACGAACCATAACAGTTGGAGAGAAAAAAATGCATGCAAACAGTCACATTTGTCTATGGTCAACTATGTCTCAAGGAGTTGAAACCTCAGTGTTTATATCACCTTAGTGTTTCTATCGAGGACTACTTAGCTGATGATACAATCGGGACCGATAAGTCCACTACCAGAGGTATCGACCCAGTGATGAAAAAACCTACAACGTTATTGATTGACTTGTTTTATGTCAATTTTATTAACAAAAAGAATAAAAGCACAAATGCTCTTAAAGCAAACCATAATACAAATACAATAATTGAGGCCGTTGTTTGCACAATTTTAATTTGATTTTTGGTGTTTTAACGCTACTTTTAAGCACCGCATTTAGGCTATTTCGTGGCGGCCAGTTTTTATTGGTGGAGGAAGCCGAAGTGCCCGAGGAAAACCACCGACCTTTGATAGAAAAACTGACAATCCTAATCAATTCAGATTGAAGTCGAGTGCACCCGCATGAACGGGGTTGTTTGCACAAGGTTACTAACATGGAAAGAAACGATCAAGTATATATATAATTAAAATATAAAGCTAGGTTTATTTTCTTCTCTTCGACTTTGCATACTGATTACTGCATCATACAAAATGTTGAATGTCAAAACTCCTGATTTTCCTCTCATATGAACTTGTTCCAAATCATGAAGCCTGAGGACAGATTAAAATGTACTTTTGTCAGAAATACCAACCATATATGTAAAAATGAACAAGGTATAGTGATAATAAATGAGCAAGCAAAACGTCATAATAAAATATGTAAAAATAGTATCAGCCTGAGAGTGTGATGTGTTTTCGTACTAATAACAATGTTTACTGCTTACGGTTTTTATTGTTGAGTTTGTATTCAGGTGTTTATTCAAATTTAAAAAGCATAGCCTGTTGATTGATTTAGGTATCTAGTTTTTTGTCTAAGCTTGCTACGATTTTTTACTGTTTCCGATGACTTTGCGATTTTTGTATTTCAAAAAAACGGCGCCATATGTTTTCGTATGCAATAAAAATTGGATCAGTACACGGACAGGAAATGATTATAAAATCCGGAAATGATTATTTCTTAAGTCGTGGTTCTGGTGATCGCTTTAATCATAAAAATAGTTATTTAATACTTTTCAGTACTAAAAATTACTTCTAAATAGTTTAAGGTTGGTGTTCCATGTGTTGAAATTGTTAGATTTTGATTAATTTCAGATAAGCATCTGGTTTGTACAAAATACATTGTTTTTTCTAAAATACAATGCAGTTTTTCAAATTTAGGATTAATTGTAAAAAGTTGCATAAAAAACATACATATTTGCTCTATATATCTTGACCATATCTTTTTTTTAACTAGGCATTTTTAGTCAATTATATTAATTTCTGGCATCAATCTTAACAAAAACAGTCCCAGTGGAAACTGTGAAACCAATGTTGGAATTGTTGCAAAGACGTACAATATATACACATTATATATATATATATATATATATATATATATATATATATATATATATATATATATATATATATATATATATATATATATATATATATATATATATATATATATATATATATATATAAAAAAAAATACCTTGAACAAATTTCAATCTTTTCTTTTATCAAAGTTGTTTTTCACTGAAATCAACCATGCCCTTTTTACCTAAAACAATAAGAAAATTGTAAAATCTAACGAGTACATGTTTTTTTAGAAGACTATATGGTTTTGATTTTGCTCAATTTTGAAGTACGAATGATCACTCATAGTTTCTAAAAATAAACACTTTTGTTCATCCGTCACTTTAAAGTACGTCAAAGAAAGAGGAACGAAAGATACCAGAGGGAGAGTCAAATTCCTAGATAAAGAAAATAGACTGACAACGCCTTAGCTAAAAATAGACAGACAAACATACAAATAATTGTACAGCAGACATAACATAGAAAACTAAAGACTTAGTCTCACGAACCCTACCAAAAACTGGGGGTGATATCTTGTGCTCCAGAAGGGTAAGCAGATCCTGCTGCACATGTGGCACCCGTCGTGTTGCTTATGTTATTACAAATTCGGTAAAGAGTCTATTTCAGTAGGGCACATTCGTAAATAAGGGAAGGGTATTGTAGTTGCGACATAAGGAACATATCCGATATCATCTGTGAAACGGTTATTCCTTACCGATCAACCAACTCGTGATGGCGTCCATAAAATTTACGAAGGGATGATTTCAGCTTCACCATTTGGAACTCTTGATTTAATACTTTCATTGTGAGTAACAATCCTCTATCAAGGAAATCGTGATAGGAAATACAAGCCCGGGAATATCGTATCAATTGGGAGATATATACTCCGTATGCAGACGCTGCTGGAATGTTGCTACATAGAAATGGAAAGTTCACAATTGGGAAGCTGAAGTCATCTCTTTTGTCGTATAGTTTTATTTTCAACCGACCCTCATTGTCAATTTATAGATGTAAGTCAAGATATGATGCAAACCTTTTACAAGTGTGTGGTTTAGCGCTTTAAAACCAGGTTCAATCCACTATTTTCTACATTTGAACATGCCTGTAGCAAATCAGGAATATGACACTTATTTTTATTGTGTTTTGTCATTTGATTTTGCCATGTGATTAGGGACTTTTCGATTGAATTTTCCTCGGAGTTCAGTATTTTCGTGATTATACTTTTTAGCTGTATCTGTAGTTTCCTTTATCTTAAGAACGATGGGATATAGATTCATTCAACATAGCCGCCAAATTTTGTATTATTTAGTGAGAGAACATCATTTATATATCGGAACGTAAAGCATGGTTATATTTATAAATTAACTGTTTACAAATTTTAGAATTTGTTGAAATACTAAGGCTTTTCTACATCAAGCATAGATTACCTTAGCTGTATTTGGCAAAACTTTTAGGAATTTTGGTCCTCAATGTTCTTCAACTTCGTACTTTATTTGGCCTTTTTAACTTTTTTGGATTCGAGCGTCACTGATGAGTCTTTTGTAGACGAAACGCGCGTCTGGCGTATATACTAAATTTAGTCCTGGTATCTACGATGAGTTTATTTAAAAGATGCTGCTAACTTCTTATCTTTCTTTCTGGGAAGTTCCTGTATGAAGTCAGCCTCATAATAATAAAGATACAAGTCGTCAAATGTTTAATATTCGACAAGAATAAATGATAATTCAATAATATATCATGGAAGAAGAACTACTGCATATTAACCATCTATTGTTGTTAAATCTGGTCTCGCTTGAGTAAAACAAATAAAATACGCAGGTAAAACTGCATCAGTGTTTACTTCACATTTCGATGATGCAGAAGACGTAATACTGTTAAAATAGACTACCACGACTATCAATATAATAAGACTTTAATACGAATATTAGGATACGACTAATGGATTTTCAGTTATCTAAAAGTAAATACTTGAGTGCATGTATTCAACAAAGGACGACAAGCAGTATCACACTTAGGAAGAGGAGATCTCTCAAATGTCAATAAATGAGATCCATAATTAATGCTTAGGAGAGGAGGAAACAGTATACCGTATAGTTGGTTATTTTCGTGTAATTTTTTGCGATTTTTACTTACCCTTCCGGAGCACCTGAAATCACTCCTAGTTTTTGGTGGGGTTCGTGTTGTTTATTCTTTAGTTGTCTATGTTATGTCATGTGTGCTATTGTTTGTGTGTTTGTCTTTTTCATTTTTAGCTATGACATTGTCAGTTTATTTTAGATTTCTGAGTTTGAATGTCCCTTTGTTATCTTTCGTCCCTCTTTTATTGAGAAAAACATACTAAATATTTTGGCGGTTATTGTTTTGGCGTATTCAAATTTTTTTCAAAACCTTTGCATGTACACTTTTAAATTGGTAAAATTTACTTTTGATTCTATCATCGAAAATAAAGTTAAATCTACACCCCCGCGAAAATAACCCCCGATACGGTACTTGCCTTGGTATTTCCTTATGTTAATAAAATTGAGAATGGAAATGGGGAATGTGCCAAAGAGACAACAACCCGACCATAGAAAAAAAAAACAACAGCAGGAGGTCACCAACAGGTCTTCAATGTAGCGAGAAATTCCCGCACCCGGAGGCGTCCTTCAACTGGCCCCTAAACAAATATATACTAGTTCAGTGATAATGAACGCCATACTAATTTCCAAATTGTACACAAGAAACTAAAATTAAAATAATACAAGACTAACAAAGGCCAGAGGCTCCTGACTTGGGACAGGCGTAAAAATGCGGCGGGGTTAAACATGTTTGTGAGATCTCAACCCTCCCCCTATACCTCTAGCCAATGTAGAAAAGTAAACGCACAACAATACGCACATTAACATTCAGTTCAAGAGAAGTCCGAGTCTGATGTCAGAAGATGTAACCAAAGAAAATAGACAAAATGACTATAATATAAAGATATACATGTAGTTTTTAATATAGTCCTTGTATTTTAGGGGGGAGGGTGGAGGCTGATCGATCACAATATATTTAACGATATTTTGTCTTCTTCATCAGTGGATTTAGTTTAGCAAATTTAATTAAGTTATATCATTCCCTTGGTTACATACTATAATTACTCTGCTGTTGTTTTTTATTTGGTCGGGTTGTTGTCTCTTTGACATATTCCCCATTTCCATTCTCAATTTTATATGTCCCAAGGAAATCTGTAACCTGTATCGTTGAACTTAGTGGTATATTTTTAATTGGCATATTTTGGAAAGTGTCAAAACAGATGATCCATGAAACTGTTTTACGTATGTTTCATCAACCGTACATACCTTTCGTTGAATTTTTAGAAAAGCTTTATTAGGAAGGCACATCAAAGAGACAAAAAATTGGTAAAATCCGATGAACTCCAATAAGAGCAAAAGAAGATGTGTCGCATGAGTTAGGGTACAAACAATGTATCTTTCTGTATATGCACCACCGCCGTGCGAAGTTTATACTCGGTCAGAATCGGGAATATGATATAATATAGGTCAAATCAGTTTAAAGACTGCTCCACAGTAACCAACGTATGGTACTTTGCTTTAAAAATGTTATAAGATAAATACCTATCAATACGTTTTAAAAAGTTTCAATAGAGATTTCCAATAAAATGACTTTACTCGACATAACCGACCTAACTCAACGTATTTCGTCCTATTGCATTGAAGCATGACAGAGGGGAGCATACACTGCATGCATGTTTTGCTCTTTGAATATCTTTTTCTTGAATATACTTTTTAGTAAAAATCAACCCCAACTTTTTTTTTTAATCTTTAAATATTTTGTCATTAAACTTTAAATGATTTTATTGACACAAATCTTATAATGGAATAAGTAAGTTTGCAACTTGTAATCAAATACACCCATCATTTCTTGTCATTTCACTTGACCCATATTTTAGTCCTCCTCAAATTATGAATTTTAAAAACTACCAAGTCAAAATTTAGCATGAAAATATTAACATAACGAATTCCGAAGCGAAAAGGTTGCCGTTTTATTGTTTTTACATGTTTTAACGTTTAAAGAAGATTCCAACACACCCGAATGTAAAAGGTGTACTCGACTATTATTCAAAAAAGTTCTCTAATTTAATTGAAGATAATTTGATGTGTACAGAAATTCATATCATTGATATATTTATCAAATAGTACTTTTTGTCTTTACCTAACTAATGTATGCATACCTAAACGTGCATTCGAGGATACTGGGTTAGAGGGCGTACTTCCACCTTTCGATCGCTTAATATTTTTGAAAATCTCATGTTGTCCTAAATATTATGTTTACAAACTTTTAGCGTATAATCGTCTAAATTATTTTTCGCATTGCTCCGCTCGTCAGTATAAATTCAAATTTAGGAAACTACACCCTCTTGAAATATATTGGATCCGGCCATAAACACAAATTGTATTGCACGAAAAAAAACTTAAATGATTGTCGTTTGACTTTGATAAATACTTTTTAAAAACAAAAATGTTTGAACATTAGGCATCTCACATGAGATTTAAAAGATTAAAAGTATATACTGATTTTTCCCGTAATTTAGTAGCTCACTGAACACAGAAAAGTGACACTGACGAGTAATCTAATGGACACATGGAAACTACATATAATCTGCTATAAAGTTATGACCACTAATGGTCCTACATTTACTCTGTGCTTTTGACATGACAAAAGGTCTCAATTGTTTTTCTAGACTGTCTATGAATTTTTTATACTTATATAAAAAAGAAGATGTGGTATGATTGCCAATGAGACAACTATCCACAAAAGACCAAAATGACACAGACATTAACAACTATAGGTCACCGTACGGCCTTCAACAAAAAAGCAAAGCCCATACCGCATAGTCACCTTTAATAGGCCCCGATAAGACAATGTAAAACAATTCAAACGAGAAAATTAACGGCCTTATCTATGTAAAAAAATGAACGAAAAACAAATATGTAACACATAAACAAACGACAACCACTGAATTACAGGCTCCTGGCTTGGGACAGGCACATACATAAATAATGTGGCGGGGTTAAACATGTTAGCGGGATCCCAACCCTCCCCCTAACCTGGGACAGTGGTATAACAGCACAACATAAGAACGAACTATCAAAATCAGTTGAAAAAGGCTTAACTCATCAGATGGACAAAAATACAAGTTAATTTGTATGTCTTATACCCAGCGACAAATATTACATATATATTAAGGATGTTGAAAAATGATAATGATAAATGCATATACCTTTTTGTATATGCCCAACACTAAGAGTCACATTTTCACATGCTATGTAACAAGAGAGCGTAACCATATACACTTCCCGTTGACGTACGTTTTCCCAGTTGAAAAAAAATCAGAGATTGTAAATTAAGGAGATCTACTGCAGAAGAAGAGAATGTTTGAAATGATGCTTAATAAAGTATGATGCAATCCCACGGAAATTAAATATTATAAAACATTAAAAAACGAAAAGAAGGGACATTTATCTGATAACGACAAACAAAAGTAACATAAATATCAAATAATAGATAAGAAAACTTAAGGTTCATTTAATTTTTCAAAGTCTATTGGAAAAACAAAGTCATGGTCAAAACTATGAAAGACAACTCAAATGAATCGTATGATAGGTAAAGATACGTATATATACGTGGTCTTATGACAGTAAAGTTTAGGAGGGAATCTCAATAGTCACGTGATATATAAAAATCATGTTTTCTTTTGTTTTTCAACATGTTAGAAATATTTGATATTGATAAAATTTATCATGAATGGGTTTAATAGTTTAGGAATACTTAGTTAAAACTTGAGTAATGCATTTAACAAAATTAATTGGTTAGCAATAACCGGTCCCGTTAGGTGCGTACGTCGAGTTAGGTACGTATGTCATTTTATTGGAAATCTCTAATAGACCATAAATACAACTAGAGCATATCATAAACCATCGTAATGTACTGTGTCTCAGTATTTAATATTTGTCAATGTGTAATAATTCAACACTTTTTAAGTAAATAATTGTAAAAGCGCTTTAATGTTAATTTTTGGGCTTCATTGCCCTTTTATTTAATCTGGTAGCTGTAGCTCTAGATCGTAACAATTAGTGATATAGAAGACGTGAAACTGTAAGTTAATATTTATGTTCCCTCTACTGAAATAGTAATATTTATATATTTGTGAGGAATCAATCATTCTATAAGAAAAAAGGACACCTTTTTTTAGTTTTGCTTAATCATGTTTACATTTCGATGTGGGAGAGTCTAGACAGGTCTGTAGAGAAGAATATTTGGTAATTAATAGATTTATCAATATTGCGTATGATTGCGTTGTTTTGATCTTTTAATAACCATTTGGGTATGAGGACTGCCAAAAATACTAGACAATAAGGACACGCCAGGTTGTTATACGAATAAAAAAATCCTTAGTTATAAGATATAATTTATCGTATTTGTTTATGTTTAAAACTTTTGAAGACATTTTATTAAAATATTTCTCAGACATAATAAAACATTTACAGTTTTTAAAAAGTCAGACTGAAGTAGTGGCTGACAAATAAAATTTGTTGTAACTGAAATTTATTTATTTATTGAAACTGTAATAAAAAAAGGATAATGAAGTCTATGAATTAATGCCTAATATTGCTACAAATCTTTAATAAATTGCTAAATTCTTGATCATTTCAATATGAACGAATTCAAAGTCTTGCATTCATGATTTAAGGTAGACATACTGAATCTAGAATTAAGAGCAATAAGTTATGATTCATATTTTTGGTTTTAGACCCAGTGTTAAAGTTGGTTTAAATCGGGATTCAAAATGACGTTGTGCTTCATTTCAACAATAATTGAATATATATGGTTCTCTGAGATGCTGAATCTAATCATGTACTAACTACAGTTTAGATTGTTGGTCCCATTATCAAATCGGGTTACAGGGTAAAATACACTGTTTGATTTCATTAGAATATAATTCTTGGGATTTTTTATATATACTAATTTCAACCATGTATTTAGATCCTGAATACTGGACAATATGTGGTAAATATGCAATGTAATGTCATTCAAGTACTTAGACCACTTTTATTCTAAGTCAGAAAGTATGCTATATAAAATATCCTATCAGAGCTGTATTACATAATTGACACGCATATAAATTGTATTAAGAGGATGAATAAATAACTATTTTTAGAGAAGAAATATAGCTTGAAAGTTAAAATTCATTTTGGATTATCAAATTGTAAATAGAGTTGTAAATCTTTAATCTCATGCTGATAGAGACACAAAAAACGGATGTTAAAATCCTAGTCTGTTAATATAGAGATATAATTGTTTCAATAACATCCACCAAGTGGCCTGAGAACAGTTATTTCGAAGTGCATTTCTTTTCGACAATAAATTCAAATAAAAAAAATCGCACCTGCTCTATCTCAAAAATATTTTTACAGTGTAGTGTACTACAAGTGGAACAAATAATATCAAAATTATAGAAACTTCTACCAGCTCTTACTGAAAATATTGCCAATTCTATGTTAAAGGTGTCTAAAATTTAGTTTGACATTTTCGAACTAATAAAATTTCACCTTTTTGAACTGGACCAAATCACAACTTAACATAAAGATTCAGTACCCAAATTTTTTTAAAATGTAATTTTATCCCCTACCTAATATTTCATGCATTTAATATCAAGAAATAAATTTTGAAAGTGTATCAAATTAAAAATGTTAGTTATACACTGTTCACAATAGGGACTATATTCGTAGACAACGAAAACCAAATGACGAAAACTGTGTCCTTGGACAAAGTATAAAAATTTAAAAATAAAGAAACCACATTTATACCTTCACAAACTAGTTTTCCATAATTAATAGTAATAAAGAACACGAATATTGAATTTAATATAGAATAGAAAATATTTAATATAGAAACCAAACATATTGAACACCATAACATACAAACCACCAAAATTATCTCCCCAAAAATATATATGTAAAGACAAACAACAACAATCAAATTCTATGACATAACAAAACATACGTTAAATCGTGATATAAAAAAACATATGATGGGGTTAAATCGTGATATCAGAAAACATATGATGGGGTTAAATCGTGATATAAGAAAACATATGATGGGGTTAAATCGTGATATAAGAAAACATATGATGGGGTTAAATCGTGATATAAGAAAACATATGATGGGGTTAAATCGTGATATAAGAAAACATATGATGGGGTTAAATCGTGATATAAGAAAACATATGATGGGGTTAAATCGTGATATAAGAAAACATATGATGGGGTTAAATCGTGATATAAGAAAACATATGATGGGGTTAAATCGTGATATAAGAAAACACATGATGGGGCTAAATCTGTGTTTCTTTGTGTACTCAAATATACACCCCAAAATGTTGTATAGTGTAACATCGTACCACATAGTAATTTTGGGGTGTATATTCATTATACATGAAATAAACAATATTGAACTATGAAAAATCTGGTTCTACCCAAGCTAAAAAGTAATGAATAAAGCGGGCAGAAATTTACAGTTTGAATGATACTTGATCACTTACATTGCCTTATTACATGTTCAGTTTGGACTTTTTTTGGGGAATAAAGTGAAACATCTTTAAATAAAACTGTATTTTGAAAAACAAAAGAGTAGGTAAACATACTGATGATTTTTTGGATACAAATAACAGATCAAGGATAATATGGTTTTTAGTTTATTTAATGTTACTCAAATATACTCTGAGTATGGTTCTGTCGGAAGTATTTGACAAGAAAAGTTGTGCTTGTTCATTGTAATCTGCAAGCATAATGTATATATTTTGTTGATGAAAAAGCTGCTTATTGATTCTACATGCACATTTTAACTGCTTTAACTGGAAAATCTTTTTTTTTATATTTAGCAAAAATGCAGACCGTAACTAACAACACCGAGCCAACCACTGTGATGACAACACAAACAGGAAATCTAAAACCTCAACAAATCTTCCATGTGAAGACATTTTAAAAGTTTTTAGGCTGTCTGCAGTTTGTGCTCGGCGTAACTTCAATATGACTGAGTTTAGTTGATTTCTTACCTACATTAATATTCTCTGAATGGGTAAATATGTTTCATTTTGTTGAAAACATGCATTGATGCATTAGATTCTTTAGAATATTACTTATTAAGGGCATACGATACAGTTACATGGGAGGTAATGACGTTGCTAACGTAAAATGTTATTTTTGCGACGTCAAACTGTGACATATCGGGAAAAGATGCATTTTTCGACTGATTTTTATCATTCAAACTGATTTAATTTAAAAACGAGTGCATGGACCCCTATTTTTTAAAACGGCATTTTGTTTCATTTTGCAGGGAGATTATGTGGACCAAATTTTATAAAACTGTAAATAGTGCAATTTTTTTAAATTTGATAAATATACAGTAAAAAATGACGTTTTTGTCTCAACTCATGACCATTTCATAAATATGAGTTATTTCTGAATAAAAAAAGCAGAATTTTTTAGGATACTTATAAAATACAGAATTTGCAAATTATTTTAACAAAAAACAATTTGTGTTTATCTTTTAAAACAAAAAAATTTATGTCTTTCTTTCGAAAGAAAAAATACGGCCACAAATCCGAATTTTGAGCAAATATACAAAATTTCGACTTCATTTAACTCAAAAAGTAGCACATGAAGGTATATTTTTTATTACATTTTTGATTTTATCAGGCAAAACATAGCCTATATGGAAATTCATCAAACTGTAAATACGGGATCAAAACTGTATCGTATGCCCTTCAGTACAAACTCTATCTTTAAGATTGTCATGATGATCATATTGATTTTTTTCCGGAGGCTGCCTATTCAAATTCGGAAAACTTATAAAATATTGGAACCGTTTTCGGTGCTTTTTAGTATGAATTACTAACTTTAATCACTTCTGGATTTAATAGCTAGTTTGTAAAATATAACGTGTACTAGTTCAGTGATAATGGACGCCATACTAAACTCCAAAGCATATATATGAAGTCAAATTATAAATCATAAACGACCAGTTAAAAAAGAAGTCCGAGTCCGATATCAGAATAGGAAACAAAAGAAACTAAGCAAAATGACAATAATACATAAACTAACAAAGGAATACTATAAGTTACTAAAATGAGAGCTCATGATATCAATTAACCTGATTGAATGACTTGACCTTCATCAAAGGAGTATCAAGCCAGAATAAATATGCCTACCGAATATGCTCCCTTATATATATAATAGAATCGTGTGTGTCTAAATTTTATCCAAAACATAAACTGCCGTAAACAAATTGGAATGATATCATCATAGTTTAACTTGATATCATAAGTGCCGGCGTCAAAGACTGCAAATATATTTAGTTTAAATTTTATTGACATTGTTCTTTCAAGGGAGAAAAGGCAATGATCAAATTGGTCCTACGCAAATACTCTACAATGGTTTTGTAGGCAATTTGTTTTTTCGCTAGTTTTCCGTCATTTTACTTTTGTTTATTTATGTAAAAATTCGATCATTTGTCGTATATCATGATTAATTTCCACTAGAAAAAATGCAAACATTTAATTTATATGGAATATTGACAACTTACTTTAAGAAGAAGAAAAAACGAATATTTATTTCAAAGGTAAACTTTGGCTACCTGTAGTAGACAAATCCAAACATTTGACTTTTATATCAGTTTAGGTCTATAATTGTGTGATTCCATAGCTTGTGAATTAAGCGAATATAAAATACTTCGAAATGTACATCAGTTAGAACGACACTCCACGCAGGAACTTTAAACCATTTTGATCTTTTACTTACTTTCTATTTAGTTTTCTGTGTTGTTTTTTGTGTACTATTTTTGTCTGTTGGTCCATTTTTGTTAATTTTGTCATGTCGTAAATACATAGAGATGTCTATGAGTGGCCGTTCGTGTCATTGGCGGTATGAACATACCGTATGAAATTTTCAACCCGTTGGTTTTTACTTTCAACACGTTGGTTTTTACTATCAACACGTTGGTTCTTACTTTCAACGCGTTGGTTTTTACTTTCAACGCGTTGGTTTTCAATTTCAACGCGTTGATCTTCACTTACATCGCGTTGATTCGTAATTCATACGGTACGAAAAACCAACGCGTTGGTTTTCAAGTCCATACCGTTAGTTTTTCATTCCATACCGTAAGTTTTGTACTTTTGTCAACCAATCAAAATGTCTGTAACAAAGTATTTTCTAAAAATACCTGGTCGTCATCTCACTATTCGGAGAGCCTCCGGAGTTTTCTTGAGATAGCATAGGATCAGATTATCTGTTTATTCTATTCATAGATTACCTTATCTACATTTACTACTGATTAATCAATCTCACTGGAGGACAAACTTATTTCCCATATGTATTAATACACTATAGTAGTATGCTATACAAACAATTTATTTGTTTTAACTAACTCTAGGAAGTCTGATATATAAAATAGTAACTTGTATTAAAACGTTAATTATGGATGATTTGGTGAAGAAAGGTGCAACAAAACATTGCTGTTATGTTACTTGAAATAGTGAATTACGTTTTACACACAAACATTACACAGACTGAGGGAGTGAGATTTCAAATGCACATATGGATACAGTACATACATGTAGAAGACGGCTTTACAACTGTCACAGTAAAAAGGGATACATACATATGCAGTAAACATTTTGTTGGTGGAAAGGGTCATATATATAGATGCTGACCCTGATCTATTCCTGCTACCACTTTTCCAAGAGATGTATATACATATATTCTAGTATTTGTTAATTATTTTTTCTGATCATTAAGCATACCAAATAATATAGTCAAAATGCATCAAATTAATCATGTGATTTATAAAAAAAAAAAAAAAAACAATTAAAAAAATTTACTTTTAATGTGTTTGTTTCTTTTTGATCAATTGTATTCTTTATTGTTGTATTTGGTTTTTATTTTATTGACTTTATTTGAATTTACACCGCAAGAAGAAGCAAGCACCAAGACATTACAAAACACAGCTATTCATGTTGAGCGGGCAATTTAAAGAATGAAAACATACAGAATCCTGCAAAAGAATTGTACCATTTTCGCTCCAGCCAGTGTTTTCACAGATGATTTTTGTAATTGGTTGTCTTGTTAATTTCAGGAGCCACTTGTGCAATAAATATATGTATCTATAATCCTATAGTTTTATAATGTATCAGATGAATAGAAAATGAGAAAGAAACTACGAAGATTTTTGTCATGCATATAATAATAGCAATAAGAAATGTAAACAAATCACAAATATTTGAAAGGAAAAAAAATATGTTCTTCATTTGAAAATCAACTATTCTGGTAAATCGAAAGGAGGTAATCCTCTAGGTAATCTCATCTCAAAATAATCCGGACAAAGACGAGTGTGGTAAAATTAAACGAGTTTCTTGGCTAAGCTATCCCAGAACACTTTATCAAAAAAAGTTTTTTTTCAATAAAACTGTCAGATTCAGACCAAAAAAAAAAAAGATCACAACACTGCAGTCCCATTTTTCCTTATCATATCTGAATTTGAAAATAGTATTCATGATTTCTTTTTAACCTTATTTGGCCACTAGGTAAGCGTTCAAGGCAAATATTTGTTACTTTATATTATGATAAACATTTCTCAAAGTCTTTTACGGAACATTTTGAAAGCATAAATGAACATTTTAATTCCACCAAATCAAAATATTATCTTCTCCATTATCAGAAACATTCCTCACTTATCCATCTGGACTACAAACAAGCTTTGGGTTTTTTGGATTAAACCCGTAAAAACCAAATTGTGCAACTTCTAGCAAAGAAGATTGTTTTTTTTATAATGTATCAGATAAGTGAAAACCAACCCGTTGAAAGTAAAACCAACGCGTTGAAATGAAAATCAACGCGTTGATAATGAAAACCAACGCGTTGATAATAAAAACCAACGCGTTGATAATAAAAACCAACGCGTTGATAATAAAAACCAACGCGTTGAAAGTAAAAACCAACGCGTTTAAAGTAAAAACCAACGCGTTGAATGTAAAAACCAACGCGTTGAAAATTTCATACGGTATGTTCATAGCATTTTTTTATTTTTTTTATTTTATTGACTTTATTTGAATTTACACCACAAGAAGAATCAAGCACCAAGACATTACAAAACACAATATTCATGTTTAGTGGGCAATCGAAAGAATGAAAACATACAGAATCCTGCAAAAGAATTGTACCATTTTTGCTCCAGTCAGTGTTTTCACAGATGATTTTTGTAATTGGTAGTCTTGTTAATTTCAGGAGCCACTTGAGTCTAGCAAAGAAGATTGTTTTTGCCTCATTGATGCGTAATCTTTTAAAGCATCATTCTCATGCTCGATTTCATAAGCCATAGCTCTTGTTTTCATCAGATCATTATTATACATAGATTTCTTCAGTTTATTACACACTGAAGATTCTTTCTTTAGTGTGGACACAGACTTTGCTATTGATGCTGTTATCCTCATTGCTCTCTGGTTGAACCATTCATCACTTCTCTGATTTTCAACTATTCCATATGGTACATCAATACCATATGCAGATAAGTTATGCAACAACCCTGTTCGTTTTGTCTTCAGATACAATTTTGTGTCGATATTCATTGCATAGTCTTCATAATTGTAAGTTAGGACAGTAGACCACATAGTTTTTCCACAATAATGATATTGTAAATTGCAAAAGAAAATATTTTCTTCTTCAGATGAGCTGTCATCAGTTTTCAGTGAAGGAGGACGTGGGTCAAATTCAATAAATTTGTCCACTTTCTTTTTCTTTTCCCCTATGTATGTAGAGTCAGTCATTTTTTTGGTGTGTTTCCTTTTCTTACTCTCTACGTTCCATTCACACCTTTTAGATGTACAAGAAGCTTGATCTGTACCAAATTGATGTGCATAGTCTCAAAGAGCGAATAAAACTGTTGCTACACGACTACATCTACCAATGGACGAACTTGCATGGACGAGTATGTAACTTTGATAGTTTAATACAATTGTTTGAAAATAAATAGCAACACATAACATGTAAACTATAGAAAAATTAGACTGACAAATACCAATAACTAATATTGTGAACTGTAGGTTATGAAAAAAATTCAAATAAATGTTTCTACAAAACATTTGTTATTGCTTGTATGGAATATTTAATTTTTTTAAGGAGTTTTCCAACTAGATAATTTTCTTTGTAGTGGGTACTGTTTGAATTTAAGCTCTGACGAGAACTCAGACTATAAAGAACTATCATATAGTTTTTATTAACCCTAAACATATATCAAACATGTCTACATTCCTCGAAAGTTTTCTGATGTATCATCGTCCATTGTATCTGAAGAGATAATGCGGCTGCAATAATTCACCATTTCCTCGAATTGATCTAAAAATCGCTCCCGGTCTCCCCTACGTGTAGCAATGTTGTGATTCAGTTATTATCTTCAACAACGGATAATATATATTACCCCACCAAACATAACAGCAATCTGGAGTCCGTCCGAACGGTTGACACGATTGTACTTTGTTACAAGTATGTTGATTGGTAGACAGAAGTGGAAAACTTACGGTATGGAATTGAAAACCAACGCGTTGGTTTTTCATACTGTATGAAGTACGAACCAACGCGTTGAAAGTGAAAACCAACGTGTTGAAAGTAAAACCAACGCGTTGATAATAAAAACCAACGCGTTGAAAGTAAAAACCAACGTGTTGAAAATTTCATACGGTATGTTCATACCGCCAATGACACGAACGGCCACTCATAGGATGTCTGTTCTTATCCTGTTGTTTACAAGTATTCTTGCGTTTGTTTCTACTTTTTTCCAGTCATATAGTGTCGTCGTTTTTAACCCACCATTTTTTCCTTAAATGTCCTGTTCCATGTCAGGAATATGACTGATGTAACCAAATAGTCCGTTTTTATATATGTTAGCGTTTTAATTATGCATTATTAAATATTAAAAACCAATATGGAATTTTTGAGTGTGGATATATTTGTTTGATTATATCTGATCTGCTCAAAATAACTATACAGTTTTGTTGCAGATGATGAAACTGACAATATGACATCTCCTGAATTTCAAGATGCAAATGATAATTCGGGAAAGCCATTTCCTATCAAAACCGATCCAAATCTTTCGGGAGAAAACACTTCGACAGTAGTCACAATACACCAAGATGCAGATACTAACATTGATGATAACCAAAATGCTTCAAATGATACACATACAATACATGTCAGCACAACAGGTGAGGATTTTGAGAAGATAAAAGACTTTCAAATGATCCATAAGTTAATAGGAAAGTGTTTTACATCCTATCCAACAACAACAACAACAAAAAAATAAAAATAAAAAAATGACTCCTTATCGGAGTTTTTGCTCTATCATGCAGATTGGTGTCTTTTTTATGTGGTTTGGTCGATTATTGTGAAACTATGGTAGAAAGAGACAATTGAGAGCGCATAATAACCCATATGCACTATTTAAAGTTGATATTTTTGAAATCGTTGTTCATCTCTTCTTTAACAATGCAAATGAACCAGTACACTTGGTACAATCTAAAACCTGATAATAAATTGTTCAAATAAGGCCGTCGAAAATAGTGGAATTAATTACTTTTGGAGTGTCAAAAACTCGTTGGAAGTACTTGATAAATTACATGCATATATTGGTGATTTTGAATCTGTTCAAAGTTTTGATTTTTCTACCCTATACACCACATTGCCTCACATTCTTATTAAGAAAAAAATCACACACCTAATTAAATGGGCATTTAAAAGTCAGAATGTGAATATATGTGTTCAAACTCTTTTAGGTATTTTTTTAGTAGCAATAAACAAAAAAACTATGTCAATTGGACATGCTTTGATACTATATCTGCCCTTGAATTTTTACTAGATAACATTTTTGTTCGCTTTGGAGATTCCGTTTATCGTCAGGTTATCGGAATTCCAATGGAAACTAACTGTGCACAACTTATTGCGGACCTGTTTTTGTATTGCTATGAGTTACAATTTACGACAAAAATCAGCAAAGACTCATCGAAACAACATCTGATACACAAATTTAATAATACTTTTAGATATTTGGATGATATTTTGGCTCTCAATAATGACGACTTCAGTATGTATACTATAGAAATGTATCCTGTTGAACTTAATTTAAATAAAGCTGATACTAACAATGACCACTGCCCTTTTATATCTATATCATTAACGGAAAGCTGAATACTAATATTTATGATAAAAGAGATGATTTTTCATTTCCTATCGTTAATTATCCATTTTTAGATGGTGACGTTCCCTTGTCACCATCTTACGGTATTTATATACTAGTATCTCAACTTGTACGATTCGCTCGTGTATGTAACAATGTTTTAGATTTTAATGAGAGAAATTTATGCATTACTGAAAAATAATTACACCAGAGTTTTCGATATTACAAACTAGTCAAAACATTTACTAAATTTTATCATCGGTATAAGGACATCATTCGTAAATATAGCTCAACATGCAGACTTCTTATACGTTCAGGTATTTCACATTCAATATTTTATGGAAATATTCTTTATAAAGCACAAGAATGTCAGTATTCGCCTCAGAAGCTAACGAAACCTTTAAACAGACTTATTAAGAAGGAATATAGTTACGATACTGTGGTCAGGTCATTAAAGATTGCATATTTTGGCGTTAATATTGATTCGCTTATAGGGTTTTTGCATAGGAACTAAACATTGGCATGACACGGGTTATGTTCTTCTCATATATGTTATGATGGTATGATACTTAACCCCTCACGGGAATGAATGTGCCTTATATTCATATGACGAAGACATCATTTTTCAATCAGTTTAATTGAAGTCTTGAGCTGGCATGTCAGTTAACTGCTAGTAATCTGATGTTATTTATGTATTATTGTCGTTTTGTTTATTTCTTTGGTTACATCTTCTGACATCAGACGTGGACTTCTCTTGTAGTAAATATTAATTTGCGTATTGTTATGCGTTTACTTTTCTGCATTGACTAGAGGTATAGGGGATGGCTGAGATCTTATAAACATGTTTAACCCCGCCGCAATTTTGCGCCTGTCCCAAGTCAGGCGCCTCTGGCCTTTGTTAGTCTTGTATTATTTTTGATTTGTTTCTTGTGTACAATTTGGAGTTTAGTATGAACTTTTCATTATCACTGAACTAGTGCAAGTATGTGTTCAGGGGTCAGCTGAAGGACACCTCCGGGTGCGGAAATTTCTCGCTGCATTGAAGACCTGTTGGTGACATTCTTCTGTTGTCAGCTCTATGGTCGGGTTGTTGTCTCTTTGACATATTCCCCATTTCCATTCTCAACTTACTTTATCATCATAGATACATGTACCAGGATTAGAATTGTGTATTTGCGCCAGACGCGCGCTTCGTCTACAAAAGACTAATCACTAACGCTCGAATCAAAAAAGGTAAAAAAAAAAAGTCAATCAACGTAAGAAGGTGAAGAGCATTGAAGACAAATATAATGTATTATGTATATTATATATTTTTTCCAAATCAAATTATTAACATAGTAAACATGAGATTTGTAGAGTTCTTAACCGACTTAACATTAATAAAACAAATACAAAAAGTATAAGCACATTTGACAAAATATTCACCACACATAAACATGAAAAATTAAAGCATGCAAGGTAAATAAAAATATTGAGAAAGAAATCACATTTTACTATAGCTTGCTTAGCGACAAAGCACTTTAAAATAATTGAAATAAGATAGACATTTGCTTTACCAGCTTCAGAGTAAATATCATTTCATACTAGTAACAAGGTGTGTATGAATGTAGGCGATGTAAAATAACTAGCAATATGCTATAACTATCTTACAGTAAATTGGCCTCATAATGCTTACATTTTACTTAATATCTTAAAAACTCTTTGCAGAAATAAGCATTTTGCAGGTTCTACGGACAGGATCATGAATCGTTGTCTCTCACGTTATGTGGTTCGGATTGATGAACGAAAAAAGCATATGTGTACATCTCACACATTTCGAAGTGTCGTCGATTTAAATGTTTGACAAAAATAAAGGATAAATCAATAATACAACAATTACTGTTCCATTTTCAACCATTCATTGTTTACTCGCGTTTCACCAGAATGAATATAAGTGAAACCCGCAGGTAAAATTTACCCAATTTTGTTTACTTTAAATTTCGGTCAAAAATATACATAGCCAATGATAATAATAATCAACGCACACATCATTTGTCCTAATGATATAGATTCCTATTACTTTAAATTTATATTTTTACCAGTAATAGTAACAATGCTTAAATATTTATCTTACGGATCATTCCGTTATTAAAAAAAGTGTAGATCGTCACGGTCAGCAATTTAGAAGAAAATACTGTAAGTACACATTTTTTTCCCTCAAAAATATGAAATAAAAATAGTATCTAAAGAAATACTGTTTATTTTGATTGTTAATTCCTAGCAGTCTTTTTAAATTTTTTGCAAACAGAGAAAACATTTTAGAACCAGGAAGTTGAAAAAATATATAAATAGAACCTGAAAGTGTCTGAGATCACCCTTTTCTGATGTAAAGAAAAAACAACAAACGAAGCAAAACGTAGACGTGTACACTCCCTATGCAAAAGGAGTGATTAGGTTAGTTATCGCACAAAACTTTAAATGAACAAAAAAATATATACAAACGTTTTATACTTATCATTGCTACCATGTCTTTAATATTTTTCAATTACGATGGCAACTTTATCGCAAATGTCTATGATAATTGATTGCAATTTGTTAAAAATAAAAGATGCATGCTGTGCAGTCACATCGAACATTTTGTTTACAAGGTAACGTTTGTTATGGGCATCAATACAACCATCGTCTTCTTGCCTAGAACGATATTTAATATTGTAGTGAAGAGAACACAGTGAAGGATGTAAAAGGATTGACGTTTTAGTCTTAGATGCATGATTTGTTTTGCATTAGTTGTTATTGTCTTTTTTATGCATACATTCCGTATAATCGTACAATAAATATTCCACTCTGTAAGTGTTGATATGAAAATATGGCAGCTAGTTACTGGTCGTGTTTTAAAGCCAAAGTTTACCGATTATAACCTTTGTGAATTATGAACAGAGAAGCATGGATATTTAGGTAAGCACGTGTATTACATGTACAAAAAAAAAAGTTCCAGGCGATGGTATATATAGTCTTATGTTTTTTAGTTGCACACTAAATTTGATGTTCATGTGAGTTTGTTTCAATTAAGCAAGCAGTTAAAGTGGGCTTCTAGAGAGGTCTAATAACGCGACTACTTTAAAATATGTTCAAATCATTTAAAACCATCCAAAAAGACTATGTTGAGGAAACGTATGCTAAATAAAATTTATTGCTGACGAAACACCATAAAAAGTTCAAGTCGATGACTGACCTATGTTTACGTCTCTTAACTCGCTCTGCCTATTTGGGTTTCCCCTTCACACTTGCATATTGCGATCACCGGATGTTTCCGTTAAAGGTTACGCTGAGGTAATTGCAAACGGAAACCATGTCGGCCAACTAATTTCTGGAAGCCAACAAATAAAGAATTGTCTTTAAAAAAAGTATGTGTACATAAGTTTTATATTAAAAACTAGCCATTTAGTTATGAAAAAAAAAACTTTTGCATCAGATTTCTTTAATTTGAGGTTTAATATTACTTAATGTTAACAAGTAACACAACATTTGCAAGAAACAACAACTGTAGTAATCCCATATTTTTATTCTGACATTCACAACCACAGTTTCAGCTGCGACTGATCTATTTGTTTTTATTTCTGATATTGTGTCTCTCTACAATTTAAACGTGACAAAGATCTGATCAACACAATATTCTTGAGAAGGCCTTCAAACGGTTGAAGGCCAACATTTCATGTGTTTACTTAATTTTCTCTAGAGTTGATCGGAGCATGGCCAGAGTGATGTATGTAAGTCGTGGATAAAAGATTGGGTGCATTGCAGATTTTAGCTGCAAAGTTAGAAGTATTTCTATAAATACTATAGGCAATTTACATGATAAGCTAAATCATCTTCACTGTTGTTATCTTTTTGACCATTTCAAAAATTAGTTATTTATTGATTATGAGTTGTCCCTCTGGTTAAAGGTCGAATGTTGGCCTATATGTATCATGTTTGTTTTTATTCTGAATTACACTAATTCTAATTTTTGCAAACCTCATCATCTGATATATTTTTGTTATTGTATTAACATTAAAACAAAGGTTAATTTATCGGATTCGAAGCGGCTTTACACACCCCATAAACAAACTGAAGAAGAATCATTGTCCTCCAAAAAGGTAATCAGATCCCGCAATATGTAAATATTTACTATTGAAATGATTTCATATGTTAAGCGAAATGTTAAGTTTAAGGATAAAATAAGCTTATTTTCGTTTCTCTTGTTTGAATTCAAACTAAAAAGATTATGAAGAAACAAGTCAGGATGATGTGGGGTACAGTTTAAAACATGTGGACAATAATACAGACATCGTCAAAAACATATTTTCTGACAAGAAAGTTTTTTTAATTATAAATTGGGCAATAGAATACGGGATTTTGAAGGCAGTTACTGTTTAAATGGTGATGTTTAAAAGACGTGCAATGTTACATTTTTGTCTGGTGTTTCTCTGCAGAAGCACTTGTCTCTGTGTGATTTTTCTCACATGAAAGCGATACAAATAGAATAATTTCAGTAGTTTTCAAATTGATCATTTCTTTTTTAACCAGTTCCTTTACAAATACAATTTTATTTAGATACTATATCGTACTCTGAGATTGGGTCTAGAATGATAATTTAAGTCTGTTTTTGTTAACACGTTGGGCCAATTTATTCTCTTTATTTTCTATTCTTTATTCTTAAGACACAGCTTATGAAGATTACAAACATTGTATAGGTCTGCTAGATTAACGATATTCTCGAAACTACTAGAACAACATTGGCTTAGTTGCAATTGAACTGATTTTTTTTTTCAAACGCAATGTTTATTATGCAAAGTTCGATATTATTTTCCACATTTCAGCCCTAAGGTGACTGGACAAAACAATTTATTTAAGTATCCCAATGAATACTTTGATTTATGTGAACGAGTCTTGGTTGTTCTGGTGTAAATATTCATAAAATGTACCAGAATTATAATTTGAATTTAGGACCCAAAATTCCAAAAAATTGTGCCAAAAACGGCCATGGTTATCTATTCCGAGGATGAAAATATCGTTAGTTTTTAAAAAAAAATCAGAGTTTTGTAACAGGAAATTTATAAAAATGACCATATAATTGATATTCATCTCACCACCGAAGTGCTGACTACTGGTTTGGTAATACTCTCGGGGACGAAACGATCACAAGCAGTGGTATTGACACAGTATAACTGTGTCATGGTTTTCCTGTCTTTATGCATACGTCGAATGTGGATTCGAAATTAACATAAATTCAACAACAAACTCGGTTCGTTTTGATATTCGTTTCCCTAAACAACTTTGCAGAAACATGTGAATGACATTCATCTTAGTACACATTTGCAGCCTTCGAAATGAGGAGATGTGGTACAATTGCACTATATTTAAAGAACACTATTCAATATCTTGTTAACAATAAGAAATGCAGAAATGATATCTTATTCGCATCATATAAGCAATAAATCGTTCAGGTAGATCATCAAGTCTTCAGCTTAAGTAAGTACGCAAGTAAATGTGATTGAGGGTCGGACATTATTTGTTCAAATTAACATAATCAGCGCATTTGACAGAATACTCAGCACACGTACAGTAACTTGAAAACTTAAGTATGCAAGGTAAATAAAAAAATTGAAGTAAATATCACATTTTACTATAGCTGGCTTAGCGACAAAAGCACTTTCAAATACAAAATGTAATTGAAAGAAAATAGACATTTGGTTTACAAGCTTCAGAGTAAATATCATTTTATACAAGTAACATGTTGAAACCCTTTTGCATAAATAAGAAATTCACAGGTTCTATGGACGGGATCATGATTTGGTGTCTCTAACTTGATGTTGTACGAATCGATGTACAAAAAAAGCAAATTTGTACATCTCACACCTTTCGAAGTTTCGTCGATTTAATGTGTTAGACAAGAATAAATGATCAATTGATAATACAACAACTACTGTTCCATTTTAATCATTCATTGTTAAATTGCGTCTCACTTGAATAAATATAAGTGAAATACGCAGTTAAAATTGACCCATTTTTTACTTTAAATATCGGTAAAAAAATATACATAGCCAATAACCGGTATGTGCAATTTACACAATTTCTTTTTGTAATTTACCAATAAGATAAAATTGTCCTAATATTATACATTCGATTACTTTGAATCAATATTTTTACCAGGAATAGTAACAGTGCTTGAATGTTTATTCTAAGGATCATTCCGTTAGAAAGAAAATTGTAGATCGTCACGGTGAGTAATATGGAAGACAATACTGTAAGTAAACATTTTTTTGTTATCCAAAATATGAAATAAAAGTAGTATCTAAGAGATACTGTTTACTTTGATTGTTAATTCCTATCAGTACTGTTTAATGTTTTGCAAACAGAGTAAACTATGCAGAACCAGGAAGTTGAAAGAGATATAACACACATGTAAAAATAGAGACGTTGAAAAAAAGTAACATTTTTATGTTTCGCTTTGAGACGTCTTTATATAAAAATCAATACAATTCTGTGAAGAAAACAATGTTTTAATATATAATAAAATAAAAGGAATTATAAAGAAAGATTACACAAGATAACACTATCAATCAACCTCATTATTCAGAGAAAATATATCTATATTAAGGACAAAAAAGGAAATGTGATTGGTAGAAGCAAAACATTTTTTGGAGTTAAAGTTTTACCCGTGCACAAACATTCTCCTCACAAATTTAGACAATACATTTAAAAGTATACTTTCGATAACCACTGTTTAAGATTTAATAAAAAGTGTCAATTGTAAAATGGTATGGGAGAGGTAGAACAACAACACTGGGTTCTTCACTAAGACAGGAAATAACAACGTTGTATGCAATCATTTTAGAATGTATATGAGAACTTCTATAGTTTTCCACCAACCACTGCTGGTGAAAAATTAGTAAACACTTATCCAGCTTAGAATCAGGACTACAGTACCCCATGACGTAACCAATCCCACTTTAATATTCTCTTTTAAATTAATCGATAATTAAAAAAATTAGGTGGAACCCCATTTAGAAAAGTTTGAATAATATTAAAGGCATTTTTGGACATATACCTATTCAATTTTTGTGGCTCTTATTTACCTGTGGCTTTCAAATACTCACTTCCTGCGTTCTTCATGAAAGCTTATCAAGAATAGGACTTCGAACGCAGGAAATTTACAAAGTGTTCTTTCAATTTTACAACACTTGTTTGATACCGCTGCTGGTTGATCTTTAGCCCCGAACGGAATCGCCATCCCAGTACTAAGCACGTTGATTCTGACTTGAATTACAGTAACACACCTTATAAATGGTTATCAAAAGTACCAGGATTATAATTTAGTACGCCAGACGCCCGTTTCGTCTACATAAGACTCATCAGTAACGCTGATCGAAATATTTATAAAGCCAAACAAGTACAAAGTTGAAGAGCATTGGGGATCCAAAACTCCAAAATTCTAAAAAATTATAACTGTCCATTTCTAAGTTTATAAATAATTAAGAACACCATGCAGAATGGACAGATTTGCTATTATTTTAAGGTGCTTTTTGGTTATATTGCTCATCAACTGTTTCAGTTTTTCTATAGGTTTGTTTTTCGAACATTCGGCTTTGAGCGTTCATGATGAGGGTAAATCTGGAAAACTGCTTCGGACGCTTGACTCCTTTAATGTGTGTTTTTTTTATTTTTTTGTTTTTGCTTTTTAATAGCAATGAATCGATACCGTTATTCCTTTAAGTCACCAGATGATATTACCAGCTCAGTTGTCAGTACTTACATGTGTTATAAGAAACCCTTTTAAGCTATTTCTTCATAAATTCATAAGGCACAAAGAGATTACAGCTTCAACTTTCTTACTCAAAATTGACCTTAGAAGAATTTGGCTATTGTTTTTTTTTTTTTGTTTTTTGTTTTCTTTTATGCCATACATCTCCTCAACGGCATTGACTGTTCCTGACGAAAAGCGATACAGATGCTTGGAATCTATAAAGTGTAGATTTCATTTTGTACTATTAGATTATATTTTTTTCTAATTATTAATGTAACACACACATTTAAACATTCGATGGGAAAAATAAAAACAATAAAACAAACTAACTTTAAGAAACTGTGTCTATAATTTGAAATGTAATCGGATAAAGTAGAAATAATATCCGCAGCTGTTTCATACCAGTGCACCCATCTTTCAATTGATTTATACCTTTTTTTTAATACACATTTTTATAGTTGTCATTTTTTTAAAGTACATATGATATTAATTTTGTATATAGTCGGCATTAAGTTTTCTATTAACTAAAACAAAAAAGTAATTGTTTTTATAGTAGAATGCAAACTACAAGAAACAACGAGGGGTCAATCGTTGTGATGACGCAACCAACAGAAAATCTCGCATCTCAACAAATAATCTATGGGAAGAGATTTAAAATATTAGGTGGTGGACAGATTGGGCTCGGCGGAGTATTATTGATCATGAGTATAGTTCAATTGATAAAGAGTGCCAGCTCTTTCCTGATTGTCTATAACTTACCGATAATCATATGCTCTGGATGGGTAAGTCTGTTATATTTAATTTAGAATATTTTAGGAACGTTGATGGCTGCCTGCTATTAATTTTGATATTGTTTTAAGTTTAAATGGTATGTTTTTGGTTGTAATATAACGATTATGTATTATATGTTTGTTTTTATTCCAGTAGGTGCTTCAGCAAAAGTCAATGTTTCAGAAACATTTCAAAAGTCTAGTCTAGTTTGGTTTATGAGGGGTTAGTAGCTCAACAATTCTAAGTATTTTTGGATCTCCTTTGTTTGCCCGTTTGCCTTCGGGCACAGTGATGCGAAATAATTTTTCAAAATGTGAATTTTGTGCTTTACGATGGTGCATGAATATGCGATTTTAAATTCCAACCATTTAATAAATTTTCTGCCAAACCAGGATTTGTTGCCTTTATTATTCTCTCGTGAGATGACACAGATCAAGCTATTAATGATAGCGAAGCTTATAAACTAAATTGAATTTCATAGGCCACCTATTATTTCATCTGCTGAAATTGAAAAACACATCAGTTTGTGTAAATCAAATTTGCATTTATCTTGAAAACTTGACAATTTCAAGTCATTATATAAAAAAATATAAAAAAAATATAAAAGAATTTCTGTAAGCGTCACTTGAAACTCGGAAACTTTTACCAATGTTATTATGCTTTTATACAATTACTATTTGACATCAATATCAATGTAGATAAAGCGAATTTTGTTATTTATTTAGATATCAACTGATGCGGCGTCATAAGATAATATACAATTATCTACCAAAGATCAAAATTTCACCGATATTATTAAATCGTCGTTTGGCCTTCATCCCCGAACAAAATCAAGTTCATAAGACATGTTATGAAAGGTCGTCGATAAACATTTAAAAAAATACAAACGAAAAGTGGACGGCTTGGTTTATATACATGTTAATAACGTAACAAAATATAAAATTAAGATTTAAACGACAATCATTTCAAAGCTCTTGATAACATAACATATCAGTTGTCTAAGACGATTTATTTCTTTTCACATGTATCAAGGAAACGTAAACCTAAACTTAAAACGAGATTGATTTTTTGTGATCCCTGTCAGACAAACATCAGCAGATACTTATTGTTTATAACAGTCAATATTGTTGTCTTATTTCTCATAGTTACTGACAAATTGAATTACACTAAGAAAATCTTAACGTTGATCACTGAACCATGAATTTTCTTTAACATCATGAAGGTAAATGAAAATAAAAACACACAACCAAGAAAACTTGAGTTTGAATTTAGTAAATATATGAAACTATGGTTATTGCATAAGCTAACAAAGACGTCAGATTCGGTACTTCAATATTGACGTAGATGGACGACTTCACACGAAAATCTATGATAAACGGGACGATTTCAACTTCCCAATTATCAATTTCCCATTTCTCAGCAGTAACATACCCTCTGCCCCTTCGCATCGTGTTTACATATCACAATTGATACGTTATTCTCATGCTTGTTCACACTATACGGACTTCATATACAGGAGTGTGCTCCTTACGCAGAAACTGCTCCAACAAAGTTATGAGGAGGACAGATTAAAATTGACACTGCGTAAATTTTATGGACACCATCACGAATTGGTGGATCCATACGATGTGTCTTTAACCAAACTAGCTAAGGACATTTTTACCACATGGTAGATTGTTGTTTGTCATTATGTCGTCTAATCTTTTAATTACCAAACGTGACTTATTCCCGATTGTGACTGTTTTGCTGAGTGTGAATTCGCATTACTATAAGACGTGTTACGGTACTTGTCTATCCCAAATTCATGTATTTAGTTTAAATGTTTAATGTTATATTTGTAATTCTCATCGGATTTTGTCAAATGTGTTGACGTCTTTTCTATTATATTTATGTGTTGTGGTAAAGAAAATTAATCACCGCATTCATTTATTAGATTTCATTTTATTCAACGTAATCAGTACGATATTTTACGTTTGAAGTAAGATTCAAAACAAACCGGACATAGCTTTATAATATAGGTAATTGCTACCTTAGTTTGCTATTAATAAGTATTAAAATGTGCATTGTTATTAAATGCAATATCAGTATTTAGTTCAAATATAATCTTAAATCAATCCTGATTCTATCTTATTCACTCAAATGACGTCATTTTTCATTTTTTTATGATCTGTTTTACAAATTCAAATGACGTCATCATTTTTTTGTCATTTTTTACAATTTCAAATATGACGTCACTTGGCGTTGAGGTTTAAACTTATTCGGATGTGTCTACATTTTGTGTTGCAAATGTCTGGTTATGCAATGTATTTCAGCTGTTTCCTGTAATTAGTTAATATTTCAATTCTATCATGTACAGCTTTTGTTTAGTAATTTTATAAATTTACTGTTTGCAAAAGTATAAATTATTCTAAATAATAGACAACTTTCGAGTTCGATGCATTTCCGTCAAAAACTCTGGTTTTAGTGAACGTCATTTGTGCGTTTAGGGGCGTCGTCACTTCCGTTTCAATGTTGAGCGAGTGGTTGGAAAACTATAATTCTATATTGTACGAATTATTCAGCAAATTAAATTCTCAAAATTGACAATCAGCACTGCTGTCATTAGGGAATTGTCATTAAGTACCTACAGAACAACCATTATTTCTAGTTAATCCTACACAACGACGATCACTAAGACGCTTGATGAACGTAAATAGTGCAGGGATACAGGCGATCCCCTCTATCTGGTAAATGACGTCATAAAGGCGCGCATAATTGACGAGTTTTTGCCGGTGACGGATGAACTCGAAAGTGGTCTATAGGGATGTTCTGGAAACTAACAGAAAACCCTGGCCGTTTTTGGCACAATTTTTTTTTATCTTTTGGTCCTCGATGCTGTTCGACTTTGTGCTTGTTTCGGCTTTCAAACTTTTGTATCTGGGCATCACTAGTAGATCTTGTGTGGATAAAATGCACTTCTGGCGTATTAAAATTTTCAACTTGTTGCCTTTTGTTGGCTGTTGTTCGTGTGTTTCTTTGTCAATTGTATTTTCCAATTTATTTATATTGTAGTCCTGTGGTGTTGAGTTGTCATTTTAATGTTATATTTCACATGGCTGTAAAAGGGGAGGTTTGGCATGCCACAAAACCAGGTTCAACCCGCCATGTTTTCCTTTAAAAATGTCTTGTACCAAGTCAGGAATATGGCCATTGTTATACTATAGTTCGTTTCTGTGTGTGTTACATTTTAACGTTGCGTCGTTTGTTTTCTCATATTTTTTAGTGTAAATTCACATTGCGATAGACGTGTCACGGTACTTGTCTATCCCAAATTCATGTATTTGGTTTTGATGTTATATTTGTTATTCTCATGGGATTTTGTCTGATGCTTGGTCCGTTTCTGTGTGTGTTACATTGTAGTGTTGTGTCGTTGTTCTCCTCTTATATTTAATGCGTTTCCCTCAGTTTTCGTTTGTTACCCCGATTTTGTTTTTTGTCCATGGATTTATGAGTTTGAACAGCGGTATACTACTGTTGCCTTTATTTATAGAGCATATCCGAACCACTTAAATAAGGTCTATACAAATTTGAAAAATGATAGTCTTATTGTCTCCTTATCATCACCAAAATTTAAATGTCAAATTTGTAAAGAAAAAGGCGAAGCGAAAGTTATGGGATGGAGGCAGCAAAGACCTTTAAGTAATAAAGTGTTGAATGAAGATATCATGAAAATAACAACATTTGTTTTTCTATGAAGGATGCGAGAAACAACGTTTAAACCACACATAACAAAAATAGTTTGGTTTAGTTTAGTTGAATTCTACGGAAGCCGATAAGGGCCATTCAAAAAAAAATAATTATGTCGTAATTACGACATAGCGTGTCGTAATTTCGACATAACATGTCGTTATTACGACATCGTTATGTCGTTATAACGACATCGCTATGTCGTAATTTCGACATATCATGTCGTAATAACGACATCACTATGTGGTTATAACGACATAGCTATGTCGTAATAACGACATCGCTATACATAAAAGAATATGTATTATGATTGCCAAGAGACTAAATGACACAGAAATTAACAACTATAGGTCATCATAATGTCCCCAATAATTAGAAAAGCCCCCGCATAGTCAGATATAAAAGAGGGAGGAAAGATACCAGAGGGAGAGTCCCCGAAATGCTGTGTGGCAGACAGTGTTATTAATTAATTATTAGCTTCCTTGGTAAAACTCCAAATTTCATATTTAATGTATTTCATTGTTAAATACTTTACATGAATCTTAATAAGTTTATATTTGTTAATTCCATAGCTTTTGCTCTTTGAATTCATTGGTTAAAGATTTTTTTATTTATATTGTAAAGTTTGATATTTAAAATTGAGAATGGAAATTGGGAATGTGTCAAAGAGACAACAACCCGACCATAGAAAAAACAACAGCAGAAGGTCACCGAGAGGTTTTTTAATGTAGCGAGATATTCCCGCCCCCGGAGGCGTCCTTCAGCTGCCCCCTAACCAATTACATACTAGTTCAGTGATAATGAACGCCATACTAATATCCAAATTGAACACAAGAAACTAAAATTAAAATAATACAAGACTAACAAAGGCCAGAGGCTCCTGACTTGGGACAGGCGCAAAAATGCGGCGGGGTTAAACATGTTTATGAGATCTCAACCCTCCCCCTACACCTCTAGCCAATGTAGAAAAGTAAACGAATAACAATACGCACATTTAAAATTCAGTTCAAAAGAAGTCCGAGTCTGATGTCAGAAGATGAAACCAAAGAAAAAAGCATCGTTGCAAATTCTTTGGTTACCTTCTTTGGATACCTTCAGTGAGAAACTTACATATTTTATAGCTTTCATCTAAGTTCAATAAGATACCGGCCGAGGAAGGGCCGTACAGCCAGACAAGGTTGATATAAACTTCTATTTGTTGGAAGAATCATACGTGGAATTTTATGAGGACTGACATTACAAGCCAAGCATTCCATCTCCCTTTAAATAAGCGCAAACTACATGGCTTCTTGTAATAAGGGTGAATTGAAGTATTGATTGCTCTATTTCTACTTTCAAACATTGGGCACGATGTTCCTACAACCCCTAGGATTTAAAACAAATATATTCGAAATTTCATCCACAAAACAAAATAAAAATGATAGAAAACACGAACCAATATTAAAACAAATTCAATATATGTTTTAAATTATGTTTTTACAGCTTTTGATCCTATACTAAGTAATATCTAGTATATTTGACGATTAAAATAAGAAAGCTATGTGAAAAAAAAAACGGATGTCCAACGTTACATTTATGAAAAACTGTTTTAACTCTTATGTATAGTGATCCTATTTCTTATTCTCTGATCTTCTTGATTCTTGGCAGGAACAACGACATGTGTCGGTTCTTTGTGGCGTTAAAGCCGTTAGTTTGCCAAATTACATTTGACTCGGTGGCTGCATATTAAGCTAGAATAAGAAAAATGTCCAACGACGTTTTTCTTTAACTCAACGACTGAAAGGGAATTTTATAAGTAGATAAAGCAGAAAATGAATAAAAAGAGTAAGACAGTAATAATATCAAACAAAAGTACAAATATTTGCCTCATGTGAGTTCAAATATTGCTGATTCAATAATATCTTCTCTACACAGTCGTTTTTCAAACGGTAGCCATTTTGTCCAAGTTGATATTTTATTTTTCAAAGCAGTTGACGCGTATTTTTCTTTTAGTATAATAATTGATCAAATCAAAAGTTAAATACACGAAGAGTAAAAAATGCCAAGATTCTTTTCTTATTACCTACATATTTGGGTCTTAAAGGAATAAAATGCTTCCACACATTACAAAACGGTAGCCAATTTGTACAAACGTCTGAAAACGTCTAAAATCATAAAGACGCTAATTTCCAACGTCACATGTTCTAAAGTTTCAATGAAATGTTGATAATAATTAAAACAAATCGTGTTATGAAATTTGGAAAAAGAGGTTGATGATTGCTGCCGAAAAAAAAGAAAAGTGCATGTTGCTATAGACTCCGCCCGGGGACATAGATTCGACACAGAATACATTTTGCAATTTTTAATCGTTTATAGCTTTTAACGATTTATTTAAAAGAATTGGAAATGGAGAAAAAATCCCATTACATGCACTTCGTCCAACTTTTGCAAAGACAAATTGGAGACACCAAGACAGTCCTCTAAATGTAAAATGCGAACTGAAATTTATGTTACGGAAGTACTCCAAAATAGATCATTTAAAGTCATCACTTCAGTAAGGTGCAATCTCCAATATTAAAAGACTTATTACCAGTTCGCGGAATGTTTTACTTCGCGATTTGTCCTGCTATTCATGTTATAACTGTCGTGATGAAAGTAATCCCTGTACTAGCGAAGCCGGAACTTTTCGTCAACATAAACTTGTGCATGAAATAGAGGTAATTGAAAGACGAATCCCAAACAGCGACGAAAACAGTTTCATCGAATTGATAAAAACCCGGGATTATATTTGCCGTTTTCGCGGACGATCCAGGAGTACATTACTATATTTTAAAATGTATATCAGAAGTTGAACACTATAGATGACTTGGGAAATAATTCTCAAGCCAAGGTTCAAGTAATTGAAGGGGTGTATTTCGACAACATATGTGCCAGGGAAAATACAATTCTATTCAAATTTAACCAAGGGTAAAAATGTTCGATTTACTTGCTGAGTGTCAGTTATTTTTGTATTGGGGTTGAATTAAGATATAGAAATTTTACAATGACAGATGATATGCACCTTGAAAGTTAAACATCCTATGATAAAAAAAATTATGGAAAACCGTATACATGTCCCATCTTTCCTTCCTACATTACTTGCGACAGTACTGCATTTTTAGTTGAAATAACTTAAAGGGTAAACATTATTAAATCGATTTCCACAACTCGAGGTAGTTTTTGATAAAATGACATCACAAAACAAACAGAACCAGAATCAACCAACATTATAAAAAACCGAAAAAAAAAACTTGCAAAAATTAATCGAAGTCAAAAACCCTCTTCGACGCCGCATTTAGAGATGAAATGCTTGGCTTGCAAAGTCAGTCCTCATTATATTCCACGTATTATTCTTCCAACAAATAGAAGTTTATGTCAACCTTCCACGACTGGTACCTTATAAACATCAGATGGGATCTATAATAGTTATCAAAGGTACCAGGATTATAATTTAGTACGCCAGGCGCGCGTTTCGTCTACATAAGACTCATCAGTGACGCTCATATCTTTTTTTTATACTGACGCTCATATCAAAATATTTATAAAGTCAAACAAATACAATGTTGAAGATATAAAATACTTAAGTTACTCACTGAAGGTATCCAAAGAAGGTAACGAGAGATTTTGCGACGATGCAAATAATAAACTTTACAATATATATAGAAATCTTTTACCAATGAATTCAAATAGTAAAAGCTATGCAATTAACAAATATATACTTATTAAGCTTCATAAAAATTATTTAACAATGAAATACATTAAATATGAAATTTGGAGTTTTACCAAGGGAGCTAATAATTAATTAATAACACTGCCACACAACATTTCGGGACTCTCCCTCTGGTATCTTTCCCCCTCTTTTAAAGCTGACTATGCGGGGGCTTTTCTAATTATTGGGGGCATTATGATGACCCATAGTTGTTAATTTCTGTGTCATTAAGTCTCTTGGCAATCATAATACATATTCTTTTATGTATAGCGATGTCGTTATTACGACATAGCTATGTCGTTATAACCACATAGTGATGTCGTTATTACGACATGATATGTCGAAATAACGACATAGCGATGTCGTTATAACGACATGTTATGTCGAAATTACGACATAGCGATGTCGTAATAACGACATGTTATGTCGAAATTACGACATGCTATGTCGTAATTACGACATAATTTTTTTTTTTTTTTGAATGGCCCTTATCGGCTTCCGTAGAATTCTTTTTGTAAGTTTAAATTCACCAAGTTAAAGTTTGAGATATGATAATGGTATATAGTAACGTCTAAAAGGTATGTCGTTAATTCTATGACAAAACAAGAATGTGTCATCTTTCTGAGGAAGTGTATTCTAAATACATGCATTTTTTTGCGGATATAACCTATCATAATAACAATAATAATAATAATAATAATAATAATAATTCAATTATAGTTTATTATGACTGGATGCATATCCCTGAACATTTCAAAGAAAACAGAATCAAACTTTAAATGCCAGGTATATATAATTAAAATCTTCAAAGGGGAACATATTCCCTTAATAACTTTCCTACTAGGTTAAATCCATTTAAATATAATTATGGCAATTAGTGAACCAAGTCGAGAATATGTCAGTTTTCCATTCATTTGATGTGTTTGAGCTTTTTGACAAAAGACTTTCTAATTAAAATTTTCCGTGAAAATTCGTATTTTGTGGTTTTAACTTTTTCCATGGTACTCTCACAAAAAAGCAGTAAAACATGATTCAGAGAAAACGTCTTTAAAGCACTTGAAGAACACACCAAATTATCCAAAGGTTATAATTAACACTTTGGTTAGATAAAATAAAATATAAGGCGTGTTTTAATAATTTGTGACATTGTTATGAAGGTGGCGGGCAAATAGGCTGTAAACTAGAATAACTGGTTGTCCGCATAGACAATTAAAGGCAATAAATCAAAAACTCATCTTAGATATGACAAAAGCAAAATGTACAAGCCAAAAAACTATCATAAAAAGTCCACATAACATGAAAAAGAAAATAAAATATTGACCTACACGAATATCATAAAACTTGAATTCAAACAACAGATAAAAGGTGTTTTTTATTTTGAAAAAAAAAATCTCTTCTAATTTATTAGTTCATATTTATATTGTTTCTTACTTTAGAAAATAGGTTTCATGGTGTGCAGTATTATTGGGGCAGCAGTTTTTGTTCCAATTATGTTTAGTTTAACTTTTATTGTTGGATTATTTGTAAGTAATAATGTTATAAATTCGTATTCATTATTCTAGTTATATATGTTATTGACTTTTAAGCAAAACATTCAAATTACCATACAACACAAAGCGAAGCGGGCGTTTGCAAAACAGAACTTCCCGTACGAAATATATAGTAGGATTCTACCTAGACACTTGTAGAAATGAAGTAGGAATCTACCTAGACTCAAAGATTCCATATAGAAAGTAGGCGGAAATGGAAAATGAACAAAATTCTGACTGGATTTTTTTATATTCCTACTTCCGAAATCCTACTACTTACGTGGAATCTTAAAGGTCTGTGTAGATTATTTTCTGTTTTGAAAATCTGATTTGATTATTTATTTTCCTACTCCTTGTACAAGATTCCTACCAGACAATCTTTCTTCCTGGAATTATCTTGCAGTGGATTACTGTTTGCTAAGAACACACATTTTGCAGTGTTACATGAAAGCAGGTTCTATTTCAAAATTCAAAAGTTGGAGGGGAAAAGAATGCAAAATTGCTGCAAGCTAGGGTCACACAACTACAATATAGAATATGTACATAACTCTTAATTTCAACTAGGCATATTTTGGTTTTCTTCATGTTTATGTTTTACACAATTTCTAGCTTGCATATATTGCAGTTTCCTTATACATTTCAAAAGTCCATTTTTTTAAAAATGAATTTATTTCATGAATTTCCTTTGATTCAAACTTAAATCATTGACCCAGTTGTGTATATGTGAATATACACTTACATTTTGTATATTTTTAGATTCCTACCAGATAATATTTTTTTCTGGGTGGAATTTTAAAAAATCCTACTAAGTTTTCTAGTAGGAATTTTATTTTCCTACCAAATTATTCCTGCTAATTTGCATATTCCTGGTAAATATATACAATATTCCTACTAAGAAATTCCTGCTAATTTAAACTTTTCGGCTATTTTCCGTGTGGATTCCTACTACTGTCTGACTAGAATATCACTATTTTCTGGTAGGAATTCAGACCAATATTCCTACTATATTCCGTGTACATTCCACTTGGAATATTTCATACAGGTTTGACATTTAATTGATTCCTTACCTTAACAATTTCGAAGGAAATATTTAGTAGACATATATTTAAATAAAGTTTTATGACATTAAATAAAAAAAACACCATAATATTCGTTTTATAATACAGGCGATTATAACTTATAGCACACTTGACTATCGGTTTGTTTGACAAAAATACAGCTACATTTTAGGTATTTTAATTTTAAACACATACTTTTCTTTCGATTTTGATGATGACGGGTAAAGAAGCAGTTCCCTACGTGTTTGTAGAAAGAGCTAAAATTTATCACAAAAGCACTTTTACGCTAGTTTTACAGTAAACATACGTATACTATAACGCCTTTTGTAACCAGGAAAATTTGAACTATAATTTGTCAATTTAAATGCTGATACTGACTACTGTATCGTCCAAGTCGAATGTTTAAAATTAACGATTGAGTAAGTGTCTTTAATTTCCTTGTGTCGCGTCTTTTTCAATTTCTTTTAAGTCATGGAAACAAATGGAAGATTCTATTTTTAGAGTCAAAATGGTTTTATAAGATCATATATATTTATTTCAGCATTTATTTGACGAGTACCAAAACGACGGGTACATTTTATCATATTGCATAGCTGGACTGTCCGTTATCGAAGCAATAGTTGCAGTAATTTCAGCATCTTACTGTTGCTGTTGTTCGCCTTGGCAGACATCAAGTCAGCAGGTATCACATGTATCATGTTTGACTTTATTGTAATGTTTAGATCTACTTGGCAAATATATATACATCGAAGACTAATTGGTGGCCTTCAGTTGCTATCTGCTCTTTAGACTTGTTGTTGTCTCTTTGACATATTCTTCATTTCCATTCTCAATTTTATGTATGATTTTTTTGTATTGCTAATTCGATATACAAAATAGATAATTAAAAGTCAAGAGCAATATGAAATTAAAAAAAAACCAAAACAAACCAGAGCCTTTATCGGAGTGTGAAATGTTTGCGCTGCGTTTGAGACTCGTTGGTAGCCTTTGGCTGTTTTCGTCTATAAGGTCGGGTTGTTGATGCTTTGACATATTTCCCGTTTCCCGTCCCTTTCTTATTACGTATCATATGACCCCCCTCACCCGTATCAAGACAGTTACTTTAACCCAAAGTTTGTTTTGTGTATTTGTAGCCATATCGGCCTATAAATCAAACTGAAATATTGAACTGCATTTCAGATTAAACCGTTAGTATGCAGATTCTAACACAGCTTGAATCATTTCGTTGATATATTTGCAAAACAAATTATTAATTCTATACATTATACATTGTGTGCAAGTCTTTTTATTCCTCAATAGGCTAGAAATCCATTTAAGGTGTAGCTGTTTCACTGTTAATTAATGTTCAAGGTTGTTTAAATAGATATATATTGAGATCTATTTTAAAAAACAATCCTTGTCGGCATTGCGTGGTACCTACATTTATAATGCTTATCTGATAGAAATTAGGTTTGTATATACAAGTACTCTTTCTAACAACAGTTTACAATAAACATCCTTTAAATATTTAACAGATGGCTGTGTTTATGAGTCCCTTACCGTCTGGAACGAATTTAAATGGAAATCAAATTCAGGATACAAATATCAGATCATGGGTGGATACGTCCGGAAAAACCAATACTGCATTCTAGAGTCTTATAGAACAACTTTGTTGGTGGAACAAACCAAGGCATTAGTAATCCACACAATCTAAATGTGTCTTACACTTATTTACCACTGTACACAAAATGACATACATGAACTCAACTATCCGCTAATTGAATTTAATACACTTTTTTTTATCGAGGCATAGACAATGTATAACATAATTGCATATAAATATACTAGAAAACATAAATATTTCATGTCCAGAATAAAAAAAAACTGACTATCTTTGATTTAATACAATTTGCACTTGAAGTTTAGCAGGCGCTAATTACTTGATTAAGCAAACAATCATTCAAGAAAACCTAAACTATTACAAATGTGTAACAAAATAGTTTATGGTTTGAAAAATGTTCTTAATTAAATTATATAAGTGTTTTTCTTTTTGTATAAAAACAAAATATTTCATTTCATAGTTTGAAATCATGGAAAATGTAACATCACCAATGGTCCATAATTTGGTGAAGTACCAGGGATGGAAAACAGTCAATTGCGTGATGTCTTATCGCTTGATATAACTTATTTCAAAGGATTAACACAAGGGATATCACATATTGAATAGGATCTTTTCACCCTTCCACAGCAGTTTAGATTCACCCCGTTATTTTGTAGGTGTTCGTGTTGCTTGTCTTTATAAGTTACTGTGTTATGTTAAGTATATTTCACTCATTGATATTCACCCCATACATTGTATGTAAGATTAGTTGTGTTGATATAAAAGAAATTTATTGGTATTACTAAACGGAAGAGTATACGCAAACAAGAAGAAGAAGTATACCTAACTACAACCTTTTTTTTATTTACCTGTGTATACTATGACGTAATCTTTTTTCAAAGTTGATGTTTTTCTAAACATTGTTTAACATTTCACAGCGGTTTTATACTTTTACCTTAGTTTAAACCTTTTTATTTACTTTTTACCTTAATTATTAACCACTTTTGTATTAACTAAGTATTTGCATTGTACCATAGATGACATTTATTCGTTCATTGTGTGTTTACATGTGTTACTACGTTTTTTGATAGAGTTAAGCCTTCCAATGGGTGATTTATAGTGTATCTTTCTATGTTTTGATTTTATACTATTGATTCAGAAAAAGGAGAAGCTTTTTACTATTAAAACGTTTAATCCCGCTGCTATTGTTTGCACCTGTCCTAAGTCAGGGTCTGATGTTGAGTGAGTTTCGTCTTTTTATGTGGTTCATAAGTGTTTCTCATTTTTATAAAGATTAAATCGTTGGTTTTCCCGTTTAAATGGTTTTACAATTATATTTTTTGTCATATTCACAAATAATACACGATGGTCTTGAAGAAAAGAAACTTGGTACTAACTTTGTTTATCATCTTAATAACGTGTTCTTTCATTAGTCTTTATGAATATCACTTTTGCTGTTCATTCTGTGTTTGGTAGTATCTATTTTACGTGGATCTGTACTTATACATCCAGTCATCGTGTTATAGTTCGATATTTTTTGTATTCTTGTCTTTCATTTTGTGCCAATATGCTTTGTCTATATGCTTTTGAGTGTGTTTATTTTTATGTTACATTGACGCGTACTTGTACTTCTTGTTATTGTGTAATTGTGCCATGGTAAATGTTTGTTTATATATTTGATTGTTTTTATATCATTAAATTATAACACAATGTTGACTACTATACCCTTATATTTGAAATATATATTTATAATGTCTAGTTTTTATTTTGTTTACATATCGTTCTCAATGTCATGGAATTGTATGCGACTGTCGTACAAGAGAGAGATTTGACTTGTTGTCCTACCAGGTTTAATCCATCATATTCTACATAAGGAAATACCCGTATCAAGAAGAAACATGACAGGTGTTATCTATGCGTTCGATATGTTTGAGCTTTTTATTTTGTCATTTGATAAGGAACTATCCGTTTTGAATTTTCCTCGTATTTCAGTATTTTTTGTGAATTTACTTTTTTATATGATATGATACCTGACATAGATGACATTAGTATTTCAACAACCAAAGATGGTCATATACAGGTGGACTCATTTCAAGAAACATAAATGTCTTATCTACTGGCCTTTTTTGAATTATTGTCATGCAGAATGCAGAACCTACAAGGTGGGTGACTGAAACTTTTGTAGTTGGATTATCGACAAAACTTCTTGCTTAAGTGTTATCCTAAGTATAAATCTTTCCATGAATACTAATAATACTACTACTTCAATCGTTTGTTGCGCGAAACACACTATGTGTTTTTCAATATATTCGAAAGCTGCATAGTTTGTATAAATAGGTTAGTACATGTACATGTGTTAACCAAAAATTTGTTCCTGTGTAAATAATTCCCGGGATCTTATATCACAGGGAATATGTTATAGAACTTTTTTAACCGATAATATCTATATAATTTGTTCCACCTCCATTAAATAAGTTCCACACTTTACTAATTTGTGATTTACGTTCTGGATAGGTGAAATTTATTCCTTACCTAGTGTAATAAGTTCCTGGTTAGTGAGATTTGTTTCTTACCTGGTTAAATATATTGCTTGTCCGTGAAATATGTTCCACTGGTTAGCCCAGTTATATTTTATACTGACCATTGGTCATCAGTAAGTTTAAAGTAATCATTCAAGTACATTATACACATGTATTATATTAATAAGGTAATGCATAAAAAGTGTAAAAAAGTAATTTGGACTTAAATGTGAAGTAGAGCAAATGTTTGATTATTCACTCCTTGAAAAATATTAAAATGACACTTAAAACCCAGAAACAGTTGAATAAGAAAAATCATTCAGAAAAAAAAGTATAGATAAAGATGAACATTTGTATTAGTTAATAAAGGACAGAGTGACTGATCAGTTATATTAAAAGCATTTAGAAACAAAAGATACGTTGTTTTGAAAGTTTCAAAATGAGTAATGATCTAAGTACATGAATAACTAGAACATCAATAACTGTGAACAGGAAACAAGAGGAATACTGCATAAACCGTAAATACAAATTATGATGCACTGCAATTTCCTTTATTTCTTCTATTCAACCCATACTTACATTTATGCCTTCAATTGTAAATGTACCGCTTGCAAGCCCTGTACGGCTTCGAACTTGCACCAATGTTTAAGGGCAACATGAAAATGTTTTGCTGTTTAATGTGTTGCAAAGTTCCTTACTTTCTGTGAAATATTTTTCAGTGGAACTTATATGTTGATTTCTATGAAATGTGCTCGTTCAAAACTAATATCACAGGAACTTGTTTCACTTTTTTAAAACATTTATTATTGAAACAAAATTCCTGAAGCTGTGATTTTAGTTCGGAACAAATTTTACAGCCTGGAATATATTTTTTAAGAAATAATTCAGATGGAACATATTTCCTACTAAATTTGTTCAGGTGACACACATGTTACGCAGAAACATTTTTTTTTGTTTCACATGCACCAGTCCTTTATCGTTGAAAAACCCCTCGGCACTAGCACTTTTTTAAACAAGGCCGGTCGAAACCAATTTGTTTTGTTCTTTCCCTGTTACGGATATGTAGATATATGAAGATGTGACACAAATGCCCATGAGACAACTTTCCGTCCAAGTCACGATTTGTTAAGGTAAACCATTGCAGGTCAAACTAAATACACGTTTGAAAGTATTTCTTAATTTTTAATACCTCGTTGCTTAAATCAATAGTTGTCTTGTTAACACTCATTACACATCTTCCTAGTTCAATAAACATTTACATACGTATTGAACGATGGTTTTTTTTGTATGCTGTTTTATGCGACTGCAATGTATCGTATAATGGTATGTCGTTGTCGTTGTCAAATACCTTTTGGTTCTCAGACAGTAACTCGAGTATTAGCTAATTGATATCTATAACATACCACAGAAGGAGATCATGTTAGTAAGTGTCTCAACTGTTTAGGAAGAGTTGGATAAAAACTGTTTTAACAAACATTCGTCTTGTTTTTGGACAATAACATGTGTTCAAGTGTATTGATCGCTATGAAATTGTACCACCAGGTTCCGTACAGCAGCAGATATGCTTGGGTTATGGCCAAAACTGTTTCAAAATTAGGTACAATTAAGGGATAGAAAAACTATGATTTTCTGGTTTCTGGGCAATAACAACTTGAGGCCATGGATCTCCAAGCTATTGTAACGAGAGTTTACATACCAAAAAGGAAGGACTTGGAATTAATTCCATCGGTTTTGGCCTGAGTCGTTTTAAAAAAAAGGAGCTACAGATGATATTTGTCTCAAACTTTGAGTTAATTGCTTTTAAAATTCTTATATTTTGGCCACGAGCATCACTGAAGAGACATGTATTGTCGAAATGCGCATCTGGTGCAAGAAAATTGGTACCGTTAATTTTATTAATCATTCGCAATAGGTTTCAATAAAAAGTCGTGCATTCTTCGTTCTCTTCGATATACAATGTTCTTCAAACTTACTATCACAAAATATATATTTTCAGTCATAAAATAAATCCAAATGAAAGTAATATTCTGTAATATTAGTTCCAATGGAAACAAATGTAACGGCATTTGTTTCTAATGAAATAGATAGTTTGATAACAATTTTAAACAAAAAAGAATTAAAGATATATGGAGCTATATATCCTCCTGATTACTATAACTACTGCTGCGCATTCCATGTTCAAGATGGTGTAAATCTTGTGAATATCTCCTTTGATCTTACGTGATTTGATTTTAAATAACTTTATACATCAAACAAAACATAAATTGGTGTCAAATCAGAATGGTATACAAATAAAACGAGAAAACTAACGCCCTGCTCAATGTATACCAAATTACTTTGGTTTGTCTTTTCCATCGATTTATGACATTTGAACATCGACAAACTACTATTGCCTTAATTTATAGATATGTATTTTTCCTCTAGCTTGCATTGAACATTTCAGAATGAAATATTCTCCTATAATTCTCATTATTTAAGATATAGAGTAGTAAATTCATTAAAAAAATGGTATAATTTGATATCTGCATGTACTAAGATAAATGTATTCCAATAAATTATAAAAAAAGGATCAATAGACAATAAATCTATAATAAATCTCACTAGTTTGCATATGTTAATCTTCCATTATTTACTATGTGTTAACCTTTTATATTTGGCAATGTGTAATAAATTCAATTAACATAATTTTTTTTTTTTTTTTTTTTTTTTTTTTTTTTTTTAATTTTTATTATTTATAACTTCCAATTTACAACATAATATACACAAATATAATAGCAATATATAATATATAAATCTATAGATATTATCTAATCAATACATCTTTCTATTAGGAAGCAAAATTTTTTTTTTTTTAAATATACAAATATAAGATAACTAGTAAAGCAGTTTGAACATCGGAGAGAGAGAGATAGAAAGAGAAAGAGAGTGAGAGAGAATAGTGTGGTGAGTTTTCAATATAATTCATCTAGAAATTGAATTCTATTTTAGTATAGTAAATACAGCATTTTCATTTATAACATGAATATACATTTTTGTACTTAACTAAGTAATATATCAAAAACATTCCATTCTCTGAGAAACTGATGTTCACATTTGTTTTTCATGGCAATATTTTTGTCCATTGCATACACATATTTTATCTTTTCTTTTACTGAGTTTATTGTCAGTTTTTTTTTTTAAAACATCTGGAATTATAAATATATTGCTTTATGGTAAGAAAAAGAGTATTTTCTGCATTGCCTTTTGATATTTTTGCAGTGTTACCAAACAAAAAAACTTCTTTTGTAAAAAGTACACTAATTCCATTGGTTAGAAACCAATTTTCAATCTGTTCTAATAATAATTGTGTATGTTCACATTCCCAAAATAAATGTTCTAATGTTTCAATTTCTCTATTACAAAATGTACAATTTGGATTACCATAAATCTTAATTTTATGAAGAAATTTGTTTGTAGCTAAGATTCGATGATTGAATCTATACTGTAGCCACTGTAACTTAGTATTATTTGTGACAACAAATGGCAGTTTATAAATTTTTTTCCAATGATTTTGATCAAAGCCAAAAATTTCAGTCCATCTTAACTGACTAGTGGGAACACTTCCATTTTTATTCAAAACAATATACATATCTTTAGATCCTTTTGAACTTTTAACAAGTCTTTTAATAGCAGATGGAATTAAAGGTAGTTCTAATTTGTGATTTTTTCCCACAAATGATTTTGATGCTTGATGTATAGCAGATATAATACTATTATATCTCATGAAATTCACATTTATCTGATACATTTCTTCTATCTTTTGATTAGAGAAAAAGGTCCCATCTTCATTTACAATATCATTTATAAATCTTATACCATTTTCAAACCAATCTTTATAAAAAATAGGTTTATTTGCTACCCTTACATTATTGTTAAGCCAGATTGGACTAACAAGAAAGCATTCCCAACTGTCATATTCATCTTTTTCTCTAAGAAGTTGCCATGCTTTCAGAACATCTTGCCAAAACTTATTTTTGATATGTTGCTGTAATTTTTGGATATAAACACTTCCACAACCATAAAATTTTTCAAGTTCTACATGAACATTTGACAAAAAAACATTCTGCCATTTGTTGTCTGTTTTAAATAATCTCCTTATCCATGTACACTTCAGTGCTAAAATAAATGCACTAAGATTTATCATTTTGAGTCCACCATCTTCAATATCATTTTGTAAAACATCTCTCTTAATTCTATCAATTGGTGAACTCCATATAAAATTGTACATAAGTTGAATAACATTTTTTAAAATATCATCACTTGGATTTGGTAAGGATATACACATATCCTCAGTGATTGGTATAATCTTGCATCCAGTTCATGTTAAGTTATGGGCATAGAAAACTCTAGAGGAAAGAACCGAATACAAGATAATATCTTAACGTTTCAGAAACCAAAATGTGGACTACCATGCACAATGCAATGCAGACGAGCTCACTGGATATAGTGCACAGTTGTTTTTCAGTTATAAAACTACTCTGGAGCTCATAAAATGAAGCATGATAATCAACATTATTGTCATCCGAGATATATATTATTATTTTTACCGTTGTAGTGAAAAAGCAAACACAAACATACCAATACACTTGCCCTAATTGACCTTTCCCTTGAAAATCGATAAAGCGAAGGTTTGTTTTGTCAACATGATCCCATGGTAATGCTCATGTTTTTCTAATGTTGTCTCGTGCTCATCAACCCAAAATGCCTACATCTAAAACCAATATTGAAATATAAATATAAAAACATATCCACATTTTGGTACTTATGGGTGGGAGAGGGGGGAACTTATCAAGAACCTCATCAACCCAAACAGGCAATATGTATTGCCTGACCAAACATAGCCCTTAAACCAACCACCACATGGATATTGAAAGAATGAGGATGTATCACATGTACTTCCGCCAAAGATATCAACCAATGAGGTTATACACATATCCTCAGTGATTGGTATAATCTTGCATCCAGTTCATGTTAAGTTATGGGCATAGAAAACTCTATAGTCCATACAGCATATTTGCAGGCCAATCTCAAAATATACCACTAGCAAGGCTTTCTCTTAAGGAATAGTATTCCCAATACTCAAAACAAATTCAACACTATTATTAAATATTATTCCTTTTAAAATTACTTTAAAACACTTCTAAACATTTAAAGATGCATGTAAACAGTTCTTTATAAATCGTTCATAATTCAATAAATTCTCATGAATTTGACCACATACGGACTTTTAAAAGTTGAGTTAAGGCAATGAACTCATATCAAAATGAACATTGTCATTATTCTAATAACATCTTCAGCATGTGGAAATCTTGTAAGCAAAGGGACTTAACCTCCAAGTGTAAACTATGCTGGCTTGTCTCTTTCTTTACTGTTGTTGAATCAAACACACTCTTTACTTCATAATTAGGAACATTGACAATTGTATTTCCACTCGATTCTTCACATGTCTACTGAAAATATATTAACCGATAACAGATTGTGTATTTGTACTAGACAGCATTAGTCACACTTTGAAAAGGAAAAATCCCTTTGCCTACAATCCACGTGGAAAACCACTAGGGAATCAGTGTCCCTCGAACTGTAGACAAAGAAATTTAAATTAAAAAATTTAACCATGATACATAAAATTTAAGTATACATTTGTACTAGTATACAAAATCATTCAACATTATATTTATTTATTAATTTAGATAAAACAAAACAAAACAAAAATATTGCAACCATTATTTACCATTATTTAATCTCCCATGACAAAAAGATTTTTTTTTTAAATAGAAATAGAAAACATCATGAAATTACGGAACAATTATTAGCATTACTTTTAAATAGGTTCATTTGAACATTAAAGCTGCTTCCATCACAGATTTTTTTTTTTTTAGTACCGTGCCATATTGGCATCTTCTGCCTTTCTCAACACAGACATACATAATTTAGTGTAGTATCAATATTTTCCCCATGCATTATTTTCCTATTTTCAGAAATCAAAACATTACTTCAATTGCAATTTGTTCTCACCATATTCTGATTAGAAAAAATCCTTTCCTTTTAAAAAGGTTGTTCAAACTCATTGACATGAATCATCGTGCAATGTCATATTACTTCTCCTTCATTCGTCACCCTGTCAAAGCTGTAGGTAACACCATCTGAAAACAAAAACATATTCTATTCAATTCTATGTACAATCAAACAGACCGCTGAACGCGGACCTCGACGAAGACACCTTATAATTCAATACACATCACTCCGATAAAAAAAACATGAATATCAAGTGACATGTCACACTAAATTATTCCACTTTCTCAATAATCCTATTCTTTTCTAACAAAGTCTTTAAATAGCATTTCTATCAGTATGTACGATGTAAAAATAAATGAAAAGTCCACAACACAGTCAAAAATAACGAAAGAAACTATTTACCCTATAAACAATTTATTATTTTCCTGTCAACTACAATTTTCCAAAATGGCCAGAGCCCCCACTTCCAGAAATATTTTATATAGCGATAGCACTTTGCCCTGCGTTTAACCGGCGCACGGCATAACAAATATCTGACCACCTGGGTTGATAATAACTACCTAAGGTCTAAATCCCAAAACATTTTGCCACCAAGGTCAAACATTACCATCTAGTTCTATCAAGAAGCCGCCAAGGCGAATATAAATGACCACCAAGGTCTTGACGCCCCCAAGGCTAGTATTTTTAATTCATTGTTGCCATCAAGGCAAATGTAAAAAATCATAAAAATGACCACCTAGGTCTATTGCCACCAAGGCATATAAAAATGACCACCTAGGTCTATTGCCACCAAGGCATATATAAATGACCACCTAGGTCTTTTGCCACCAAGGCATATATAAATGACCACCAAGGTCTTAAAGCCACCAAGGCTATATTGCCACCAAGGCAAATGTAAGTAAAAGTTAAAGAATATAGTTACTTTGCCGACAACACGTGGAGCACGACCTTCCCACAGCTTGGATATTGAAAGAATGAGGATGTATCACATGTACTTCCGCCAAAGATATCAACCAATGAGGTTATAAACAAATGATTTAAAATAGGCAATATCAATGTCTTTACTACAGTAATTCTACCAATAACAGTAAGATTTCGTTTTGACCATTGTCTAATTACACATTTAATTTGTACAATTTTTTCATCATAATTAATTTTTACAATTCTATCAAGATTAACATCAAAGCTTATATCTAATACCTTAAAACATGTTTCTCCCCATGTAAGGTTTCTATTTTGGCATAATACCTCATTACTATACTTTTTATTTCCTATCCAAATAACTTGTGTTTTAGAAAAATTAATATTTAAACCAGATATATTTCCAAACCAATCTAATTCATTTAATGCTTCATTCAAAGATTCTTCTTTACCATCTAAAATAAGAGATGTGTCATCAGCAAATTGTGAAAGTTTGTGCTCAACTTGCGTAATTGTAATACCATTTATCTTATCATTATTTCGTATTTTTAATGCTAATATCTCAGCACAGAGAATAAAAATATAAGGCGACAAGGAATCACCTTGTCTACAGCCTCGTTCTATAGAAAAAAATTCTGATAGATGTCCTCCCTGGTTTACAGCTGATTTGATATTGTTATAAAAAACTTTAACCCAATTAATTATTGATTCTCCAAAATTGAACAACTTCAAGACACTGGTTAAAAATTCCCAAGAAATCGAATCAAATGCCTTTTCGAAATCTATGAGCAGCAAAAGTCCTGGAATATCTTTTTCCTCAGTAAATTGCATAATATCATAAATTAAACGAAGATTTTCTCCAATATATCTCCCACTAATAAATCCAGTTTGATCGAATTCTATCAGTTTATCTAAAACTGTTTTAAAGCGTTTTGCTATAACTCCAGAGCCAATTTTATATACTGTATTTAATAAAGATAAAGGTCGCCAATTTTTTAACATAAATTTGATTTTCTAAAGACTTGTAACAGTTTTTAATTTTTATTTTTTTTTGTGCATTCCGCTATAAAGAAGTCTGAAAGCTGTTGATCATTTTGGTTCGTAAAAAAAAAGACTTTATTCTGTAAGTACACATTTCTGTTCTACATACTTAATTTATATCTTTTATATATGTGTGAGGAATATTTGTTTTAATTATAAAGTGACTTTAAATAGGCACCTAAAGCGTATGCAAACCCTTTAAACATTTCAATATAGGAGAGTCTTGATGGGGTTAACAAAAAGAATACCAAATAAGGATATATAAAAAGAAGATGTGGTATGATTGTTATATTCTTTGTGAGATTTTTGGGGTACTGTGGAACCTCTTCTAACAAAACTCAATTTCAAAACCCAAATATCTGTAAAACATATAGTGTTTGGATACAAAATATAAAATCAAGGATATTATGGTTTTAACTTTTCTTTTTACAGTTTTAGGTTTTCGCATTTACAAGTCATCATAAAAATTGAGCATATCTTAGATATGTTTGTACTGTTTATGTAGGAATTATTAAGGATAATGAATAACAGAAAAATGATTTCTGAAATTGTGATTGTCATAGATTTAAAGAAATTAATTAAATAGAATATGTTATGTTGTTTTATTATATTCTGAGCACTTGAACATTGTAACAGACAAGAATAAAAAATTTGTTGTTAAAATTGTTTTATCGATTCTACTTGCTAAACTTACCTGCTTCATCTCGATTTTTTGTCATATTAAGTGAAGATGCAGACCATAACTAACAATGCTGAGCCAACACGAAGTGGAAGTCTTCAACCTCAACACATAGCCCATGTGAATACATTCAAGAATCTGGGTACTCTACAGATTGTGGTCGGCGGAATATTAGCATTCCTTACTCTAGTGGATTTAATAGGAACGGCTCTCATGTTCGTATATCTCTTACCAACATTAATCTGCTCTGGATGGGTAAATATGTTTATTTTGTTAGAGAATTAAAAACATGTATTACTACATTCGACTCTTTTGAATATTATTAAAGTACAAACTCTTTCTTTATAATTGTAATCATAATCATATTATTAGCTCGATTGACCCAATAGGCCAAATGAACTTTTCTTATCACTGGGTGCCCATCGTCCGTGTCAGTTACCCGTCGTTAGTCGACCTTCGTCGTCTATTATTCTTGAATATTATGATAGATAAAAATAAACTGTAACGGCAATAATGTTCAGAAAAGTAAGATCTACTAATAAGTCAACATGAACAAAAATTGCAATTTCACCCTTGAGAGTTATTGCCCTTTATAGCCAATTTGTCGCACGTTTTTGTTATCTTTTACTAAGTTTTCACGTCTCGATGTACTGGGCCATTAAAGAGTAATGCCAGGATTGAAGCTTACTTAAGTTTTTTCTGGTAAATATTGATGAACGTTTTAGAAATAACATATATCGTCAGGTTACAGATATTCTGATGAACATCAATTGAAGACTTGTCCCTGTATTGTTCTTAATCACACTTAATTGCGAAACTAAGTAAAACAATAGTTTAAATTTATTTGATTGTCTAATTTCTAAAAAAATCCGTGTTGGTGTTTTTAACTTAAATTATCAAGAAGTATCGAAATAAACTTACTTGAAATAAATCAAATAGCAAATATGGTCTTGTTCTAGTTAAAAAAACTTTCAATTCTATGTTCTCTATTGTTATTTTCCTAATTCGAAAGATAATGATCAGGCTGCCTAATTTAACAGTGATTGTATATCACACTTTGTTTGCAATGCCCGTGTTGTAGCGCAGTTTTAGATTTGAATGATTATTACCTACGAACAACTGGTAAATATTCAGTCAAATATTTTTGTAGCATCGAACTACTAAAATCCTAACCTAGATTCTTTCACAGATACGAATTTGATAAAAAGATTTGGAACCCGCAGTAGAAAAATTGTTATAAACAGAATATCATATGCAAACATGTTCAGTGATATTGTTTAGCGAGCTCGTAAAATATGGAAACAATCTGTGTAAACTTACGATTACTTTTAATAAATGTCTTTTACCAGATTATTAACTCAACACTGTAAATTTCAATATTGTTTTAAAGGTACTATATTTTATGTATGAATAAATTAAAACCTACAGGTTACACTTGTGTAAAACCAGCAATGCAATTTGCCATAGGAACTGCCTAACTTGCATATGCAGTCACTCTTCATTCAGGAAGTTTTGAGGAGAATGTTTTATTTCCCTGGAAAGGAGACATGCACTACTTTGTTTTGCACTAATAAAAACATATAGCTGTGCGGCATATTTTCAAGTTTTACTGCCCTCCATTTATAAACATTGCAGGTTCGCACTGAATTTTTCCATTAAATTTGACTCAACACCCAAATGTCTTCCAGTCCTCCTGAAAAATAAATTAAATAAATAGACATTTTATGTATATCCACTTAATTCTCCAGTCAAGTCTTAATTAAAAAATTTTTACTTTGCATCCATGGCAACAACTATGTAAACAGTAGCAGTATTTAATGCGTATTCAATTTCTCCCCAAAAGAGGCGTGACTTGCAAATCACACGTGATTTACAAAGTGCAACCTATTCTGTACTTTCAAACCCCTTTTAGTATCAACATAGTCTTATATTCTTGTTGTTATTTATGTAAGTAATAGAAAATAATAAGTTACAATGGTAGTTTATTCATTATTGTTTTTTTATAGTACTTCTAGTAACTATACCCTGTTTGCGGCAAGATGTGATTTTTTTCCTTTTCACTAGATTTTTTTTTGTATTCACATTATTATTGTTTTTGTTTACTTAATGAACTCATTATATATTTGTGTTTTTCTTGTGCCTTGGTGTAATAGCTATTTGAATCAGGGTTAGTTTTACTACAATCTGTTTATTTTGTAGAATTTTTGTCTTCTTTATGTACTATACCATAAAATGCATAAAAAGTTGTCATACAAGCTTCAAAAAACTATCCCTATAACAAAAACATACACCTTGTCTTTCCTTTCTGTTTATGTTATAGCACACACGCCTGTCAGCACTGATAAAAAAAAATTAAATGAAGAGAGGTCAAATCATATGAACTTGTCAAATCACAAAATAATGTGATTAGCCATCATGATGATTTTTAAATGATTTAAATAAAAAAATATTACATCTGGGGTCACCTTCAGTACCATCAGATATAAACAAAAAAAACTTAGTCATTCATGATTGTTTAGTTGTAAGGTCCTATATTTGATGTTTAAATATTAAAATACTGGAATACAGTGCATTTCAAACAATTCTTACAATAACAATGGGTCTAATCCCATGGCGTCTAAGGAAATACACATTTCAGAAAGGAAACAAGCCATATAATAAGGGGAAAAAATACCGAGATAAGACTTTACCTGCTGAAAAAGGCAAATTCGTGAGACTACCAAAAGACTTGTATGAATTAGTGACTAAATCTGTTAATAAAAAGAATGTTCAAGTAATTCCTGTCTCTACAAAGTCAGCTCGCTTTCTAAGGCCGAAGCCTTCGACAAAAACAGAAATTGAAAAATGTGCTGAAAATGAAACAAAAACAGGATAAGAATACTTTTTTTGTTATTAAGCTTTTAAAAATAATTAAACTTGCTTAAAAAAGCCACTTATATACAATTATGAAGAAATAGGAATGTGTCTTATATGCCAATTCTGAAGAAAATGCATGCTAGGATTATACTTATTTTAAAATTTCTAGTCCTATATATATTTTCAAGAGCTAAAAAGTGCATGGTTTTTATATATAATTATATATATAAAAACACAGGCAATAAAAAAATCACTTTTGAGAGTACATTTTGTCAAAAAGCTTATTTAAAGAAAACACTATTGTAAGGGAGGTAATTCAAAATAGAATTATTTTCACATTTTCCAAACTTAGTTTTGACAAATAAAAAACTAATTCACTTCAATTTTGGTAACATTTTTCAACTTCTGGTCAGAGAAAAATAGTTTTCGACTCCTTTGGATCAATGAACTTGAACAGATGTGGAATGAGGTTTTCATAGAGCACAGACAAATGTCCCCTATGTGCACAGGGTTCATATCATGGGATTTAAGTGCAGAGCAGCAAAGACGGGCTGCCCAGAGGGAAAAGGCAAGCTGCAATTAGTGTTCTTACCATTCAAAAATGTTCAACCTTTACAATGAGGTGATCGCTAAGAAACGTGGTCGTCGAACAGCAGCTATAAACCTATCCATACAAGTCGCACTTAATCACATAGTTATCAGCACAACTGGTCTACAGAAATTATTTCTTGGTTCTAATATACCAGCTCCTTCCACTTCAAGTATGCAACACAGTGCTAATATTGTTTCTGAAATTATAGAAGAGTACAATCAAAAGGATTTGGCTCAGAAAAGAAAATTACTTAAGGAAATAAACATATTGAGAGGTGATAATCCTAGTACTAGTATTATTAACATTCAGGCCGACGGAATGTATAATACCCCTATTTATTCTGGAAAGGGTAAAACACCATTTCAACCAGCTATCCAATGTACATATAACATGTTAGAAAATAATACTTATAAGCACAGTATTGTAAGCACAAGACAAGTGTCTAAGCTTTGCTCAAATAAGAGTGAACATAAAACGAAAACAAAAGTTAAATCTCACAAAGGTCACTGTCTCGCAAACATTGAAATGCATGACAGCATAGGCAATGAGGAGCGATGGGCTAAAGACTGCTTGTTAGACCTGAAAGATGATGGTCTTGAAGTTCAATAAATTACCACTGACCCTGACAGCAGTGCATTTGGAGCTTCAGAATCTCTTTTTAAAGCTGGTACAACCAATACTCAGCCAATTCCTTTTCTAGATAAGAGACATTTGTCCGCAATCATAGAAATTTTATTAAAAAAATGTCAGGTCTGAAGAAAATAATGCCGGTACTATTAGTTTCAGAGAAAGGTAAAATGCTAAAAAGGTTTGCATTATATATGGCAGCACGTTGTCAGGCAGAGTACAATGCTGCCTTTGATAAATTCAGTATGGACTCTGTACGGGTAAAAGTTCACCTATCATATGCATGTCATGCTATAGTTTCTTGCTATCAGGGCGATCATAACGGGTGTACAAAATATTCCCTTGTTTGTTCAAATAGGAACAGTTTGAAGACATGGACTGAAAAATCAGCTTATCTGAAAAATAACTTTAAATTAAATAAATCAGAGAACAAAGCAGCATTGTTACGTGAATGCGTAAAATATCGCCTTGGACCTACCATGCTACACCGTACATGCAAAAACATTAACACACAAAAAGCTGAAGCAACTAACCATGCAATACGTGCAACTGTACCTAGCAATGTTACATTTACCAGAAACTACAAAGGAAGGGTACATATAGCTATACATAATGTAAATAATGGCCCTGGAGAATCCATGGTTGAACTCTGTAAAGCGGCTGGGGTTCCCATCGAACAAGGAAGTCGTGCTGCCCGAGGTCTGAAAAATATTCAACGACACAATGAAAAACATAAATTATATTAGCAGTCAAAGCAGTACACAGATCAGAGATGTATAAAAAAGCATGAACTATATAAAATATATGATGAGTATCAAGAGGAAAAAGACTATGAGAAAAACTTTTACCGACAAAACGGCTGGCCGCAAAACAGCCTCAAGAGTATTCGTTTGCAAAAAAACTCAGATCAAGACATGTTAAAAATAAATAAATTACCTGCATCAGATTAGACAACACGGTAAATGATTATTTGTACACTGTTTTATCCGTCTACAGAAAATTATATCTATGTTTATACTGTGCGTCTCTAAAATCAGGTGCTCCGGTTTAATACATTTGGGGTTATGGCAAAGGTGTGAAATATCTAACAGGATCACCGCTTGGAGAGAAACGGGGAAGATTTTCTTTTAATATTCTTTTATCTGGCATATAAGATAATCTGTGAGCTCTTTCAAGAGTTCTAGTGCCATCAGGTCAATTCATAACTTTTTTCCCATAGACCCCATGCTCCAAAGCTCCAACCCACACTGTACAGTCATAATTTCCATATTTTTTTTTACTTTTTTTAGACAAGGCTAAAGCCAATGCATTTCAAAATGATTCCATGTTGTTTCTGTAAAATGAAAACCCAAAAGGGGTCCAAAATTGGAATCCCAGGGAGGCTGAGGGGTAATTCCCATTATTTACCTTATAGGTTGCACTTGTGTAAAACCAGCAATGCATATGCAGTCACTCTTCATTCAGGAAGTTTTGAGGAGAATGTTATATTTCCCTGGAAAGGAGACATGCACTACTTTTTTTTTGCACTAATAAAAACATAAAGCTGTGCGGCATATTTTCAAGTTTAACTGCCCTCCATTTATAAACATTGCAGGTTCGCACTGAATTTTTCCATTAAATTTGACTCAACACCCAAATGTCTTCCTGTCCTCCTGAAAAATAAGTTAAATAAATAGACATTTTTATGTATATCCATTTAATTCTCCAATCAAGTTTTAATTAAAAAAAATTACTTTGCATCCATGGCAACAACTATATAAACAGTAGTATTATTAAATGCGTATTCAATTTCTCCCCAAAAGAGGCGTGACTTGCAAATCACACGTGATTTACAAAGTGCAACCTACATGTACAGAGCAGGTAATAATAATGATTAAACTTTCATGATCCTACATTATATCAATACCTATATTTTGACATTGAAAAATTATCTCAAAGTTAATGACGTCCTAATTAAATATCCATTACATGTGTACCGGTTGATATTTTAGTCTATACTACATGTTTTTCTTAATTGCAATCAAACACGCATAAACGGTCTTCTCATTTTCAGCTATCACATGCCTCTAACGCCCACTTTCAAACCGTTCAAACATACTCGTAATATCAATTAACTCCTTTAGAAGTGCACCTATCTTACGCCGTCAGAGGTCATCTGATTTTCCAACAAAATTGTCATTTCCACTGTATGTGGTTTGCTTTTTTTTAATCAAACTTTGAGGAACTGCAATTACGTTCAGATTAGTATTTTGTGTCAAAGAAGGACGGCATAGGCTGCATATTATTTAACATTGTAAACGCCAATATTCATATGGAAATAAAAGCTTACCTATAAATAAAAAAGTGCCAACCAATTGACAATCTAAAAATAATAGGCACATTTACACCCCCTCCCCAAATTAGAAGGTAGAGAAAAACGATATGTAAATTAAAAAGAAAAGGTTGTAAATCTGTGGTAAATAAATCAAAAGAACCGACTTAAATCTTAACACCAAGGACATGTCGCTGTAACTGAATTCAAAAACAGTGAATGCAACATATACTGTATTCAATTTGGCGATTATTGCACAGTACAGTACAGAAACACAACCATATTGTTTTATATTTACTTTATATATATTCTGAATGCAGAGTCTACGTTATACACTAGATACAATAGGTAAATCGCGACGTCGTCACTCCTGCAGTATTCTCAACATTAGCCAATCCTGTAGCTGCATTTGAAATTTCGCGAAATATAATGACACTTGCAGTCAAATAGTTCTACCGAGGTCCAATATAGTTGGAAACGTTTGACCGGTCCAATAGTTCAACGCTTGCAATTTGAAAATATAGTAAAACTATTGTGCTCTTATTCTACATAGAAAATGAAGACTGATGTATAATAACTGTTTATATATATATATATATATATATGATTATAGTTTGTCATGACTGGATGCTTACCAATCTGCATGTCAGAGAATACGGAGTCAAGCTTAAAATTCAGGGTAAATATAATCTTTAGCTTTATCTTGCTGAAAAAAGAAATCAACGTATCTGCTATCGCTATCTCGAAACTATGAAAAAATATGTGATGACACTGTTGTTCAAAATGTAAAATAACTAAACTGACAAACTCTAGGGAAATTTCAAACCGGAAAGTGGTATTATCAAATGGTACAATCAAAAGCTCAAACACATCAAACGAATGGAAAATAACTGTTATATTTCTTATGTAGAATGTATGTACATTCTAAATACATTTTTTTCTCAGTACAAAGTAACATTTCTCACTACTTAGTTGGACATGCAAAATGTAGAGTTAGTGCTAAGAAATAGCATATTTGAGATGAGTTCTTTGAATTAGGAGTAAGAAAAGTTATGTGAAATATATGTAAATTCAATGCAAGTTGGGATTGAGAAATAAAAAGTTGGTACTGATAACAGTTAAATTGGAACTGGGAATTGTGAAATTGGATGTTAAAACCTGATAATTGAATATTAGGAATGTAACATTAAGACAACAAAATGTTGAAAAATTGCTAATGAGGCAACAACTGAACAATGCAAACCCATTAAAAGCATGTCACAAAACAGGACTCACTCTGGTAAATATCAATTTCGCCTCCAAGAAAATACATCTTAACGTTATTTTTAACAGATTCTTATGCAATAGTTTCTTGTTACACCAAATTTTTCAATGGACATCAAGTACACTTTGATTATTTGAAAGTATGCATGAGTGTGCCTTTATGAATATTCATGATATTTCCCTCCTATATTAAGATGAGGGATTGTAGACAACAACAAAAAAAACGGACATCCACCTGGACATTTTCTAATAGCGATGCTTCTCTTTGTGAAGTGAGGAAAAATAGATGCTTCTAGCTTGTTATAACCATGAACCTTATAAAAAGTATTAGTTTGCTGAAAGTGAAAAACATGTTTACGAAAAAACAAAATAACAAAGACACAATAATAAAAAACTATCAATACAATTACCATCACAATTATTTCGAAAATGTACAGTCCACAAATCATTCATAGAAAATGTTATACTGGCCTGAATCTGCATGCATCCCATCAAAACATGGTGAAAAGATACCAAATAAACAAAAGATATTCGTTTCTTATAGGACGATTATTTCTTACTTCAGAAATCCGCTTTTATGGTGTGTAGTGTTATTGGAGCAGTTATTCTTGGCCCGACCATGTGTATGTTATCATTTTTTTCAGGAAATTTTGTAAGTAGTAATAATTTTTAGTCGAAGTAGTGATCAATGTTTCATTAGCAAGATCTGTATCGCAAACATTTTTATCAATTTTAACATTTCTCGTCTGTAGTTTGCTGCACCGTAACAAGGGTAATGTCTATCATTCAAGGTGGATTCACTGTATGAATCACTCTTATACTGTAAAATATAAGTACACAATCGGTTGTGTTTTTTGCTTGAATCTGTAAATGTAAAAAAACGTTTGCAATGAATGTATAAGAATGTTTGTTTTAAGACAGAACATTGATTGTGTTATCTACATATTTAGACTGATAAACATAAACTTCACATTTGATTTATGTTCTGAAAAATTGTTCAACTTTAAAAAAAAAAGAGGGGATTACTCCTATAGATAAACGTTTTTCATAAAGAAGTCGTATACCAAACCACATTTGTTTTCATTGTTTCCCCCTGAATTATATTAACTTTGAACATACTATGAAGAAACATTAAAATAAACCTGTCTTTTTTTTAATTTGTTTTACTGTTTTTCAATTTTCTACAAAAACAAACAACAATACACATGAAGGAAAAAACATGATTCGTAATCGCCACATTGTACATTATCTTAAATCATGTATTCTTTCTCTCTCCGATTTTCAAAAGAGAGGCGAATTTAAACCAGAGGAACAGTCAATCTGATAAATCGAAAATAAACTGACAACGGCATAGCTAAAAATAAATAGACAAACAGACAAATAAAAGTACACAAGACACAAAACTAAACACTAAACTACACGAACCCCACCAAAACTTGAAGTGACAGCATGTGCTCCGAAAGGGTAAGCAGATCTTGATCCATTTGTGGTACATGTCGTGTTGCTCATGTTTTTATAAATCCGGTAAATATTATTATCAACATCACTTCACATATCACATATTTGTTACTAAACGATTGGGTTTTTCATCTTTACCTAACCTTGAGGACTTCCAACAAAATCTCAATTACAGATTCATATCAGCTCTGGTGTGAAAAATACATACTCAGTGTCTACAGGTGTGACTCGTGTACAATATTTGAGACTTATAAGAAAAGAAAAGCCCTCTATAAATGAACACAACAAAATGAAATAAACTTACCCTTCTCATTTAAGGAAGTGTCCTATAATTGTTGGAGACAAACCTTGTTGATTGGCGGAGAACAGAAAATGCTCAAATTTCTTAGGTCAAGTTTGTGATGAATAGGTCACTATATGACACTTTCCATATCGGCCCTACATATATCTTTCAATCAATGTCGATACAATGGGAGTAAACCATTGGTCTGATCTACTGTCTGGAACTGATGAGATTGACCGACTACAAAATGCTATTTAATAGTGAAAATAGTAGGATATTACATTTTGTAACTTATGACTAACAGACAGGAACACTTCACTTGAATGCTGGACTAGTGATGTATATTGTTAACAGCAGACAGTGCAATTTGTTGTTGAAAAAAAAGAAAAAAGAATAAAAAAAATTATGATCGAATGAACTAACCAAATACATCCTCGTCAAACATATAGAAAGAAATAGCATTGTACCAATTAATACATATATTTGTTTTACTGAGTTCATCATTATTGATTTACACACACACACGTTAATATATACATTTCAGCAGTACAATTATAACTCGAAAGGGTGGTTTATTTTATCATTTGCCATAATCGCATTGTCTGTTCCTGCCACAATAGTTGCATTTGTGTCAGCTTCCTATTGTTGCTGTTGTTGGGGGACACAAAGTCAGCAGGTATGGTTCATATATTATGTGGTCAAAATGTTTTCTACCTTGTAGTATTGATATTTGCACGGAAATTATAAGTTTTATATTGCTTAAATTATATCACAAGAAGCTAATCTATAGAATTGTGAGTGACAAAACAAAATCTACAAATTAAAATAAGAAAATAAGCAGATCACGTGTCATGACTATTGAAATAAGACAAGTGTATAAATAAAAGCTTATATGGGTCATTTTCAAAAAATGTAGAATTTTCAGTACACCCATGCTATTTTTTTTTTTTTTTATTTCTAATGGAAATTTCAGTTGTAATGGTTTAAATGAAAGCTTGTCGGATTTGTGATTCAGAACATTAATAATAAACACACCTTACATCTATTTTGATAAGATTAAACTGCATTTAAGTCCGATTTTGGGGGTATTTGTGTGCGTACATTGTCAGAAAAACACATTTCAAAGATTTTTTTATCAATTTTCTGATCGCCTTGATATCTGCAAAAGGGACTTTTTAAGAACGTTAATTATAATTCTAACGAAAAATCGTAGCTTCTTTATCACTGCATGTAACAGATTATCTACAAACTAAATTCAATCAGCGTACAGGAGGTTCATGTCTATCCTGTTACCGCTACTTAAATCAGTCGTTAATTTATTCTAACTATGAATATTGAATCAGTCAGTGTTGATTTCGAAAATGCAAAGTAATCTTTACATTTAAAACGCCTCGTTTCTTGAACGACAGTGTAGAGAAAAGAAATTTCAAGACATTAATGAAAAAAATAGAGCGTACTTTTTTTTTATGTCTATGCTGTTACCAACCATTTTGATTAATTACACTAACAGTATGGTTGTAAAAAGTGCAATAACGTGTTGGAAACCAAATTCACAATAGAAAACCATAATCACTTCACCAAAGGGAGTAGTTATTTCACAACAGCAATCAAAAACGAAGAAATTTGTCTATCCTGTTATGTCTATCCTGTTACTATGGTTGCTATGGTTACAGTAACAGGATAGACAATTATAGACAAAAACGTCGTTAATTTTTTTATCTTAACATGTAGGTGGAAAACGAATGAAATATTTCATTGTTTGAACCCATCTTAAGGTTATAACGTCTTAATCTTCCCAATTAAGCGTTTGCAGGTGCAATACTGATATCGGTAACAGGATAGACAAAAACAGGGCCGTAACTAGGGTTCGAATTCAGGGGAGGCAGGGGTTTGGGGACCGCCGATTGAGCCCCGTTTGATAGGGGAGGGGCGCAGCCCCTCCACCCCCCCCCCCCCCCCCCGGCCGATCTTTTTTTCTCAGTCATTGTCTAAAAATTACCCGTTTCCCTTCGATTTCCTTACTTTAAGAAACATCAGTATTGCTTGAACCTGGAAGCGTTTGGGGTGAGCCAAGGCTAGCTTCGTCTTGAAGGCTGTACTTTGACCAATAATTGTTAACATTAAATACATTGTGACCGTGGATTTTGTTCTCAAATGATATGGCTAAAATTACCCGTTTTCCTTCGATTTCCTTACTTTAAGAAAGATCAGTTTTGCTGGATCCTTGGAGCAATTTCATGCAAATAATTATTATCTGTATTTTCTGTATTTAAAGGTATTTTTTCAGAAACTGGTAAGCTCAAAAAACATATAAAGCAAGATTATAAAACACAAGATATTTTTTTTTTTTATCGAGGATCTTGAATTTCAATATTGTTGAAAGCTGAACAGACATGTATATAACATCAAACAGGGACTTTCTATACTAGTCTAGTATATACTTAGTATAGAAAGTCCCTGCTACAACGAATGGGAGTGTTTACCTACTAAGGCATGGACCATAATGTTCTCGTACGATCGGGAAACTTAAAAAAAGGATCCAACGGCTGATTCAGCCGGTAACGAATTTCCGATATCTTAAAAGATTCACAATACAAAAGGAACTTCCGCTGCTTAAATAATTGAGCCCCAAAATAAATGTGAATAGTTAAGTTTTTATTCAAAATTATCGAAAGCAAAGTTTCATATGTGTTCTCATACGAATACTGATCCCCTCAATACTGAATAACAGACGGACGGCCACACGAAAAAATAACCAGATGCTCCGCAGGGCGCAGCTTTATACGACCGCAGAGGTTGAACCCTGAACAGTTGGGGCAAGTATGGACACAACATTCAAGCTGGATTCAGCTCTAAATTTGAATTGTGATTAAATAGTTGACACAGCATAGGTTTTGGACACAGAATGAATGTGGTCTAATGAACTTAAAATAATTTTTTTGTCTTTGAGCAATCACTATGCTGTTGAATATTAATCCTCTCAAAAAAATGTTTGAAGAAATTTTCTTTTTATTTATGAAATCTGAAATGAGAAAAATTTAACCCCCCCACCCCACCATTTTTTTTTCACATCCCCCTTTCCCTTTTTTCAAAACTGATCTCAATTCAAATTTCTAATGGAGTTTGCAACAATAACTACTCATTTAAATACATCATAAAATATTAAAATGTAACAAAAAGTGCTTGTTATCACTGAATGGTAAAGATTGTTTTAATTTATCAGTTGGTAGTAAAAGTGAATATACATTGTGTATTGTATAAAACAATGATTTAAGTTGATTCAACTACTATTCTGGACAAAGAAAGATAACTCCAATCAATTGAAAATTTCTTGCTATTGCACAATATTGTGCAATTAGATATTTCTTGCTATTGCGCAATACTGTGCAATTGAAAATATTTGTTATTGCACAATATTGTGCAATTGAAGATTTCTTGCTATAGCGCAATACTGTGCAATTGAAAATTTCTTGCTATTGCACAATACTGTGCAATTGAAGATTTCTTGCTATTGCTGAATACTGTGCAATTGAAAATTTCTTGCTATTGCACAATACTTAATATAATAATTTTGGATCCTGATTTGAACCAACTTGAAAACTGGGCCCATAATCAAAAATCTAAGTACATGATTAAATTCAGCATATCAAAAAAGCCAAAGAATTCAATTTTTATTAAAATCAAACTTAGTTTAATTTTGGACCCTTTGGTATTTAATGTAGACCAATTTGAAAACGGGACTAAAAATTAAGAATCTACATACACAGTTAGATTTGGCATATCAAAGAACCCCAATTATTCAATTTTTGATGAAATCAAACAAAGTTTAATTTTGGACCCCGATTTGGACCAACTTGAAAACTGGGCCAATAATAAAAAATCTAAGTACATTTTTAGATTCAGCATAGCAAAGAACCCCAAGGATTCAATGTTTGTTAAAATCAAACTAAGTTTAATTTTGGACCCTTTGGACCTTAATGTAGACCAATTGGAAAACGGGACCAAAATTAAGAATCTACATACACAGTTAGATCCGGCATATCAAAGAACCCCAATTATTCAATTTTTGATGAAATCAAACAAAGTTCAATTTTGGACCCTTTGGGCCCCTTATTCCTAAAAACCTATTGGGACCAAAACTCCCAAAATCAAACCCAACCTTCCTTTTATGGTCATAAACCTTGTTTTTAAATTTCAAAGATTTCTATTTACTTATACTAAAGTTATGGTGCGAAAACCAAGAATAATGCTTATTTGGGCCCTTTTTTGGCCCTAATTCCTAAACTGTTTGAACTAAAACTCCCAAAATCAATCCCAACCTTCCTTTTGTGGTCATAAACCTTGTGTCAAAATTTCATAGATTTCTATTTACTTAAACTAAAGTTATAGTGCGAAAACCAAGAAAATGCTTATTTGGGCCCTTTTTGGCCCCTAATTCCTAAAATTTTGGGACCAAAACTCCCAAAATCAATTCCAATCTTTCTTTTGTGGTTATAAACCTTGTGTTAAAATTTCATAGATTTCTATTCACTTTTACTAAAGTTAGAGTGCGAAAACTAAAAGTATTCGGACGACGCAAGACGACGACGCAGGACGACGACGACGCCAACGTGATAGCAATATACGACGAAAAATTAAAATTTTTGCGGTCGTATAAAAATAAAACAAATACTGAAACGGTTTACTTTCGATCAAAAATCCGAAAAATGACAGACATATCACGTATCATGATAACACTGTTAAAACTGTTAACTTGTGTTGTTTATAATATAAATTCAAGTTCTTCGTGTTCATATTGTCAATATTAAATTTTTTTACTTCAATAAAAATTTTGGTGTAGAAAATTCAGGGGAGGCAGTTGCCTCCCCTGCCTCATAGGTAGTTACGGCCCTGAAAAAGGTAACAGGATAGACTTTTATATAGTGATATATCAGAAACGTACGTTCCTGTTACCAACGAAATAAAGAGAAAAGTAAATTAACTTATGAGGGATTTACTTGATGTTGGGTTTATTTGAAAGGGTGAAAAAAGGCCAAACAATATAAATTGCTATCTTAGACTTGAATTACTGGTGGTAATTTTTACAACCTTTGAAAACCAATTTTTAGAGCCATTTTTCAGTACAACCTAGAAAATTGGCAAATAATCTATTATTTTACAGAATGAATATATATAGAAGTTTATTCTCTTGAAAACCATCTAATTGGTAACGTAAAACAAGTTTAACATTTTGTCTAAACCTTTTCTTAATAACCCAAAATTTCTTTTGAAAATGGTAACAGGATAGACAAAATATTGAACTACCGATCAAAAAATGTTTCAAGATATTCTTGTATGACATCATTAAGATTGCATCTTTTAATATGTTGTTCTTAAAGTACTGTTTGTTTTGATTTGCATATGTAGAGGGTTGTTTGAATAAGTAACTTTTAATAAATTTTTCAATTTCAAAATTCGACATTTTTTGAAAATGACCCATATATATTCGAAAATATAAACAATTGAATTGCATCTTGAGATCTTCACCAAGAAAAAAAATACATATTACGTAAGCTTAAGGTATCATATGAACACAAACATGTTTAATTAAATATAGAAAGATAATACAAATGGTTATGGTTTCAATTTAAAACGCCCAGTAGCAAATACTTAATGTGTACATATTTCATATAAGAATACGAAAATGTTATATGATTGCCAGGTACAACAGCACCGTCCACAAGAAAGCAAATGACATAAAAATAAACAATTTAAGGAAACCGTACAGCCTTCAACAATCAGCAACGCCCATAGCATTTAGTCATCCATAAAATGCCCCGAAATGAAAAATGTTAAACAATTCATACAAGAAAACTAATTCTCTAACTTATGTACAAACAAAAATCAAATATGCACCGCAACAAATTACAACTACTCTACTGCATTACAGGCTTCTGAATTCGGACAGAAACATACATAATGTGAAGGGGTTTGAAAGAGGGTATTGTACCAATTCATCCCCCTTACCTGGGACAGTGATGAAACAGTATAACATAAGAACAAACTATAAAAATCAGTTGACAAAGGCTTAACTCATCAGATGGATACAAACATAAAAAATAAAATTACATATCTTGCGCTAAAATTATACATTAACACAGCAGAATGACATTTTATACAGTTTGTTCAAACTTAATAACATTTAAGGAAAAAATCATGCATTTAAGTCATTCACGATATTGACATTGCCAAACAAAGGGCCAAGTACAATTTGTAGGCTACCTATAACGTTGGTGTTTTTCTTTTACACATACATAGTATAACCATATCTTCTTTTTTTTATCTTTCACAGAGGTTTCCTGGTGTGAGCCCTTCACACCCTGCACCTACAAATCAAATTCCGCCAGCAAACATGTTGTCATTAATAAATACGACCGGAAAAACAGTACCGGATCCTGAAGCTCAACAGTACAATTCTGTTGGCGGACCTGATCAAGAGTTTGGTTATCCACAGAATCCAAACGTTTCTAACTCTTATCCACCAACATATATAAACGCCTAATGTAGATTTCAAACGCTAATCAGTGTAGTTAAAGTAGTTGTTATCTTTGGTAGATTGAAGAAATGAATCGCTAGACAAACGAGCCTTATTAGGCGCCATCCAGGTGAAAGCGGATGAGGATAAGAAATGTGTACAGATTATCGTACAATTCATTCAAACAAATAGTTGTATCGGGTGTTGCAGATTATCTACTTTAATTTGTTTAAAGTTTTTTTTCTCTCTCTCTGACATTTTCAGCACAACCTGTCTTATAGACATATCTTATGATTTGAGAGGTCCTTTCTCTGCTTTACAACGACTTTTCGTTATTAAGTTTGATGTTTCTGTTTTGCTGACATTAATACGTGTTTCTATTCATGATTGGATATGTTATATAAGGTAAGGGATGTACGGAATCATCTTTCTTAAATGATTAGTTGTAACTTGAATGTGACTTGATGACAGTTATCTAACGTGTGGTATAAAGTGGTAATTTACGATTGTTTTGGAAAGACACCATATTATAAACTATATCTCTTCCAGGAATCTCTTCTTTATTGAGTTTTGAAAAGATGAACTATCGATCATCTGTGCACTCTCATTTAGGGGTAGGTTATAGTACGCATTCTTATCAGTTTGTTTATGTTTTCCTCTCTGAGAGGATACCATGGCTGATCTCTTTTGATTGATCACACTTTTGTTTGAGCAAAACATTTGGAGCAGGATATCCTTATCCTTCCGGAGAATCTGAGATCACAGTATGTTATGGTGGGGTTCATCTTTCTTCTTGAATGTCCCTCTGGTATATTTCACTCCTCTTATAAATGTGTATTTATATTTTTTTCACCTTACAAATTCATAGCTTATAAAAAATGTTTTAAACGCCGATTATTAAACGTGTTTCTCTTTTTGTTAGCTTTATTTAAAACGTACTTGTATGTGTAAAGTTGGAGACAATTAGATGCAATTTCCGTGGTAGGCGTCCATCCTTTAGTTACAAATGAAAGAAGTTCTGAATATCAGAATCTTGTACATAAATGACTTTATCCTTAAATTTGACTTCTGATATACGGATGTTTTTTGTTGATTTCAAGAGGCCTGCGTTGTCGAGTGGTCGTAGTAAACCATGTACAATGACCATTAAACTGTCAAAGGTCATAGTAAATACTATAACTATTAAAACATTTGCTTGTTTTGCAGTTATTAAGACTATAACACAATGATGAATACTGTACCATTATTCACAAATTGCTGTCAACATAATGAAATTTAAGTTAACTGTCATACAAGTGAGAGGTTTAGCTAGCTTTAAAACAACATAAGAAAATGCCTGTACCAAGTCAGGAATATGACGAAAAAGGGTAGAACAAAATAATTCATTGAATTTGATAGTTGTAGGAACCTAGTCCTACATTTTATTGCAGTAAATGAATCTAACAGTAGTATACCGCTGTTTTAAAGTCATAAACCTATTGAGAAAAATCAAATCCGGGTTTCAGACTGAAACCGATGGAAACAACGAAATAACAAAAAAAATGAAGTGCAACAAATAACTAACGACATTGCAACACACACACATAAACGAACTTTGCGATATCAACTGCCATTTTCCTGACTTGGTATAGGACATTTTAAGAAAGAAAGTGGTGGATTGAACTTTGTGTTGTGGCTAGCAAAACCTGGCGCTTTTATGACAATGTTAAATATAACAATAAAAATAACATTGCATAACAGGAATACAGTACAAATAAGTACAAGAACATTCAGGACAGAGAAATAAACAATTAAACAATACAATAGTACATTTTAACATACTAACCACATAATAGATCAACACCAAAAATAGACGTCACAGGTAAAATTTAAACAATTTGATATAATTAAAGAATACATGTAGGATTTTAATTATGTTATTTGATGTATTTTATTACAATTACAAGAATGTTAATATAGAATTGTCTTGGTAATAAGATATCCAATTGTATAACCTAACTATGACGGTATGTCTTCTAAATCAAAGTAATTAGAAACTGCAAAACCAATAAATCGTGTACATATAGTTGCATTAAACTAAAAACTTATAAATGAATTAGGTGATTAATTATCTTAAAATAAGTTTATGTATAATTACAAATAGAAAAAAAAATAGAATTACAACTCCAACAATAAGACAGTTAACAAATATCAGATCAAAATTACAAATACAACATCATAACTAAATATATGAATGTGGGATAAAAAAAAATACCGTGACACGTCTTATAGCAATGCGAATTCACACTCAGAAAAACAGTTATATTCGGTTATAGGTCATTTGAGAGTCATAATCATATGTCTTGGGTGATTCCTCTTTCCTTTTTATTTGGTGTGTCTATACAATATTTGGGAAACTTGAGGTTATATGGTTATTAAAGCTTGTACTAAAGAAAAAAGGGTGAACATTTGACTGGTTGGCTTCCAGTGATTGTTTTTATTTTATATGCAATTAAATGTATATGAAATTTAGTCTGTAGTATCGAACAGGATTAAACTTTACTCATGCCAATTATTTCTTTATTAAAAACATAGTTACATCCTGGACAAGGTTTTAAAAAGTGCATATTTAATAAAGTTTATAGAAAAATATTGGTGGTATTACACCTTTAGGTGAAGGAGTCATACTCATGATAAATGGTTTAAATTCAAATTACAAGAATAATTTAAATGTGATGCAATTATGTGTACAATACTTAAAATTCCTGGATTGGTTGTTTTTTTAAACGTCTAGTGGTGAAAAGTTAAGAATAAATTGACGGACTTGCTTTTTAAAGTGTATAAACCAGGATTAGGTGTTATAAATCCAATCTGTAAATAACTGCACGATGGACATATAGAGGCAATATATTTGCAATGAACAAGCAATCTGTGAAAAAACACAAAAGATGAAAGAAATATATAAAGTGCAGAGAAGTGACATTCTACCTAACAGAAATATTAAAAGAGGGACGAAAGATAACAGAGGGACAGTCAAACTCATAAATCGAAAATAAACTGACAACGCCATGGCTAAAAACGAAAAAGAAAACCAGACAAACAATAGGACACATGACACAACATAGAAAACTAAAGAAAAAGCAACACGAACCCCACTTAAAACTAGGGGTGATCTCAGGTGCTCCGGAAGGGTAAGCAGATTCTGCTCCACATGTAGCACCATGGAACATGTATAACGTTCACATTTCGGACAAAAATGACTGCGTATGCGTATTAATCCCCCACTCAACCACAGCTATATGGTAACTTCTGCATGGAGTTTACTGAATAGGTGCTGATTCAATATCATAGGATACCTTTTATTTTGATTTTGCAAGAACTGATCATTACATCTTTGTTTTACTTGTCATAAGTTCTGTTTTGTTAATGCGGTGTTCACACATTGCCGATTATTGCTCCCGTTTGAGATCAGACAGCGATACGACACGAAAAATGAAAAATTCGGATTACTATTCTCAATTATCTGGAATGTTCTATCATTGTTTGAGTGCAGTCATTTAAATTCGTAACAGATTCCAATGGGTCGGGAAGGGTCCGAATAGTTCGGCGAAGCACCCCGATAGTTAGGTGCGTCCCGTAACATTCGGGAAAAATCCCCCGATTTTGTCTAGTCGGATTACAATCGTGCCTATGTCGTGACAGATTCTGTTGTATCGGATCAAAATCCTAACAATGTTCTGTGTATTCTGAACGGTGTCCTGTGGAACGTGGATGATCTGGAGAAATTTTTCGTTGCTGTTTTTCTGCCGATTGAGTCAAGATTGCATCCAGAACTTGTCGATTGCGAACCGTTTTTGCCGAAACTGGTCAGGAACAGTTCCGTTATTAATACGAAATTCGGCAATGATACCCACGTCAGAGTCCCGACAATTACAGAATACAATACGACTGAGACCACATCAAGCCGTTTGCAATGCGATAGAGCGGACCGTGATAGGATTACGTTCCGACAGTACCTGATCATCCCGAGTATGCCGACAGTTTTCGAACGGATAACTTCCGTCAGCGTCGGTTCACTGTTTGGTCACTGTCTGATCTCTGTCGGATTACATTCGGTAGAATCGGGACGCAGTCGTGACAGACTCGGTCGAATTTTACCAGGCGAAAGATACAAATTGGATTAGGAGCGGATTGAGAACGGGATTATCGGGATAAATTCGCTTGGAAACGGTTGAATATCGACGCTTCCTGAACAATATCTGATTGTTGTGCTGATGAAATTATTTGTTTTACAAATTTTAATTAAAGTTTGAATTTCCATCCACGATTCACTTGTTCAGACTTTTGACAAATTTTAATCGGGAATGGTCCTGTCAAGGACATCAGTAAAAATCGCGAATGTGTGACCCCAGCTTACACAAACAAAAAATATCAAAAATGCCGAAATCCGAGGAAAATTGCAAACAGAAAATTGTAAACAAATGGCAAAATTAAAAGCTCAAACAAAACAGACGAATGGATAACAACTGTCATATTTCTGACGTTCATCTTCAAGATATGAATGTCTTTAAATTAGAAAATTATTTTTAGTTTCATTTACTAGTATCCATTGGTTGGAAAACCTTGTAGCGCAGAAAATTTGGTTAACAAGTATATCTTCTGATGAAAGTATACCAACGGATTTTTCAAGAAGGCAATAAGCTGCAAATACCTTTTTATTTTGATGTTTTTAAGTAATGATTAACTTCTGGTTTTAGTGTAAATACAATGTATGCGATCAGCAGTGCGACTATTTTCTTTAAAAGCAATCTGATGTTTGTTGATTTAGTTCTTACTTTAGATGAAGTTCATTATTCTTTAATACATAACTTAATAAACAGCTTGTCAATGTTGGAACTAAATGATATGCTCTTCTAGTTTCCAGGGTCAAATGTGTTACCCTTTTTATTGAGAAGAACTTTCAATGCAGGTCTTTCAAAAAAGTAAAATCACAAAAATACTGAACACCGAGGAAAACTCAGAACGGAAGGTTCGTAATCAAATGGCAAAATCAAATGA
>CM075333.1:68339158-68409158 GCA_037788925.1 Mytilus galloprovincialis | reverse complement strand
TCCCCCTATACCTCTAGCCAATGTAGAAAAGTAAACACATAACAATACGCACATTAAAATTCAGTTCAAGAGAAGTCCGAGTCTGATGTCAGAAGATGTAACCAAAGAAAATAAACAAAATGACAATAATACATAAATAACAACAGACTACTAGCAGTTAACTGACATGCCAGCTCCAGACTTCAATTAAACTGACTGAAAGATTATGATTTCATCATATGAACATCAGGCACATTCCTTCCCGTTAGGGGTTTAGTATCATACCATCATAACATATACGAGAAGAACATAACCCGTGTCATGCCAATAACATATTTACATTGGCAATATCTTAGACGAGTTCGAAAATCAGAGCCGATCAATTATTTAAAAAGGTCAATACGAAAATATAGTTTGACTAGCCTGTAATTCAATGGTTGTCGTTTGTTTATGTGGTACATATTTGTAATTCGTTCATCTTTTGTACATAAATAAGGCCGTTAGTTAACTCGTTTGAATTGTTTTACATTATCATTTCGGGGCCTTTTATAGCTGACTATTCGGTATGGGCTTTGCTCATTGTTGAAGGACGTACGGTGACCTATAGTTGTTAATTTCTGTGTCATTTTGGTCTCTTGTGGGAGTTGTCTCATTGGCAATCATACCACATCTTCTTTTTTATGCCCCCGTCATAGCGGAAGGGGCATTAAGTTTTACCTTTGTCCGTCTGCACGTACGTACGTCCGAAAGTTGGTTTCCGTTCTCTAACCTTAGTCTGCTATAACCAAATGTTATGAAACTTATACACAATATTATTGCTTATTTCCACTAAATATAGATCGATATTGAATTTTGGTGTCGTCACTTTTACCGTTCTACAGTTATGCTCCTTTACAGATGGAAAAAAATGCTAAATTTTTCGTTTCAGTTCTCTTTCTTGAGTTTGCCTCAACCAAATGTTATGAAACTTATACACAATGCTTATTACTACAATAATCAGATCAAGTTTGAATTTTGATGCCGTCACTCTTACTGTTCTAGAGTTATGCCCTTTACAAATTGAAAAATTGCTTAAAAATTTCTCAAAAAATATCAATCAAGTAATATTTTTTTAAATTGGAGTTGTCTTCCATTGTCCATGATTGTAGTTGAATTAACTTCAATCAATGCTTTCTAAAATTTTCTTTGAAAATTATAGTTATCTTTCTTTGTCCAGAATAGTAGTCGAATCAACTAAAGCCAATGCGTTGTACAATGCAATATTCAATTTTACTATCAACTGCTTAATTAAAGCAATCTTTACCATTCAGTGCTTACAAGCATTTTGATAACCATTTGAGGGTCATGCCCCTTTACAAATGTAAAAAGTGCTTGATTTCTTTTTCGTTTCTGTTCTCTTAACTTAAGCCTGTCTCAATTTTTTTTTATAAAATGTATATATAATGCTTATTACTTCTATACTCAGTTTAAGTTCATATTTTGACAGCCGATTTTTTACAGTTATGAGTTATGTCTCTTTATAAAGTTAAATGCTAGTAGGGGCATCTGTGTCCCTATGGACACATTCCCCATTTATTTATATATACAGGCAGAATTCGAATTGCGTTATACAGGGAGTTACTTATACAGATTATCATCAAACTATTTTCAACACATTCTGTGGTGTCTCCCGCGGGACATCTAGGCCCGGAAACAAGTCAGACCGAGTCAATTCAGACCTACTTATAAGTAAAACTTGGACTGTCTATGAAGACAACTTCGTTCTAGAGTTAATTCATTTACAAATAGACAAATTGTTGATTTTTTCGTTTCCGTTCTTTTACTTAAGTTTGCCTCACCAAATGTTATGAAACTTATACACAATGCTTATTACCACAAAATACAGACCAAGTTTGAACTTTGGTGGTGTCACTATTACTGTTCTAGAGTTATTTCCCTTTACAAAAACAAAAAAATAAAGAGTTTTCGTTCTCGTACTTAAGTTTGCCTCACCAAATGTTATGAAACTTATACATACTGTTTATTACCACAAAATACAGACCAAGTTTAAATTTTAGCGGTGTCAATTTTACTGTTCTAGAGTTATGAACCTTTACAATTAGTAAAATTGCTGAATTTTTCGTTTCCGTTCTCTGACTTGAGTTGGCCTCACCAAATGTTATGAAACTTATACACAATACTTATTACCAAAAAACTCAGATCAAGTACAAATTTGGCCATGGGTAGCGTCACTTTTACCGCTCTTCAGTTATATCCCTTAATTACTTTATATGATATGCAAGCAGAGGCATCATCTGTGTTCCATGGACACATTCACCATTTATTTGTTATGCCCCCGCCGTAGCGGATGAGACATTAAGTGTTATCCTTGTCCGTCTTTACAGGTACGTCCGTACGTCTGTACGTCCCAAAATTGGTTTCCGTCCTCTAACTTTAGTTTGCCTCAACCAAATTCTATGGAACTTATACACAATGCTTATTACCACAAAACACAAATCAAGTGTGAATTTTAGTGGCATCACTTCTATCGTTCTAGAGGTATACCCCTATACAAATGGAAAAAAAAAGCAGATTTTATCATTGTTCTTCTTTAACTTAAGTTTGCCTCAGCCAAATGTAATAAAATCTATACGCAATGCTTATTACCACAAAACTCAGTTCAAGTAAAAATTTAAGTAGTGTCACTGCTACCGTTGTTTTTAGTTCTGTCCCTTTATAACGTTGTATGCAAGCGAGGGCATCATCTGTGTCCCATGGACACATTCACCATTTATTTGCATAATGCGAATAGAAATGTTTACTTATCGTTATCAATTTATTATAAAACATGATTTAAGCAACAACAAAAAAAAGAATTGAATCTTTATTCACTATTTTAAAATCAACTCGGACCGTCAATAATGCCAACTCCAACAAAGTATAAACATAGAGTTTGTGCTATTTATATGATAACATGCTATATTTTAAAAGTCTCCTTTAATTACTACGCCATTAAGTTGATTGTATATTTTGAATACAATCTACATTAATTCATTAAAAAAATTTAATACATTCGTTAATTATATTTGTTATTTCGTAATTAGAATTTGATTAAATCAACAATCAATAATGTAAATTTAATTATTCTAAAAAGAATCTATCAAAAAAAAATTATTTCGTAAATACTCTAATCTTATACTTATAGTCTTAGTCAGCATTATACGATAGTCCGAGTTGACTTTATATACGGTCCGAGATGACTTATTGGCGGTTCGAGTTGACTTTATATATATTCCGAGTTGACTTTATATATATTCCGAGTTGACTTTATATATATTCCGAGTTGACTTATTGACGGTTTGAGTTGTCTTCATGGACGGCCCGATTAGTCTCCGGGCCGACTCGTCTCGCATCCGGTCAAAATGTCAAATGTAGAAAAATATTCAACTAGTGACCGAACAACACATCAGTTCAGGAATGCGCGTGGCGCATAAGTTAATCTTTAGTGTTGTTCGGTTATGAGTTTATTTTATCTAAATAGTAAAAAGAAGGTAAATTTAAAGACAAAAACAAAACCGGGGACTAGAACAGCACAAAATGACAATGATCACACTAACGCCGAAATATAAAATCAAATAACATACCCTCCGGACCCGTAAAACGAAAACAATGGGGGAGAAACGAAGATAGGACTCAGCAGTTTCAATGACTAACTTGACTTAATCCTCTTCGTTCCTTGTGGAACATATGGCTGATACAGTCGCTTTCCACCTTACTCTATTTTCAACTAACCCTTTTGCTTCGCTCCAGGTATATCCAATTTCTTCCAGCTTCTTGTGCCTTGATCTTCCCCAGCTGTTAAATGGTCTTCCCGGTCTCCGATGTCCTTGGGGTTCCATTCTAAAACCTGTCTAGTGATGGTACCTACAGGTTTCATCAAAGTGTGCCAAATCCATTGCCAAGATCTCCTCTTTAGCTGTTTACTTGCTGATTCCTCCAGCAGTTGCAATACGCACTTGTAGCAGTTGCAATATGAGTCTTTTGTAGACGAAACGCGCGTCGGCGTATATACAAAATTTAGTCCTGGTATCTATGATGAGTTTATTTGTAACAACTTCAAATATCTCGCATGGTAAAACTGATCGGAATCTAAACGGACAACCAAAAATATATTCGAGAACGGAGTTGATCTTTTGGATAAAATTTACCCATACAAATTTTGGAAACGTCACTTTTACCGATCTTGAGCCATGTCCCTTTATGTCCCTTTATAACGTTATATGCAAGCGGGGCATCATATGTGTCACAGGGACACACTATTCATTTGTATTTGCCTAGACAGTAGCTTCAATTTAAGACTCGACCTAAATATCACTTTGTTTAAGTTGTATAATCAGTGACTAAACAGCAATAACTTTTAAAATTGAGAATGAAAATGGGGAATGTGACAAAGAGACAACAACCCGACCATAGAACAGACAACAGCAGAAGGTCACCAACAGGTCTCAAATGTAGCGAGAAATTCCGGCGCTCGGAGGCGTCCTTCAGCTGGCCCCTAAGAAACTAAAATTTTGTTGAATTATTTTTCTGTCCGAGCTCTTGGGATTAAATTTGTGTCTTGGATTGCTAAGGTGTGATATTAAAAAAGCCATATGATATTCTTTATATGCGGCTATTTATAATACCTTACATTACCATTTACATCGTCTTTGAATTTAAATGAAAATTTCTTTGATAATATTATTCTGGGAAAAATTTGAATACAACACGTTTAGTAATTTCTTGCGTCCGAAGCGCTTTTCTGGATTTACCTTCATCAGGAACGCTCAAAGCCAAACATTTGAAATCCGAAGATGTATAAGTACTGAAACCGTTGAAGAGCTATATATATATGTTTTAAATATGATTTAAAAAAGATAAGGAAAAGGAAGAAAATCCTTATTTTTAAAAAGGGACATGGGATAAGGATGTAAATGAAATCTTAGATAATTTCAGTTACCTGAAAGAAAACAAAGAAAACACATTTAGCATATATGGCAAATGGAGTGATCTCTATAGGTTTAGATATGGATAGACATTACAGAATATAGAAGATATTTGCCACTGGACGTTAAGCAACCAACAATCAGAATATAGAACTTGCTTAACTTAATGATGTAAAGAAAAATGAATTAGAACCCCAAAATATCTTTCTTGACACGTCTTTCTTGAAATATTTTTATATAGCACTAATTTCATCAGATTGATTTTTTTTCAAAAGGAACAAACACTTTGTAAAAAGCATGACTGTTTTCAATTATTTTTGCAGGTACAGTAATTCCATAAAAACATCAATGGTAGTTCTATAGCCAGCTCTTACATCAACAGGATACCAGTACAGGCATTTCAACATGGATCTGAAGCTATCAGTGATATATTACTTGTTTTCTTTGATGGTAAAAATTAGTTGGACAGGAACTTTATCACAAAAATGTAAGTGAGACAAACTTTCTGTGTATTTTTAGTTTTTTTTAGGTGTATACTGTTCTCTAACGTGCAATTTCCAATCTAAGTTTTCAAATAAATACAGTACTGTCAATTTTTACTTATCTTTTGATAACAGGCACAAATAATTTTTGCTAATAACCAATTGTCTAAAACATGGGCAAGTCTGCTTATAACTGCAGAAAAACAGCTATCATTTCACAGATCATTATAACCCTACATCAAACTGTTTAAAGTATTTAATAACAGCCTAAACAGGTATTATATAGTTAAATTATAATTATATTGTTCTCGATTGTTCTCGATTTCAGTATACAATTTATATTTGCAATCTTTTTTTTAAGATTTGTTTTTTTATAACTTAGTTTTTGTGATTTAAGGGTAAACACACTTTTTGAACTACAACATGTATAGTTTGCCAAATTGAATTGAATGTGTGCTTTTGTATAAATTGTCATAGATTTTTTTTTTTTTTTTTTTTTTTTTAAAAACATTTACAGATGAAAAGCGTGAACAAGAAAGTAATTGTGTACAGCAGCTTTTATGTAAGATGTAATATGTCTATTTGTTATAGCTTTTACTGTTTTCATTTGATATTTTTATCTTCTATTTTTGAGAAAAATGAACACAGAAATGATGGAAATAGGTATTCGAACAACATTTGTTGTAACTTGTGTAAAATGTCTAAAAATAAAAATTTCATTTTGTCAATTGATCATTTAAACCAAACTTTAACAATGTTTACCTCTAGAAGCTTTTGATAAACAGAAGGCAAGCTTGGTACACAAATGTCCTGGTCATTTCTACACATGTGGATCGATGTTTGCCTTTCATACACAACATTTTTTGCACAAGGGGTTGTTTACCATTTCTACACATAGGGATGCTTGCCATCTCTACACATTTGGATGTTTTCCATTTCTTCACATTGGCATGTTTAATTGCCATTTCTACACACGTGAAACGCCTCGGTGGTCTCATGGTAGCGTTTTTGCCTCGAGTGCAGGAGTTCGTTAGTTCGAACCCCGATCGGGTCAAATCAAAGACTTTAATATTAGTTTTTGCTGCTTCTCCGCTAAATACGCGGCATAAAGGAGTAAGAGTAAAGACTGGTCGGCTCGAAGTTTGAATAATGAGGCCAGGTAACGTGACATGTCTTCCTGTAGACTGTAACTTTGTGAACTAGAACGTTAATAACCCGGCTCAGTGTGTCGGTCTAGTAAAAGCAGGGTTAATTTTCATAGTGTATTAACATGTTGTCGTTCTGAATATGCATATTAATTTGCCGCTGCGTAACGTCCATCATCACCATCATCTACCCATGGGAATGTTTGCCATTTCTGCACATGGACAAGGGGCAATGAAGGCTAATAATGTTCAGGATAAGGAACAATGTAGGCACATAGATGTTCAGGGCAATGTAGGCTAAAAATATGCAGGGTAAGGGACAATGTAGGCATATAGATGTTCAGGGCAATGTAGGCTAATAATGTTCAGGGTAAGGGACAATTTAGGCATATAGATGTTCAGGGCAATGCAGGCTTATAATGTTCAGGGTAAGGGACAATGTAGGCTAATAATGTCTGGGCAAGGGACAATGTAGGCATATAGATGTTCAGTTCAATGTAGGCTTATAATGTTAAGGGCAAGGGAAAATGTTGATATAAGGATGTTCAGGGCAATATAAGCTTATGAAGTTCAGGGCAAAGGACAATGTGGGATAATTAAGTTCAGGGCAAGGGTAATGTAGGCATACATATGTTCAGGGCAAGGGGCAATGTAGGCATATAGATGTTCACAGCAAGGAGAAATGTAGGCATATACATGTAGATGTTCAGGGCAAAGGGCAACATAGGCATATAGATGTTCAGGGCAAGGGGTGATGTATGAATACAGATGTTCAGGGCATGGGACAATGTAGGCATACATATGTTCAGAGCAAGGGACAATGTAGACATATAGATGTTCAGGGCAAGGGTAATGTATGCATATAGATGTCCAGGGCAAGGGGAGATGTAGGCATCAGGAATCTGATGTTCAGTAGTTTTCGTTTATTTATGTGGTTCATAAGTGTTTTTCGTTTCTCGTTTTATTATAGATTAGACAGTTGGTTTTCCCGTTTGAATGGTTTTACACTAGTTTTTTTGGGGGGCCTTTATAGCTTGTTGTTCGGTGTGAGCCAAGGCTCCGTGTTGAAGACCGTACCTTGACCTATAATGGTTTACTTTTATAATTTTGACTTGGATGAAGAGTTGTGTCATGGCTTTCATACCAAATCTTCCTATATCTGTATAGATGTTCAGATCTAGAGCAAGGGGCAATATCGGTTAATAATGTTCAGTACAAAAGGCAATGTAAACATAATAATTATAGATGTTCAGGGCAAGGGACAATGTAGGCATTTAGATGTTTTTTCAGCATGTGATATTTTGTTACTAATCCAGAAATGCTATAGCTTTTAGGTATTATTTCCATTCAAGCTAAATGTTGATTATTTAGAGATCTATAAGAAATGTTTTGTAATATAAGATAATGTATGATATAAGTGCTTGTTAAGGTAATAAGTAAACACCCACACTGAGTGCAGTGCACTAGGAGTTTTGTGGATAAGTATGAATAAATATATATGTACTTTGGTTCTCAGTGGAAAACATTAGAGATAAAACTGTTTATTTACTATAATTGTCCTTCTGTGTCTCATTTTTAAATAAACACTGTTTGACATTTGTTTGTAAACTGCAAAATCTGAACAGTACTTTTCTAAGTGCCAGTTTTTGCATCATATTGAAGCTTTTATGAAAAATGTGTTCCTTAATTGTAAGATTTTTTAGATTGTTTTTCAGTGCCCCCTGCACTACCACAAGAGATTGTTGTTAGTAGAAGCAGTTGGAAGACCATCCGGGTCACATGGAATGAACCAAAAGTCCCTGTGTCTGGCTATCGGATCTTTTACAGCCCGTGGGACTTTGAAAATTTAGACAGTTGGCAGTCTATTGACATTGGTCCTTACAGAGTTGCAGAAATTACAGGATTGGAGAAACAGTCATATGCCATCAGAGTGGCAGCAAAATCATTAGATGGAAGGTTAGGGAATGCTTCTGCTGTTGTTCTGGCAAGTGTACCTACATGTAAGTTAAAAAGTGGTTGTCATGACAAATTTAAAAAACAGAGATGTGTTAAGGTTAAATTTGACATTTAAATTATCTCAAGAAAAGCAATACAAAATGTTTGATGCAACTTGTGGTTTAGATGACACAGTAGATGGCACAGCTGAAAGTAGTGGACAAGATTTTAGTCCGTTTCAAAATTGAAAAAAATATGTTCTATTTTGTATTTTTCCTGATGATTATATGAATTCAGTCGAATGGGGTCGGGTATTCAATTAAGATAAAAACTCGTGACGTCTAAGAACTCACACTTTCAACTGGATTTTCGAAATCGTTTTTTGCATTTGGGATGTATGGCGGGCGGTCGTGCGACTGCCAACCAATGTCCGTTCATTAACATGAAAACGCCTTGACGAAATCTATTTTCAAATTTAGAAATGTTGTTTTCTGGTATATCTTTTATCTTTTATTTTTTTTTTATGTTTTTACTCTTTGCATTTCCCCATTGAAATAGAAATGTTTAAACAAGGAAGAATTGATAATACAGAATAATACAGATTATTTAATTGATTTATGCTGAATATCGTTATTAGAAGTAAAAGAAATTCCTGATTAAACAATTCCAAAGTAAAACATATATTCTTTGAATTATGAAAAAAAGATGAAATTTTGAATGCCGCCTTATCCTGTAAAATCATTACATGTTTTATAAGACGAACGTATTTAGATGTTTATACAATCTATAATAGGGTACAATACCACACTGACATATAACTTTAAACATAATCGATACATAAATCTTAAATGGAAACTATAAAGAACCAACACGTGCTAAGAACAAAATAGAGGAACACAAAACATTTGAAAAAACAACAGTTAACAAGCCACACTTGCTCAGACCAAAACAGAACAAAAACAACAATTGTTCAGACCAGAGAGAACAATTAAACATTTTACAAACAACGCATGCTCAGTAACAATCCCAATAAAAACATTTAAAACAGCAGTAAACAAACAAAACTTTGTTTCAACCAGACAAAAATCCAATAAAAACAAGTATAAACAAAATGGTAATCAAAGAATACTTTACTCAAAATATAACGAAACTTGCTCACAACGAAACAAAACAATAACAGTTAACACTTTTGACTTGGTCAAACCAACAAGAATAGTAAAAGAACGCAAAAAAACAGTAAATAAACAACAGTCGATTATAAATATAATGCTGTTTGATCTATAGATCTGGTGTCAATTTTTCACAACCTGTAATTTTCATTTTTTTTTTAGAAAACAAGTTAATTATGACTACATTTTTGACAACATAAAAGAACATCTTATGTAAATACCCCTACACAATTGTAAACAAAATTTCGTCAACCACATAAGATACAAAACAACTGAACAAACACGAAAACAACACATGCTCAGACTAAAACATATACAAAAAAAAAAAACGAGGCAAAAAGTAATCAAACTTTACTTTTATATACAACCGTCAACATGAAGTGTAAAACTTTCATTGAACACAATAGATACTTATACAGCACTTGCCAAGATCATTAGTACACAAATAATATACAACGTGTAGTGTCAAGCTTTCATATAACACAATAGATACTCCAACAGCACTTGCCAAGATCATTAGTACACACATAACATACAACCTGTAGTCTCAACCTTTCATAGACCCCAATAGATACTCAAACAGCACTTGCTCAGATCCTTGGTACACAAAAAAATACAACGTGTAGTGTCAACCTTGAGTAGAACACACTAAATACTCAAACAGCACTTGCTCAGATCCTTGGTACACAAAAAATATACAACGTGTAGTGTCAACCTTGAGTAGAACATAATAGATATGCAAACAGCACTTACTCCGATAATTGATACACAAGCAATATATTACATATGCTGTTATTCTTTCAAAGAACACAACAGATACACAAACAGCACTTGCTCAGATCATTGGTACACAAACAACATATACAACATAGTATTAACCATTCATAGAACACAATAGGTACATAAACAGCACTCATTCAGATCATTGGTACACATATAACATACAATGTGCAATGTCAACCTTTCATAGAACACAACAGATGCCCAAGCAGCACTTGCTCAATTCATTGGTAAACAAATAGCATACAACATGTAGTGTCAATCTTTCGTAGAACACAATAGATACGCAAACAGCACTTGCCAAGATCATTAGTACACACATAACATACAACCTTTAGTGTGAACCTCTGATAGAACACACTAGATACTCCAACAGCACTTGTTCAGATCATCGGCACACAAATAATATTCAACCTGTAGTGTCAACCTTTCATTGAACACAATATATACACAAACAGCACTTGTCAAGATCATTAGAACATAAATAACATACGAAGTGTAGTTTCAACCTTTCGTAGAACACAATAGATACACAAACAGCACTTGCTCAGATCATTGGTACACACATACTATTCAACGTGTAGTATCAACCTTTTATCAAACAAAAAAGATATACAAACAGCACTTGCTCAGATCAAACCAAAGACTTTAATTTTAGTATTTGCTGTTTTTGCCGCTGGGTAACCTCTATCATCATCATCTACACATGCCATTTACGCACATTGGCAAGGGGCAATGTAGGCTAATAATGTTCAGGGTATGGGACAATGTAGGCATTTAGATGTTCAGGGCAATGTAGGCTAATAATGTTAAGGGCAAGGAACAATGAAGGCATCACTATGTTCAGGGCAAGGGGCAACGTAGGCATATAGATATTCAGGGCAAGGGAAAATGTAGACATATAGATGTTCAGGGCAAGGGACAATGCTTTATAAATATTTTGATATGAGCGCCACTGATGAGTCTTATGTAGACGAAACGCGCGTCTGGTGTACTAAATTATAATCCTGGTACCTTTGATAACTATTTACACCACTGGGTCGATGCCACTGCTGGTGGACGTTTCGTCTCCGAGGGTATCACCAGCCCAGAAGTCAACACTTCGGTGTTGACATGAATAACAATAATGTGGTCATTTTTTTTTTTTATAAATTTCCTGTTAACAAAAGTTTAAATTTTTCGAAAAACTAAGGATTTTCTTATTCAGGCATAGATTTCCTTAGCCGTATTTGGCACAACTTTTTGGAATTTTGGATCCGCAATGCTTTTCAACTTTGTAATTGTTTGGCTTTATAAATATTTTGATATGAGCGTCACTGATGAGTTTATGTAGACGAAACGCGCGTCTGGCGTACTAAATTATAATCCTGGTACCTTTGATAACTATAGACATATAGATGTCCAGGACAAGGGACAATATAGGCATATAGATGTCCAGGGCAAGGGACAATGTAGACATATAGATGTCCAGTGCAAGGGGAGATGTAGGCATAAGGAATCTGATGTTCAGTAGTTGTCGTTTGTTTATGTGGTTCATAAGTGTTTCTCGTTTTTTATATAGATTAGACAGTTGGTTTTCCCCTTTGAATGGTTTTACACTTGTTTTTTTGGGGGGCCTTCATACCTTGTTGTTCGGTGTGAGCCAAGGCTCTGTGTTGAAGACCGTACCTTGACCTATAATGGTTTACTTTTATAATTGTGACTTGGATTGGGAGTTGTCTAATGGGCACTCATACCAAATCTTCCTATATCTATCTAGATGTTCAGGGCAAGGGGCAATAGGTTAATAATGTTCAGTACAAAAGGCAATATAGCCATATAGATGTTCAGTGCAAGGGGGAATATAGGCAAATAGATGCTCAGGGCAAGGGGCAATGTAGGCATTTAGATGTTCAGGGCAAGGGGAGATGTAGGCATATAGATGTTAAGGACAAGGGGCAATATAGGCATATAGTTGTTTTTTTAAGCATGTGATATTTTGTTACAAAGCCAGAAATACTATATCTTTTTGGTATTATTTCCTTTCAAGCAAAATGTTGATTATTTAGAGATCTATAAGATATGTTTTGTAATATAATATAATGTATGGTACATAGTGCTTGTTAATGTAATAAGTAAACACCCACACTAAGTGCAGTGAACTAAAAGTTTTGTGGATAAGTATAAATAAAAATATGTACTTTTGTTCTCAGGGGAAAGCATTTGAGATAAGATTATTTATTTACTCATTTTCAAATGAACACTGTTTAATATAGTTGTCTATGCACTTGACATATTTTTGTAAACTACAAAACCTGAACAGTACTTTTCTAAGTGTCAGTTTTTTGCATCATATTGAAGCTTTTATGAAAAATTTGTTCCTTAATTGTAAGATTTTTTAGATTGTTTTTCAGTGCCCCCTGCACTACCACAAGAGATTGTTGTTAGTAGAAGCAGTTGGAAGACCATCCGGGTCACATGGAATGAACCAAAAGTCCCTGTGTCTGGCGATCGGATCTTTTACAGCCCGTTTGACTTTGAAAATTTAGACAGTTGGCAGTCTATTGACATTGGTCCTTACAGAGTTGCAGAAATTACAGGATTGGAGAAACAGTCATATGCCATCAGAGTGGCAGCAAAATCATTAGATGGAAGGTTAGGGAATGCTTCTGCTGTTGTTCTGGCAAGTGCACCTACATGTAAGTTAAAAAGTGGTTGTCATGACAAATTTAAAAAACAGAGATGTGTTAAGGTTAAATTTGACATTTAAATTATCTCAACAAAGGCAATACAAAATGTTTGATGCAACTTGTGGTTTAGATGACACAGTAGATGGCACAGCTGAAAGTAGTGGACAAGATTTTAGTCCGTTTCAAAATTGAAAAAAATATGTTCTATTTTGTATTTGCCTGATGATTATATGAATTCAGTCGAATGGGGTCGGGTATTCTATTAAGATAAAAACTTGTGACGTCTAAGAACTCACACTTTCAACTGGATTTTCGAAATCGTTTTTTGAATTTGGGATGTATGGCGGGCGGTTGTGCGACTGCCAACCAGTGTCCGTTCATTAACATGAAAACGCCTTGACGGAATCTATTTTCAAATTTAGAAATGTTGTTTTCTGGTATATCTTTTATCTTTTATTTTTTTTATGTTTTTACTCTTTGCATTTCCCCATTAAAATAGAAATATTTAAACAAGGAAGAATTGATAATACAGAATAATACAGATTATTTAATTGATTTATGCTGAATATCGTTGTTAGAAGTAAAAGAAATTCCTGATTAAACAATTTCAAAGTAAAACATATATTCTTTGAATTCTGAAAAAAAGATGAAATTTTGAATGCCGCCTTATCCTGTAAAATCATAACATGTTTTATAAGACGAACGTATTTAGATGTTGATACAATCTATAATAGGTTACAATACCACACTGACATATAACTTGCAACATAATCGATACATAAATCTTAAATGGAAAACGTAAAAGAACGCAAAAAAACAGTAAATAAACAACAGTCGATTATAAATATAATGCTATTTGATCTATAGATCTGGTGTCAATTTTTCACAACCTGTAATTTTCATTTTTTTTTTTTAGAAAACAAGTTAATTAACACTACATTTTTGACAACACAAAAGAACATCTTATGTAAATACCCCTACACAATTTTAAACAAAATTTCGTCAACCACATAAGATACAAAAACAACTGAATAAACACGAAAACAACACATGCTTAGACTAAAACATATACAAAAAAAAAAACGAGGCAAAAAGTAATCAAACTTTACTTTTATATACAACCGTCAACATGAAGTGTAAAACTTTCATTGAACACAATAGATACTTATACAGCACTTGCCAAGATCATTAGTACACACATAATATACAACGTGTAGTGTCAAGCTTTCATATAACACAATAGATACTCAAACAGCACTTGCCAAGATCATTAGTACACACATAACATACAACCTGTAGTGTCGACCTTTCATAGAACACAATAGATACTCAAACAGCACTTGCCAATATCATTAGTACACACATAACATACAACCTGCAGTGTCAACCTTTCATATAACACAATAGATACTCAAACAGCATTTGCCAAGATCATTAGTACACACATAACATAGAACCTGTAGTCTCAACTTTTCATAGACCACAATAGATACTCAAACAGCACTTGCTCAGATCCTTGGTACACAAAAAAAATACAACGTGTAGTGTCAACCTTGAGTAGAACACACTAGATACTCAAACAGCACTTGCTCAGATCCTTGGTACACAAAAAATATACAACGTGTAGTGTCAACCTTGAGTAGAAAATAATAGATACGCAAACAGCACTTACTCCGATAATTGATACACAAGCAATATATTACATATACTGTTATTCTTTCATAGAACACAACAGATACACAAACAGCACTTGCTCAGATCATTGGTACACAAACAACATATACAACATAGTATTAACCATTCATAGAACACAATAGATACATAAACAGCACTCATTCAGATCATTGGTACACATATAACATACAATGTGCAATGTCAACCTTTCATAGAACACAACAGATGCCCAAGCAGCACTTGCTCAATTCATTGGTAAACAAATAGCATACAACATGTAGTGTCAATCTTTCGTAGAACACAATAGATACGCAAACAGCACTTGCCAAGATCATTAGTACACACATAACATACAACCTTTAGTGTGAACCTCTGATAGAACACACTAGATACTCCAACAGCACTTGTTCAGATCATCGGCACACAAATAATATTCAACCTGTAGTGTCAACCTTTCATTGAACACAATATATACACAAACAGCACTTGTCAAGATCATTAGAACATAAATAACATACGAAGTGTAGTTTCAACCTCTCGTAGAACACAATCGATACACAAACGGCACTTGCTCAGATCATTGGTACACACATACTATTCAACGTGTAGTATCAACCTTTTATCAAACAAAAAAGATATACAAACAGCACTTGCTCAGATCAAACCATAGACTTTAATTTTAGTATTTGCTGTTTTTGCCGCTGGTTAACCTCTATCATCATCATCTACACATGTCATTTACGCATATTGGCAAGGGGCAATGTAGGCTAATAATGTTCAGGGTATGGGACAATGTAGGCATTTAGATGTTCAGGGCAATGTAGGCTAATAATGCTAAGGGCAAGGAACAATGAAGGCATCACTATGTTCAGGGCAAGGGGCAACGTAGGCATATAGATATTCAGGACAAGGGAAAATGTAGACATATAGATGTTCAGGGCAAGGGACAATGCTTTATAAATATTTTGATATGAGCGTCACTGATGAGTCTTATGTAGACGAAACGCGCGTCTGGTGTACTAAATTATAATCCTGGTACCTTTGATAACTATTTACACCACTGGGTCGATGCCACTGCTGGTGGACGTTTCGTCCTCGCGGTAATCACCAGCCCAGAAGTCAACACTTCGGTCTTGACATGAATAACAATAATGTGATCATTTTTTTTATAAATTTCCTGTTAACAAAAGTTTAAATTTTTCGAAAAACTAAGGATTTTCTTATTCCAGGCATAGATTTCCTTAGCCGTATTTGGCACAACTTTTTTGAATTTTGGATCCTCAATGCTCTTCAACTTTGTAATTGTTTGGCTTTATAAATATTTTGATATGAGCGTCACTGATGAGTCTTATGTAGACGAAACGCGCGTCTGGCGTACTAAATTATAATCCTGGTACCTTTGATAACTATTTACACCACTGGGTCGATGCCACTGCTGGTGGACGTTTTGTCCCCGAAGGTATCACCACCCCAGTAGTCAACACTTCAGTGTTGACATGAATATCAATAATGTTGTCATTTTTTTTTTTTATAAATTTCCTGTTAACAAAAATTTATTTTTTTTTCGAAAAACTAAGGATTTTCTTTTTCCAGGCATAGATTTCCTTAGCCGTATTTGGCACAACTTTTTGGAATTTTGGATCCTCAATGCTCTTCAACATCGTAATTGTTTGGTTTTATCAATATTTTGATATGAGCGTCACTGATGAGTGTTATGTAGACGAAACGCGCGTCTGGCGTACTAAATTATAATCCTGGTACCTTTGATAACTATTTACACCACTGGGTCGATGCCACTGCTGGTGGACGTTTCGTCCCCGAAGGTATCACCAGCCCAGTAGTCAACACTTCGGTGTTGACATGAATATCAATAATGTGGTATTTTTTTTTATAAATTTCCTGTTAACAAAAGTTTAATTTTTTCGAAAAACTAAGGATTTTCTTATTCCAGGCATAGATTTCCTTAGCCGTATTTGGCACAACTTTTTGGAATTTTGGATCCTCAATGCTCTTCAACTTTGTAATTATTTGGTTTTATAAATATTTTGATATGAGCGTCACTGATGAGTCTTATGTAGACGAAACGCGCGTTTGGCGTACTAACTTATAATCCTGGTACCTTTGATAACTATTTACACCACTGGGTCGATGCCACTGCTGGTGGACGTTTCGTCCCCGATGGTATCACCAGCCCAGTAGTCAACACTTCGGTGTTGACATGAATATCAATAATGTGGTAATTTTTTTTTATAAATTTCCTGTTAACAAAAGTTTAATTTTTTCTAAAAACTAAGGATTTTCTTATTCCAGGCATAGATTTCCTTAGCCGTATTTGGCACAACTTTTTGGAATTTTGGATCCTCAATGCTCTTCAACTTTGTAATTGTTTGGTTTTTTAAATATTTTGATATGAGCGTCACTGATGAGTCTTATGTAGACGAAACGCGCGTCTGGCGTTCTAAATTATAATCCTGGTACCTTTGATAACTATTTACACCACTGGGTCGATGCCACTGCTGGTGGACGTTTCGTCCCCGAGGGTATCACCAGCCCAGTAGTCAACACTTAGGTGTTGACATGAATATCAATAATGTGGTCATTTTTTTTTTTTTATAAATTTCCTGTTAACAAAAGTTTAAATTTTTCGAAAAACTAAGGATTTTCTTATTCCAGGCATAGATTTCCTTAGCCGTATTTGGCACAACTTTTTGGAATTTTGGATCCTCAATGCTCTTCAACTTTGTAATTGTTTGGCTTTATAAATATTTTGATATGAGCGTCACTGATGAGTCTTATGTAGACGAAACGTGCGTCTGGCGTACTAAATTATAATCCTGGTACCTTTGATAACTATAGACATATAGATGTCCAGGACAAGGGACAATGTAGGCATATAGATGTCCAGGGCAAGGGACAATGTAGACATATAGATGTCCAGTGCAAGGGGAGATGTAGGCATAAGGAATCTGATGTTCAGTAGTTGTCGTTTGTTTATGTGGTTCATAAGTGTTTCTCGTTTTTTATAAAGATTAGACAGTTGGTTTTCCCCTTTGAATGGTTTTACACTTGTTTTTTTGGGGGCCTTCATAGCTTGTTGTTCGGTGTGAGCCAAGGCTCTGTGTTGAAGACCGTACCTTGACCTATAATGGTTTACTTTTATAATTGTGACTTGGATTGGGAGTTGTCTAATGGGCACTCATACCAAATCTTCCTATATCTATCTAGATGTTCAGGGCAAGGGGCAATAGGTTAATAATGTTCAGTACAAAAGGCAATATAGCCATATAGATGTTCAGTGCAAGGGGGAATATAGGCAAATAGATGCTCAGGGCAAGGGGCAATGTAGGCATTTAGATGTTCAGGGCAAGGGGCAATATAGGCATATAGTTGTTTTTTTAAGCATGTGATATTTTGTTACAAAGCCAGAAATACTATATCTTTTTGGTATTATTTCCATTCGTGCAAAATGTTGATTATTTAGAGATCTATAAGATATGTTTTGTAATATAATATAATGTATGGTACATAGTGCTTGTTAATGTAATAAGTAAACACCCACACTAAGTGCAGTGAACTAAAAGTTTTGTGGATAAGTATAAATAAATATATGTACTTTTGTTCTCAGGGGAAAGCATTTGAGATAAGATTATTTATTTACTCATTTTCAAATGAACACTGTTTAATATAGTTGTCTATGCACTTGACAATTTTTTTGTAAACTACAAAACCTGAACAGTACTTTTCTAAGTGCCAGTTTTTGCATCATATTGAAGCTTTTATGAAAAATGTGTTCCTTAATTGTAAGATTTTTTAGATTGTTTTTCAGTGCCCCCTGCACTACCACAAGATATTGTTGTTAGTAGAAGCAGTTGGAAGACCATCCGGGTCACATGGAATGAACCAAAAATCCCTGTGTCTGGCTATCGGATCTTTTACAGCCCGTTTGACCTTGAAAATTTAGACAGTTGGCAGTCTATTGACATTGGTCCTTACAGAGTTGCAGAAATTACAGGATTGGAGAAACAGTCATATGCCATCAGAGTGGCAACAAAATCATTAGATGGAAGGTTAGGGAATGCTTCTGCTGTTGTTCTGGCAAGTGCACCTACATGTAAGTTAAAAAGTGGTTGTCATGACAAATTTAAAAAACAGAGATGTGTTAAGGTTAAATTTGACATTTAAATTATCTCAACAAAAGCAATACAAAATGTTTGATGCAACTTGTGGTTTAGATGACACAGAAGATGGCACAGCTGAAAGTAGTGGACAAGATTTTAGTCCGTTTCAAATAAAGGCAACAGTAGTATACCGCTGTTCAAAACTCATAAATCCATGGACAAAAAACAAAATCGGGATAACAAACTAAAACCGAGGGAAACGCATTAAATATAAGAGGAGAACAACGACATAACACTAAAATGTAACACACATAGACAAAATCCCACGAGAATAACAAATATAACATATATATAACATCAAAACCAAATACATGAATTTGGGATAGACAAGTACAGTGACACGTCTTATCGCATTGTGAATTTACACTCAAAAATAAGAGAAAACAAACGACACAACGTTATAATGTAATACACACAGAAACGAACTATAATATAACAATGACCATATTCCTGACTTGGTACAGGGCATTTTTAAAGGAAAAAATGGTGGGTTGAACCTGGTTTTGTGGCATGCCAAACCTCGCACTTTTATGGCCATGTGAAATATAACATCAAAATGACAACACAGGACTACAATATAAATAAATTGGAGAACACAATTGACAAAGAATCACACGAACAACAGCCAACAAAAGGCAACAAGTTCAAAATTTTAATACGCCAGAAGTGTATTTTGTCCACACAAGACCTATGTGTGACGCACAGATACAAAAGTTTGAAAGCCGAAACGAGTACAAAGTTGAACAGCATCGAGGACCAAAAGATCAAAAAGGTTGTGCCAAAAACGGCAAGGGTTTTCTGTTAAGTTACCAGAAAATCCCTATAATTTAGAGTAATTTATACTTTTGCAAACAGTTTCAAAATTGAAAAAAATATGTTCTATTTTGTATTTTCCTGATGATTATATGAATTCAGTCGAATGGGGTCGGGTATTCTATTAAGATAAAAACTTGTGACGTCTAAGAACTCACACTTTCAACTGGATTTTCGAAATCGTTTTTTGAATTTGGGATGTATGGCGGGCGGTCGTGCGACTGCCAACCAGTGTCCGTTCATTAACATGAAAACGCCTTGACGGAATCTATTTTCAAATTTAGAAATGTTGTTTTCTGGTATATCTTTTATCTTTTATTTTTTTTTTTATGTTTTTACTCTTTACATTTCCCCATTAAAATAGAAATGTTTAAACAAGGAAGAATTGATAATACAGAATAATACAGATTATTTAATTGATTGATGCTGAATATCGTTGTTAGAAGTAAAAGAAATTCCTGATTAAACAATTTCAAAGTAAAACATATATTCTTTGAATTATGAAAAAAAGATGAAATTTTGAATGCCGCCTTATCCTGTAAAATCATAAAATGTTTTATAAGACGAACGTATTTAGATGTTGATACAATCTATAATAGGTTACAATACCACACTGACATATAACTTGAAACATAATCGATACATAAATCTTAAATGGAAACTATAAAGAACCAACGCGTGCTATGAACAGAATAGAGGAACACAAAACATTTGAAAAAACAACAGTAAACAAGCCACACTTGCTCAGACCAAAACAGAACATCAAAAAAACGGTCAACAAAAACAATTGTTCAGACCAGAGAGAACAATTAAACATTTTACAAACAACGCATGCTCAGTAAAAATCCCAATAAAAACATTTAAAACAGCAGTAAACAAACAAAACTTTGTTTCAACCAGACAAAAATTCAATAAAAACAAGTATAAACAAAATGGTAATCATAGAATACTTTACTCAAAATATAACGAAACTTGCTCACAACGAAACAAACAAATAACAGTTAACACTTTTGACTTGGTCAAACCAACAAGAATAGTAAAAGAACGCAAAAGAACAGTAAACAAACAACAGTCGATTATAAATATAATGCTGTATGATCTATAGATCTGGTGTCAATTTTTTACAACCTGTAATTTTCATTTTTTTTTTAGAAAACAAGTAAATTAAAACTACATTTTTGACAACATAAAAGAACATCTTATGTAAATACCCCTACACAATTTTAAACAAGATTTCGTCAACCACATCAGATACAAAAAACAACTGTACACACATGCTAAGACTAAAATATATATAAAAAAAGAGCCAAAAAGTAATCAAACTTTACTTCCATATACAACAGTCAACATGAAGTGTAAACCTTTCATTGAACACAATAGATACTCAAACAGCACTTGCCAAGATCATTAGTACACAAATAATATACAACATGTAGTGTCAACCTTTCATATAATACAATAGATACACAAATAGCACTTGCCCAGATCATCGGTACACACATAACATACAACATGTAGTGTCAACCTTTCATATAACACAATAGATACTCAAACAGCACTTGCTGAGATCACTGGTACATACATACCAAACAACGTGTAGTATCAACCTTTTATAAAAAAAAAGATACACAAATAGCACTTGCCCAGATCATCGGTACACACATAACATACAACGTGTAGTATCAACCTTTCATAGAACACAATAGATACTCAAACAGCACTTGCTCAGATCCTTGGTACACAAAAATATACAACGTGTAGTGTCAACCTTTAGTAGAACATAATAGATACGCAAACAACACTTGCTCAGATCCTTGATACGCACATAGCAAACAACATGTAGTGTCAACCTTCATAGAACACAAACGATACAGAAACAGCACTTGCCAAGATCATTAGAACACAAATAATATACAACATGTAGTGTCATCCTTTCGTAGAACACACTAGATACACAAACAGCACTCGCACAGATCATCGGTACACACATAAAATACAACATGTAGTGTCAACCTTTCATAGAACACAATAGATACTCAAACAGCACTTGCCAAGATCATTAGAACACAAATAATATACAACATGTAGTGTCAACCTTTCATAGAACATAATAGATACTGAAACCGCACTTGCCAAGATCATCGGTACACAACAATATATTACCTATAATTTTAGTCTTTCATAGAACATAATAGATGCTCAGGCAGCACTTGCTCAATTCATTGGATAACAAATAGCATACACCATGTAGTGTCCATCTTTCGTAGAAAACAAAAGATACACAAACAGCACTTGCTCAATTCATCGGCACACAAATAATATACAACCTTTTTAGTGTCAACCTTTATAGAACCTTTATAGAACACAATAGATACTCAAACAGCATTTGCTCAGATCCTTTGTACACAACTAATATACAACCTGTAGTGTCAACCTTTCGTAGAACATACTAGATACATAAACAGCTTAGATCATTGGTACACACATAATATACAAAGTGTAGTTTCAACTTTTAATAGAACACAATAGATACACAAACATCACTTGCTTAGATCATTGGTACACACATACTTTACAACGTGTAGTAATCACCTTTTATAGAACACAAAAGATATACAAACAGCACTTGTTCAGATCATTGGTACAGAAATAATACACAACGTGTAGTATCAACCTTTTATAGAACACAATAGATACTCAAACAGCACTTTGTCAACCTTTCATTCCATATTTATCAAATTACAAAGGTTATCTGATAAAAATCGTTATACAAAGCCCGAATTTGTTTTCACTTCCGTATGGTGGTACCAAACACCTTGACTGGAATCAATTTGGCTCGTCTAATGATCATAATTCTTTTTTGAATATTAACTTTGACCCTTTGACAAAAAGATAATATATTTTTTTAAACTTGGATATATATCAGTTTGACAAACACCAATTTTGATCATTGAGAAGCTTAATATTTCCTTAACAATAGAACGTTTTTAAAATATTCAGCTGTTTTTTACAGAGTAATCTCCCTGTAGTATTATGAACCAACTTATTTATGATGAATCTGCTATTTACCGTTTGTCATCATCATACAGTAGAATTTGTTTGTACTGTTTTTTTTATGCCAATGGCAGTCTTTAATATTTTAAGACGAAAATGGTTGTTGGTCCATTTTTCTTTCTAAACATAAACCAAATATTTGATTTTTTTTATGAAATTTACACAAAAAAGAATATGTACAAAGATGCTTGATATTTACAAATATGTTTGATGTGATAATTATTGTTATTTTTCAGATTCGTCGCCAAGTTGGAAACCAAAATCCAGACCAGCACAGCGTGATCACATTGTAACCAAGAATGAAGGAAACGACGTTAAATTAACTTGTGATGTGAATGGCATCCCTAAACCATCCATTATATGGTATAGAGATGGGAGAGTATTTGATGACAAGAAAAGATCAAAGGTATTATTTAAATAAAGGTTTTGATTTTGTAAATATTGCCGGTATTTATAATCATCATTCTGTTAAAGAACAAGTTCCTGGCTATTTTTATACTGAACTCACTCTTATTTGTTATGTTTACAAAAAAATTATCCGAAACGATGTGTTCGATTATAGCAAAGTGTAGAAAGATGTTAATATCAGTGACAATACACATACGTCATGAAATTGCAGTAATTTCGAATACATTTATTGCCCCACTTCCTATGTTAAAATAGGAGACCTTAAGATCGTTCATGACCGACAGTTGAAATCATTCCTCAGTATGGGATATAAATATCATCCCCCGTCAATTAGTAATTGGAATGAGTGTCGTAACATCATCCACGACTCACATCATACTTACTGCTCGAAACGGATAACACGAGTAAATGCTGACAAAAAATCCTTAGATTCTTTTTTTTAACTAAGTAATAAACATAGTTGATATTCGTTTTAAACATTTTAAAGATAATTTTACTCCTAACAAAAACCATAATCGCCCTATTTCTCGTATCAAACATAAGCTAAACGAACTCGCAAAGGAATTTGTTTTTGTCCCGGCTGATAAGGCTGGTAATAATAGCATTATTGTTTGAGGTAAATTTTACATTGAGGTTCTGCAAAAGGAAGTCACGAATTCACCAGCATTCCAACTGACTCCATTTTTGGAAAAAAACATCTGTAACAAAAAATAAACTTTAAGCTTTCTCTTTACAAGCAGAACTGAATACAATGAAAGTTCCAACTATGTAATGGCTTCCGAAGCTGCACAAAACACCTCACAAATATAGATTTATTTCGTCTTTAAGTCATTTTTTTTCTACTACTAAACTGTCTATTCTATTTACTAGTACACTTGGTACAATCATAAACATGGCAATAAATTGTACAAATAAAGCATTTGAAAATAGTGGAATTAATTACTTTGATATTGTCAAAAAATCGTTGGAAGTACTTGATAAATTGCATGCTTATATTGGTGATTTCGAATCTGTTAAAAGTTTTGATTTTTCTACCCTATATACCACTTTGCCTCATAATCTTATAAAGAAAAAATTCACACACCTATAAACTAAATGGGCATTTTAAAAGTCAGAATGCGAAAATATATGTTCAAACTGTTTTATGTCATATTTAAGTAACAACAAATAAAAGAACTATGACATTTGGATCTGCTTTGATACGATAACTGCCCTTTAATTTTTTCAAGATAACATTTTGATTTGATATGGAGGTTCCGTATATCGTCAAGTGATCGGAATTCCAATGGGGACTAACTGTGCGCCACTATTGCGGACCTGATTCTTTATTGTTATGAGGAACAATTTATTATTAAAATCAGCACAGATCCACTAAAACAACATTTGATATCACCTGAGATCACCCCTAGTTTTTGGTGGGGTTGTGTTGTTTATTTTTTAGTTTTCTATGTTGTGTCATGTGTAATATTGTTTGTCTGCTTGTCCTTCTCATTTTTAGCCTTGGCGTTGTCAGTTTATTTTCGATTTATGAGTTTGACTGTCACTCTGGTATCTTTCGTCCCTCTTTTGATACAAAATGTTAATAACACTTTTAGATATTTGGATGATATATTGGCTCTCAATAATGACGACTTCAGTATGTACACTAAATAGATTTATCCTGCTGAACTGACTTTAAATAAATGTTATACTAACAATGAACACTTCCCTTTCCTGTATCGTAATATCTATATCTTTAACGGGAAGCTTAATACCAAAATTTATAATAGAAGAGATGCTTTTTCATTTCCTATTGGTAATTATCCATTTTTAGATGGTGACGATCCCTTGTCACCATCTTTTTGGTGTTTTTATACATGTATCCAACTTGTTCGATTCGCTCATTTATGTAACAACGTATTTGATTTTAACGCAAGAAATCTCTGTATTACTGAAAAATTATTACACAAGGGTTTTCGATATCACAAACTACTCAAAACGTTTTCTGAATTTTATCATCGGTAGAAGGACAGCATTCGTAAATATAAATCAACATGCAGACATTTTATACGTTCAGGTATTTTACATCCAATCTTTAAGACAAAACACAAAAATGTCGGTATTCACATCAAAAGCTAACCAAACCTTTCAACAGACTTATTCAGAAGGGATATAGTTACGATACTGTTTCAGGTCATTAAAGATTGCATATTTTGGTATAAATATTGATTCACTCCCAGTGTCTTTGCATCGGAAATAGACACATTTATTCTAAAACCAGTTGTTGGCATGATACGGGTTATGTTCTTCTCATAAATGTTATGATGGTATGATACTAAACCCCTAACGGGATGGATTGTGCTTGATTTTCATACGATGAAGACATAACCTTTCGTTTAGTTTAAGTGAGGGCTGAAGCTGGCATGTCAGTAATTTCTAGTAGTTTTTTGTTAATTTATGTATAATTTTTATTTTGCTTAGTTTAAATAATTTCTGTTGTTAACTATTCTGAAGTTGAACTCGGACTTCTTTTAAACTGAGTTTTACTGTACGTATTGCTGTGTGTTTTTATGACCACGCAACGAAGTTGTCGGTGCCATATAGTTTTACCCTTGTCCAAAATTCCGTCATTCCGTCATTCCGCAACAAACCATTATACGGATTTTTTTTTCTAAACGCCTTCAGATATTGGGCTGATTTTTTGTTTGTGAGTTAACCATGATGAGTTACAGATCAAGTTTAAGCTTCGTTCCGCTCCGCTAATTTTTGCCGAAATTACGGCCTTTAGACTTTGTTCAATTGTTGAAAATCACAGTTATACGGAGTTTTTTTTTCTAAACGCTTTCAGATATTGGGATGATTTTTGGCATGTGAGTTAACCAAGATGAGTTACAGATCAAGTTTAAGTTTTGTTACGCTCGCCGAAATTTTGCCGAAATTACGGGCTATGGACTTTGTTAAATTGTTGAAAATCACAGTTAAACGGACTTTTTTCTAAACGCTTTCAGATATTGGGCTGATTTTTGGTACGTGAGTTACTCATGATGAGTTACATATCAAGTTCAAGATTCATTCCACTCAGCTAATTTTTGCTGAAATTACAGGCTTTGGACTTGTTAAATTTTTGAAAATCACAGTTATACGGACTTTTTTTCTATACGCCTCCAGATTTTGAGCTGATTTTTGATACAGTGTGAGACCACCATCATGTTTGTGTCCACATGTGTTATTGAAATTGCAGATTTTAAAACTTTTTTGAGATGGGGCCATTCGCGTCGCTTTGACACATCTAGTTTTATTCTTCATTGGAAAGAGGCCAGGTATAGGGAGAGGGTTGAGATCTCACAAAACATGTTTAACCCCGCCACATGTTTGCGCCTGTCCCAAGTCAGAAGCCTCTGGCCATTGTTAATATTGTATGTTTTTTAATTTAAGTTCATTTATATGTTTTTGAGTTTAGTGTGACGTCCATTTTTACTGAACTAGTACAGTTTTAGGTTTAGGGGCCAGCTGAAGCCCGCCTATGGTGCGGGATTTTCTCGCCGTGTGGAAGAACAATTGGTGTTCTTCGGCTGTTTTCTGCTTTGGTTGGGTTGTTGTCTCTTTGGTAAATTCCCCATTTCCAATTTCAATTTTACATATTTGTAGTTCAAGTCAAGACATTGGTAGTGTGTTATGTATTGTAATTATCATGTTTATTCATCTTGGCCTAATTTATTTTATGTGGCCTTATTAGATGGTTATTTAAGTGGGTTATAGTTGTTCAGAAAATAATGTTATAATTGTGCAGTTTATAAATCATTGGAACAATCATAGATACTGATGGAATTATTAGAACTTTCTATTTGACTTACATGAAAATTCCGGAATGATCATAATCTACGATGCGTAATTTAAACTTCTACAGTATTCTAGAAGTTTCCGTTCTATAGTTTTCTAGGAGATCCCTTCTACAGTGTTCTAGAAGTTTATGTGATAAATATGTATACAGACACCGAAAATAAATAGACATACATTATTACTATACTTGTATTCTCAGAAGATATCTGTATAATTAAAGAAAAAAGTTTATAATTGGATTTTGGTCAAAGTCTCTAAAAAAGCGAAAGTATTTACATAAAATATACACTCACACTAACATTTGACATCTAATTATTATATTTTGGAATTAAAAGTAAAGACGTTGTAGGTGTATTGATATGGTTTAAAAATGAAATCGTGTTTTTGGTGTGATACTCTACTATTCGGAGAGAACTGGTATCATGAACTGTCAAGAATAATTCATTTAATTAGTATAATCATATGAGGCTGTATCAACAGATAATGTTACACAAATGTACATTTATATAATAGTTTTCAACATATAAACTGGATTGAGCATATACATACATGTGTACATAATATAATTAAGGTAGGGGAACAAACACAAAAAGGTACCTAGTGCGTAAAATAGATAAAAGACAAAACATTGATACTGAAAAAAGTGCTATATGAGCCAACTTATGTAAAATATTATAACAGTTGTTTAGCCAAAATATTTTGACAGTTGTTTTCCATTCGTAAGTTGTGTTTAAGCTTTTGATTTTACCATTTTATAAAGGACTTTTCGTTTTGAATATCCCTGTAAGTTCGGTATTTTCCCCATTTTACATTTTAGTCAACTCTGTATATCAATGTAATAGATAGACCACACTTTATTTTATTAAGATTTCAAATGCTTAAGATCTCTTTCTTTGTATTCCCCCCCCCCCCCCCCCCGCCAAAAAAAAGAAAGAAAGAACCTGCCTTAGTGCTGAGCTTCGTTACCAAACTACTTATAGTGAATATTTATTGGAATTATAATTAATACATTGTGGTTTAGCAAGAATTCACTCATATGTCAGCATTCATGGTTCCAAGAATATATTGTAATTATTAAAGAAATTTTATTTAAACATATCGTAAAGGATTTTGTCTTCCTCTGCGTCGAGAGTTATAAGACAGATACATAAATTACAATCTGGAGATGGTGAAATCGAAAACTGCTTGTATAAAGCTTTAAATTTCAGGAGGTGAAGGACCTATATGCTTCATATCTTGCATGTAGATGCCTGATATTACAAAATTTCAGTCTGTTATAAGTGCTTTGTGATTGACCTCGTTTTCATGGTTCAGCATCTGTTTGAAAAATACTTAAAAATTTTTGTTTGTCATGTAAAATACTCACTTTTAATGACCAATTGGATAAACTATATTTAAATCCTTGCAAGTTTCACCGTACATGGGTCAGTGATCAAGATTAAATTTTCATGATCAAATCCGATCTTAGATACTATAAACAATAGTTCAACTAAATTTCGTCAATGGAATAACTGTAAAGTGTATATGCCTGACAGGCAGGTTCCGTCTGATCTTGACCTAATCTTCTTGGTTCATTGGTCAATATTTAGTTTTGGTGATTCCGGATACTATAAACAATATGTCAGCTGTAGATTTATTTGGTGTGTGATATGGTATGATGCCTGTCTGGGAATTTTCATCTGACCCTGACTTTTTACATGGTTTAGTGGACAATGTTCAGTTTTTGTGATTTGGTAGTTTATCAATTACTATAAGTAATAGGTTAAATTTATTTTATGTATGGACTGGACCCAACCTCGACCGCATTTATAAGGATGTTACGTTTATGGGATACCTGTACATGCTGTAGTAAACCCTTCATATTACAGACTCCAACAAGATTTCAATCACAAAATGTAAAGCAAGTAAGACATTTCAGCACATGTACACTTGTTACTGAAAGGTATCTCCCACCTGACACCTGAACTGTGTAAAGATTTTTAATCAAAGGAGTAGGTCCAGTAAGACCACTTTTTGGCCCCAAAATATAGCAGTTTTACAAAATCGTTAAAATATAAACTTTTAGTTATTTATTGGACAGTAAAATGCTTCTGCTACATAAATATGGGCTGTTTTTGACAATACAATGCACATCTATCGGGTACTAGGACCATTAAGTCATGCTTAATTACTGAAATCTTCAAAATTTTAGCATTTTAGTTAAATTTTAGACGGTTTTCGTGTAAAACGAAAGTGGCCGCATTCGTGTTCATCCTTAATATTGAAATGTAAGTTGTATTTCATGATAATATATAACATATACAAAGGTTGAGGATAAACACGGATGCGGCCACTTTCGTTTTTGACAAAAAACATCTGAATATTGACATTTTTCGGCATATTTGGTAGATTTTTCTTATTTGAGCTTGCATCGGATCGTTTTTAATGATTAAATCAGTTAAAATCGTTCACATAAACTAATTGATTCAAATGAAATAGACACTTAAGTGTTTAAAAAGTGGTCAAAATCTTTCGTCAGATGAACTTGAAATTTGAGGCCAAAATCGGTCCTTACCGGACCTACTCCTTTGAATTTCAGTAGATTGATTGATTGATCGATTGATTGTTGCCTGCATAACACCAAATGGATAAAATATACAGATTGTTGTCTTTGTACAACTAAATGCTATAATGATCAAACCTTTATTATTTTGCAACTTGTGTGTCCAGATATAGTATTTTCATTCCTCTGATCCAAAGGAAAGGTATACCATTTCATCTAGGTTTTAATTGTTCTTCTATACATCTATCTGTCTGTCTCATTGAAACAAGTGCGTCCTTCAAGATAAATGTGTGTTTCATTTGATGTTTTGTACATAATATCCTTACCCAACAGGATCTATGTACATGACATCCACAATGGTGTAAATAGTTATCAAAGGTACCAGGATAATAATTTAGTACGCCAGACGCGCGTTTCGTCTACATAAGACTCATCAGTGACGATCATAAAACCAAAGTTGAAGAGCATTAAGGATTAAAAATTCCAAAACGTTGTGCCAAATACGGCTAAGGTAATCTATTCCTGGGATAAGAAAATCCTTAGTTTTTCGAAAAATTCAAATTTTTGTAAATAGGAAATTTATAAAAATGACCACATAATTGATATTCAAGTCAACACCAAAGTGCTGACTACTGGGCTGGTAATACCTTCGAGGACGAAACGTCCACCAACAATGGCATAGACCAAGTGGTGTAAATAGTTATCAAAAGTACCAAGATTAGGATTTAGTACGCCAGACGCGCATGTAAAATGTTCTTTGTAGTATTATGAGTTTCTTGACAGTTTACATTTCTTTCTTGTAGACAAAGATGCGCAGGTACTCACTGATAATGAGAGATGCCCAGGTTGATGATAAGGGAGATTACCAATGTATAGTGACCAATGTACACGGCAGTCTAAATTTTACATTCTATGTAACAGTCCTAAGTAAGTAAGTTATTGCACAGTAAATGGTTCTATGTTCGTCATCAACTGTGACTAAGTTAATCAAATATTTACCAACCATCTCTTCATTCTGTTAAAAATAATTTATTAAATGTAGTCACATACTTACTATTGTAATGGAGTCAAAACGAGTTTAGTGTTTTTATGACATAGATAGTGCCGAATGACATACATTAAAATGGCAAAAATTAACTCATACTTACGTATTTAGACCCTCATATACATATATAATAATGACATTTTTGTTTTTTGTATACTGACTTTATCAGCAAGATTATCAAGCGAGCCCGCAGGTCGAGCTGATAAAGTCAGTATATATAAGAAAAGAATGACATTATTTTTTTTCCGGTGATTTTTATTAACAATATGTGTTTTGTTGTTCACAATATTAAATGAAATTAAATAGTTAGGAAAACTATTTTTATCTGTACAAAACATTGTGAAGTTATTTGGTTGTATGAATGAAGTCGCGTGCATTTCATTGATCAATTGACACGAATAGACATGGATTTTTAGAATATTTTACAACATATTCTAGTTTCCTACAAATATTCAAACTTGTGAAACATTTGCTAAACATTATTTAATTTCCTTTTTGGTTTTAAATATTTATTATTAATCAAATATAAAATTAAAGCAATGCCCTATAATTGTTTCATTCATTCTATTTTTCTAACGCAGTCAGTGTAATTTCGGTTTATGACACATTTAAAAAGGACGCTTCACTATGGTAAAAGCATGCATGATGTCGAAAATCTATAATCTGTTTTGATGAAATAACGGAATTGGACAGATAGCAAAAAAAGAAAAGAAAGATATATACTTAAATAAAAGGAGAACGTTACGGACATAAAATCAAACTTAAAAAGGAAATTATCCAGATAAATAAAAACGAATTCAGGTCCTTTCTATATTAGAGCTGCCAGGAGAAAAAAAAACCCAAACTATCTGGATATACAGAGGGAATAAAAATATAAATGCACAGCTATTTACTAGATAATTTTGTTGTACAACAATTAAAGTTGCTGATGTTAATTTAATGCTGATTGTAATATTAGGATTTATTGAAGAGAATGTTTATATCTGACTTCTTTTTGATAGAAAACACAAATTAGATATTTTACTTTCAAACTACAAAAAAAGAGATAAACCTTCTTTGTGTAAAACACCGTATTGTCATTGTATACAATTATAATTATAGAATCCCCCATAAGAATCCTCTAGACTGACCTACTGATCATTTTGTGAACACATGCATTGCTTACTTTTTTGTGAAAATTTTAAAAACAAAATATCTTGTTTAATTTACTAACCAAATGAAATCCATATTGAAAAAAATTTAAATGCAATGTGCAATTCTTAGTTGGTGTTTATTCATGTGGGTGGAATTTTGACCATATTAGGAGCAACTTACTTACAGCAAGGTCAATAATGATATAACTTCTACCGCCAGATCTGAGTTTTGAAGCATAGGTTGTGTATTATCTTTATATATTTCGAATTGCTGAAATAGAATGTTTTCTAACAGGTCAAATCCTAATTGATTTATGATTAAAGGTCAATCCTGAAGTATCCCCATGGTACATGTGTGAATTATATTGAAGCGAATGAGGTTCAAATAGGAAGATCCTTATTTATTCGTGACACATACTTTGTTGTCAAGAAAAAAATTAGTTTTAAAATGAAATTAGCTTCTATATGCCTATATATTTTAGCACATGTTTCGCCTTGACAAGTTATCTTTATAACCGTGGCTCAGATTTCTAAAAACATCAATAGAACAAATTTTTATATCCAATTAATATATAAAAAAGAAGATGTGGTATGATTGCCAATGAGACAACTGTCCTCAAGAGATCAAAATGACACAGACATTAACAACTATAGGTTACCGTACGTCCTTCAACAATGAGTAAAGCCCATACCGCATAGTCAGCTATAAAAGGCCCCGATAAGACAATGTAAAACAATTCAAACGAGAAAACTAACGGCCTTATTTATATAAAAAAAAAATGGACGAAAAACAAATATGTCACACATAAACAAACGACAACCACTGAATTACAGGCTCCTGACTTGGGACAGGCACATACATAAATAATGTGGCGGGTTTAAACATGTTAGCGGGATCCCAAACCCTTCCCCTAACCTGGGACAGTGGTATAACAGTACAACATAAGAACGAACTATAAAAATCAGTTGAAAAAGGCTTAACCCATCAGATGGACAAAAAAAAAAAACAAGTGGACGTGGCCGGTTACTTATACATCCCGACACAAAAAGACCCAATGAACAGATCTGAGAGTACTCGCAGTTATCTTACAGCCAGCTCAAAGCCACTAACAACAAATAAAAAAATCATGCATCTAAGACTAAACTATCAATCCGTACACATCCAACATCCAATGGATTTAGTGTAAAGACGTCATAAACAGCCAGAGAAAAACATGACCCTGTGCAGTGATTTCTTATGAATTGAGGTTGAAAATTTCATTGAACTTCTTTTTGGTTTAAAGTAACTATATGAACAGGATTTATTTGTTTTTACTCAGTTTGGTTTAGAAGAAAAACCGACATGGTTATAAAATGCAAATAATTACACCATTACTAACACAACTTTATATTAATATTCTTGTAATGGATAGAAAAGACATCAAATAACACCATTACAAACTTAATCCTAATTTCATATTGTATTTTTAGAAATTTACCTGTGACGTCACTTTTTGTAGCGTTGATACATTCGTGTGACTTACAGTTCATTATTCATTTGTGCTATATTTGTGTTCCAACGTAAATTGATTTTATGTGGTCGTTGTTATTCTTTGGCTTACATGTTGAAATGAACTATTATATTATTTATTTTATATATTCCACTGTACGGAATGTTCTTGCATTTACTTGTACTGTATTCCTGTCACGTAATGTTGTCATTGTAGCAATATTTTGAACATCACCATATAAGCGGAAGGTTTGGCAAGCCATAACACCAGGTTCAATCCTCTATTTTTCTTTCAACGTCCTGTACCAAATCAAGAGTATGGCAACTGTTATCAAATAGTCCGTTTATATGTATGTTGGTGTTTGTTTTTGTGGCAGTTCATTGTTTCTGTTGTTCCGTTTTGTTTCCTCTGATAGTTAAAGTGTTTCTCTCAGTTTTGGTTTGTGACCCGGATTTGTTCAATCTATTTATGACTATTAAATAGCGGTAAACTACTATTGCCTTTCTTGACGGGAGAATGTAAAACAATATGACACAGTTTTGGAGGTCAAACTGTGTTGCACAAAAATCTTTAAAAATTTTGGGATGCTATCAATAAAAAAGAAGCTAATTTTATTATAGTGTGGACATCATAATATGGCCACTAATTGCACAAAAATCAATTACGTAATAATGAAGTAATTAATAAAATTATCACTTTTTGAAAGATTTTTCTTTCTTCTTTATTTTGGTTCCTCTTTTTAAAATTTTAGAGCTGGATAAAAGAAATAACACTAGTTTTAAATAATATGATTGGAGTGAACAACATATTTGTGCTGTGCAACTTTAAGAAGAGATTGATTTGATAAATAAAATGTGCATCGGTAAATAATTTGTTTGTGTTTATTGTTATTATATTCTTAATTTTCGGAAAAGATTCATTAACAAGAATGCATTCATGTGTTGATTATCAAATTTCAACTCTTTTTATGCCCCAACCGTCGCAAAGGGGGCATTAAGTTATACCCCTGTCCGTCTGTACGTTCGTCTGTACGTCTGTACGTTCCGAAATTGGTTTCCGTTCTCTAACTTTAGTTTGCCTCAACCAAATGTTATGAAACTTATACAATGCTTATTACCACGACACAAAAAGCAAGTTTGAATTTAGGGGGCGACAACTTTACCTATCTAGATTTATGCCCCTTAACAAATGAACAATTTGCTGAATTTTTCGTTTCTGTTGTCTTACGTAAGTGTGCCTCAATCAAATGTTATGAAACTTATACATAATGCTTATTACCACAATACACAGATTAATTTTGATAGCGTCACTTATACCGTTCTTGAGGTATGTCCCTTTGTAACGATATATGCAAGCGGGGCATCATATGTGTCCCATGGGCAAAATCCCTATTCATTTTTAATTATAGTTTAGCCTTTAATGCATTGAATCCGGAGTCAAAACACTTGAGGTAGGTAGCTTGACATCCGAATTCAACAATTAAACATTATATTTGAGCGTACATTAATATATGTGATGACGCAAATGCGTATCATTATCTACAGTATTAGTGCGGTATGCTTTCTGTTTACTATTTTTTGCGCAAAACAAAACTACGTGCATGCATACATATTATTTCACTCGCGAATGTGAATTTTCGTTTTTTTCTGAATCTAAATTCAGGACCCGGCAGTAATTATATATATAAGCGCTTGACATGTGACTTTTAAGCATAGTGCTCATTACTTAAGGTATTCTGGCCTCAGGCTGTTTCTTTTTAGGTCTTTCCACCTTTCCGTGGAAAGACCTATTGAATTTGTTCTGATTATTAGGTCTTTCCACCTTTCCGTGGAAAGACCTATTGAATTTGTTCTGATTATTATTATTATTATTATTTTTTTTTTTTTTTTTTCTTCCGCCTAATTTTTTTTTCTTGCGTATTATTGATGTTTCAAAAGATGTCACTTAGATATTTGGAATATGGTATCGTATAGTTTATACGCTTTAAAAATTTACAACTGTGTAACAAAATACTTTACGTTGTAAGAGTTATCTCCCCAAACACTGTTTTTCTTGTGGCCACTACTCCTTCGCAACCATTAAAGATTACGACAAATTTATTTTACCAAATTGCTCGTTACATCTTCAGGATTAGGATATTCATTTGGACCGAAGCTTTACGGAGACTCCATATGAGAGTTATTCCCCCTTTTCCCTTAAATTAAGTGATATGCATTTCTAACTGGTAAACCATAAGTGATAAAGACATAGGGTCTTTAGATTTGGGGTCCTTGGTCGAAAAAAATAAAAATGAGGTCAAGGTCAAAGGTCAAGGTCATATTCTAAATTTTGATTTTGGCTTATTTTCATTTATTTTCAAATACCTTATGACATATCGACAAATAATTTTTCATAAATTGTTAGTTGCGACATGTCCTTACTTGTATATTTTGATTGAAAGGTTGCGCAGACAATAAATAGGAGTTTTTGCCCATCTTACATTTAGAATTACGCGTAAAGTGATATTACTAATAAACCAAACATATTAAAGACCTTGGGTCTTTTGATTTAAGGTCCTTGGTTTGTGAACTTGAAATTGAGGTCAAGGTCATAGGTTAATATGACGTTCTAGATTTTGACCTTTGCTTTAAATTCATATAAATACATCATACAGCCATAGGAACTAACATTTTAAACTGATTTTTAATATTTCAATATCAAAAAGATCTTTTCTAGTGGAAAGACCTACAATTGTTCTCTGAACAATTGGTTTTTAATTATTTTTTTTTTTCTTCCGCCTAAATTTTTTTCTTGCGTAGTATTGATGTTTCAAAAGATGTCGCTTAGATATTTGGAATATGATGTCGTATAGTTTATACGCTTTGAAAATTGACAACTGCGTAACAAAATACTTTACGTTGTAAGAGTTATCTCCCCAAACACTGTTTTTCTTGTGGCCACTACTCCTTCGCAACCGTAAAAGATTACGACAAATTTATTTTACCAAATTCCTCGTTACATCTTCAGGATTAGGCAATTCATTTGGACCGAAGCTTTCCAGGGACTCCATATGAGAGTTATTTCCCCTTATGTATGTGATATAAGTGATTTGCATTTCTAACTGGTAAACCATAAGTTATAGAGACCTAGGGTCTTTTGATTTGAGATCATTGGTCCAAAAAAATTAAAATTAGGTCAAGGTCAAAGGTCAAGGTCATATTTTAAATTTTTATATTGGCTTATTTTTACTGATTTTCAAAACCTTATAAGATATCGACAAAATATTTTTACTAAATTGATAGTTGCGACATGTTGTAACTTATAAATTTTGGTTGGAAGGGTGCGTAAACAATAAATGAGAGTTTTCGCCCATCTTATTTTTAAAATCATGCCTAAAGTGATACAACTCATTTACCATACATATTACAGACCTAGGGTCTTTTTATTTGAGGTTCATGGTTGGTGACCTTGAAATTGAGGTCAAGGTCAAAGGTTAATGGGACGTTCTAGATTTTGACCTTTGCTTTAAATTCATATTTATACATTATAGAGTCATAGGAACTGACATTTTAGATTGATTTTTAATATTTTGATAATAAAATAGATCTTTACTTGTGGAAAGACCTTCAATTGTTCTTTGAACAATTGGTTTTTAATTTCTCTTTATGTTTTGAGTATCTGTCCTATTATAAACTTTGACATTTTTGAAATGCTAAGGATTTCCTTCTTCAGGAATAGATTACTTTAGGTGTAAGTGGCAAACATTTGTTTTGAAATTTTGGGTCCTCAATTCCTTTCAACTTTGTACTTTGTTTGCTGTTTATAACTTTTTTTATTCTAGCGTTTCTGATGAGTCTTTTTTAGACTGAACTTGCGTCTGGCGTACAACATTTTAATCCTGGTATCTTTTTATATCTTCATATCTTTTCATATAAATTGTTTTTTTTTTTATAGTATGTTTATATATTCATAAAACTCCTGAAAATATAATATTCTTCAAAACCCAGTTTTCCGGTAGAATATTTGGATTGATTTCAGTAACTTCGGGAAATCCTTAAAATTCGAGATGTTTTATTAGACCAGTTTATAAGAGGTCCCAATAAAGCTTGTGTGTTACTCTAGATCTCTGCAACCTTCCTATTAGTTGCATGCCACAGGGTTTCACTTTATGCTGAGGCTTTTCTACCTAAGGCATAAATTTGGAATTTTTGAAATTGTAAGGCTTTTCTACCTCAGGCATAGACTACCTAAGCTGTATTTGGCAAAACTTTTGGGAATTTTGGTTCGTACTGTTCTTCAACTTCGTACTTTATTTGGCCCTTTTAACTTTTTGGATTCGAGCGTCGCTGATGAGTCTTTTGTCGAAGAAACGCGCGTCTGGCGTATATACAAAATGTTGTCCTGGTATCTAGTATGATGAGTTTATTTACATGGAAATTGTACGTTAAATTATCTACACAACATCAATCGATTTCTTGTTAGAGGGGTCTAAATACAGCACAAACAACATTTTCCAAATGACACTTTTATATGAGCAACTATCAAACATTGCTTTCAATTGACTAGTGCAAGAATCTACGCACCAACAACAAAAAAAAAAACAAAAAACAAAACAAAACAAAAATAAAATAAAATAAACAAAACACATAAGAACAAAAAACAAAAAAATAACATCAAGACAAAACAAGTAAAATTATAGGTATAAATCTAATAAAAAGATGTGCAATAATTTAATTCAATATATTATATATTAGGATTCTATCAACACCTGTCTTTACCAGAATCCGAAAACCTGAAAGCATTAAGTGCTACTGCCATTGTTCCTAGCTTTATCCTAAACTGTTATGAAAAAAAATAGTTAGACGACGTAATGACCTATTTAATTATATTGGCTTAAATCATTTGCAGTACAGCAATTGTTTCTAATTTAAGAGCTGATATGGCCTATAGAATTAGAAGAGCCTCAAAATCTGACAGTAAATGAGGGTGATGATGCTATTTTTATTTGCCGACCTTTGAATGATCCCGAGGCCACAGTTAAATGGGTGAAAAGGGATCAAACTAGATTACAGGCAAGTTTTTTTGGTAAAACATCAGAAGTAAGTCATCTTAAAATATTACAGTTGTAGTTTTAATTATAATGACTAAAGTAACATACAGCGGTCTGTTGTTCAATTTTTCGTTAGTACTTACTAGTCGCTAAAAGTTCTTAATCATTCTTTTAAAATTATGGTGTTGTCCAACTTGTCGTTACTACGAACGAGTCGTTAATATCTTAATCATATCAAAAAATGACTGCAATTTCAATGTTTCATCTGGTTAGAGTTTGGAGAGAACAGCATTATCGAAGTCTTAATTTAGAAAATAAATAATTCAGTGATAAGCAACTGCGACAAAGGTACATGTTTTATAGGGAAACCGTTAAATTTCTTGCTAACGAGTTGAAAGGCGATTTTAAGAGAAGTAGCAGTAAAAAGACAGCCTTGGCAGTTGAACAGCAAGTTATGATTGACCTTCGTTTTTATAGCAGTGAAAGTCAGATGCAAGTAGTCGGAGATACTGGTTTTTGATAAATCAACTGTGTCAAGCGTAGTTAGCGATGTCACTGACGCCTTGGAAGCTAGGAAAGAACAATACATCTATATGTCAAAGAGACAACAACCCGGTCAAAGAGATATCAGCCGCATACCATCAATGGGTCTTAAACACAGCAAGAAAATCCCACAGTTGGGTGTACATCCTCCGGTATTTTACAATTGATGTAAACAATTTTGTATCTTTATTTCTACTAGTCCTACAAATAATATGGCCTATTTTAGTTGTTTGGGATCCAATCATGATTACTTAGAATTGAAGACAGAATAACAAAAAAGTAATATAGGTTTTTCATAGAAGAATTGTTTATAGGTTACGCCTTTAGTTTTTTAAGTTTCACATTTAGCATGGCCAGGCCTTAAAGAGCCGACTGCACGGTATGCATTTTACTCATTGTTGGGGCTGTCTGTAGTCATATCTATGACTGTTCCATATTGTGATGGTACAAATATCGGTGAAGGAACCCTTCCAGCTGCTTTTGTTGACTCCCTCCTTTGTTCTTGGTATGCCTTTTTGCCTTCGAAACTGTATTTCTCCACTTATCTCTTATCTCATTTGCAGTAATGTAGGCTATGCCAAGGCATTTTATTTTCATAGTAATTTCATCCCAAACCTGTTTATCTCACCTGGCCCATGGCTCATCACTTGGCGTCCGTGTCCGTCGTCGTCCGTCGTCGTCCGTTGTAGTTCAACTTTTACAAAAATCTTTTCTTTTGAAACTACTGGGCCAAATTTAACCAAACTTGGCCACAATCATTATTAGGGTATTTTGTTTGAAAAATGTGTCCGGTGACCCTGCCAACCAACCAAAATGGCCGCCATGGCTAGAAAATAGAACCTATGGGTGAAATGTAGATTTTGAATTATATCTCTGAAACCAAAGCATTAAGAGCAAATTTGATGAATCGGACAACCCGTTTTGGGTTGCTGCCCCTGAATTGGTAATTTTAAGGAAATTTTGTCATTTTTGGTTATTATCTTGAAAATTATTATAGATGGAGATAAACTGGAAACATCAATAATGTTAAACAAAGTAAGATCTACAAATAAGTCAACATGATCAAAATAGTCAGTTGACTCCTTAAGGAGGTATTGCCCTTTATAGTCAATTTTTAATAGTTTTTCGTAAATGTTTGTAATCTTTTACAAAATTCTTCTCCTCTGAAACTACTGAGACAAATTTAACCAAATTTGTCCACAGTTATTATTAGAGTATCTAGTTTAAAAAATGTGTCCGATGCATGCGAATTAAGGTGGCTGACATAACTAAAAATAGTTCATAGGATAAAATACAGTTTTTGGCTCATATCTCTGAAACACAAGCGTTTAGAGCAAATCTGACGAGATGAAATTGTTTATTAGGTCAAGATCTATCTGCCCTGAAGTTTTCAGACCAATCAGGCAACCCGTTGTTGGGTTACTACCCCTGATTTGGTTATTTTAAGAAATTTTGCAGCTTTTGGTTATTATCTTCAATATTATTATAGATAGAGATAAACACTGTAAACAGCAATAATGTACAGCAAAGTAAGACCTACAAATATGGCCAAAATGGTCAATTGACCCCTTAAAGAGTTATTGCCCGGTATAATCAATGTTTAACAATTATCTTAAATTTTGTAAATATTTGTAAATTTTTATATACAAATGTATCCCAGTGAACTTGAAATTAAGGATACTACTAATACTAGAAGGACTGCTTCATACCTTGATCTTTTCCTCAATATTGACCAAGATTGACGACTTCACACGAAAAATCTATGATAAACGGGACGATTTCAACTTCCCAATTATCAATTTCCCATTTCTCAGCAGTAACATACCTTCTGCCCCTTCGTATAGTGTTTACATATCTCAATTGATACGTTATTTTCGTGCTTGTTCACACTATACGGACTTCATATACAGGAGTGTGCTCCTTACGCAGAAACTGCTCCAACAAAGTTATGAAGAGGACAGATTAAGATTGACACTCCGTAAAGTTTACGGACACCATCACGAATTGGTTGATCCATAGGACGTGTCTTTGACCAAACTAGCTAAGGACATTTTTACCACATGTTAGATTGTGGTTTGTCATTACGTCGTCTAATCTTTTAATTACAAAACGTGACTTGTTCCCGATTGTGACTGTTTTGCTGAGTGTGAATTCGCATTGCTATAAATAAAGGCAACAGTAGTATACCGCTGTTCAAAATGCATAAATCGATAGAGAAAAAAACAAATCCGGATTACAAACTAAAACTGTGGGAAACGTATCAAATATAAGAGAACTACGACACAACAGAGACACAACACCGAAACGTAACACACAGAGAAACGAACTATAATGTAACAATGTCCATTTTCCTGACTTGGTACAGGGCATTTTATGAAAAAATGGTAGGTTGAACCTGTTTCTGTGGCATGAAAAACCTCCCGCTTTAATGGCAGTGTTAATTATAACATTAAAATTACAACATTACACGACAGGGTTACAATAAATAAACAGATAAATGGGTGAAAATAAAGGACAGAGAAACAAACGAATAATAGTCATCCAAAGGTAACAGGTTAAAAAATATTTTTATACACCAGACGCGCGCTACGTCCACACAAAACTATGTTTAGATGTAAAAAGTTTGAAAGCCATAACAACTACCAAGTTGAAGAACGCCGAGGACCAAAAGTTCCAAAAAGTTGCGAGGCCAGGGTTATCCGCCTGGGACAAAACATTATCATTATCAAGAATAATACATAGTTTTGCAAACAGTAAATTTTATAAAATGACTATATAATAGATATACATGATTAAACTGAAGTGGTGACAAGCTATAGAATAAAAAACGAATAAATTACAAAATCACAGCCCTGTTAGCCATAGTCAATGCAACGCCCAAAGTGACGTAATAAGAAATAAGACGTGTTACGGTACTTTTCTATCCCAAATTCATGTATTTAGTTTTGATGTTATATTTGTAATTCTCATCGGATTTTGTGAAATGTCTTGACGTCTTTTCGGTTATATTCATGTGTTATGGGAAAGAAAATTAATCACCGCCTTCATTTATTAGATTTGATTTGGTTCAACGTAATTTGTACGATGTATTACGTTTGCAGTCCGATTCTGAATTAAGCGGACATAGAATATAGTTAACTGTCTAATTGCTACTTCAGTTTTATACTAATAAGTATTGCAATTTTCATTGTTATTTAATGTAATATCAGTATTTAGTACAAATATAATCTTAAATCAATCCTAATTCTATCTTGATTTTGATAGATAACTTTATTCATTCTAATGTGACGTCATTTTTCATTTTTGGTGTGCTGTTTTACAAATTCAAATGTGACGTATTTTTTTTGGTCCCTTTTTACAATTTCAAATGTGACGTCACTTTGCGTTGAGGCCTTGACTAATTCGGGTGTGTCTATTTTTTGTGTTAGATTGTGTTGGATTTTGTCGGGTTAGGTAATGTATCCTGTTATTTTCTGTAATTAGTCAATACTTCAGTTTTATCATGTATATCTTTTATATAGTCATTTTATAAAATTTACTGTTTGCAAAAGTATAAATTATTCTAAATAATAGGGATGTTCTTGTACCTAACAGAAAACCCTGACCGTTTTGGCACAACTTTTTTTTGAACTTTTGGTCCTCGATGCTGTTCAACTTGGTACTTGTTTTGGCTTTCAAACTGTTGTATCTGGGCGTCACTAGTAAGTCTTGTGTGGACAAAACGCACTTCTGGCGTATTAAATTTTAAACCTGGTGCCTTTTGTTAGCTATTATTCGTGTGTTTTTTTGTCAAATGTGTTCTCCTATTTATTTGTATTGTAGTCTTGTACTGTTGTGTTGTCATTTTAATGTTATATTTAACATGGCCATAAAAGAGGGAGGTTTGGCATGCCACAAAATCAGGTTCAACCCACCATTTTGTCTTTAAAAAATGTCCTGTACCAAGTCAGGAATATGGTCATTGTTATAATATAGGTCGTGTCTGTGTGTGTTACATTTTTGCGTTGTGTTTCTTTTGTAACGTTTGTTTCCTCTTATATTTGAATGTGAATTCACATAATTATAAGACGTGTCACGGTACTTTTCTATCCCAAATTCATGTATTTAGTTTTGATGTTATATTTGTTATTATCATCGGATTTTGTCTAATGCTTAGTTCGTTTCTGTGTGTGTTACATTTTAATGTTGTGTCGTCATTCTCTTCATACATTAAATGCGTTTCCCTCGGTTTTGGTTTGTGACCCGGATTTGTTTTTATATATCGATTTATGAGTTTTGAACATCGGAATACTACTGTTGCCTTTTTCTCAAAAAAGTTTCCTCTGTAACTACTGGGGCAAGTTCATTATAGATAGAAATAATTGCAAGCAGCAAGAATGTTCAGTAAAGTAAGATCTACAAACACATCACCATCACCAAAACGCAATTTTGGCATGAATTCATCTGTGTCCTTTGTTTAATATGCACATAGACCAAGGTGAGCGACACCGGCTCTTTAGAACCTCTTGTTTTGTGTATAACAGATACTAGGTTTTTGTCTTAATATATATGAAATACTTCCCATTTTCTTCTTTGATTACATTTCCCTCAGCAATTGAATATTTGGTTTTGCGCAATCAGGGGAGATTTGCTGGCCAAGGATTAAGGTTGCTTTTATTTTGCATTGGTCAGTCATAATTATTTTCGCAGAACAGGAAGTAATAGAGGTCCTGATTTACACTGTATTGTGGGAAGCACTTGCTAATTACTCAAAATTGCTTATTACCCCAAATCAATCATATGATTAAAAATCGATACAGAGATCCTGTTAATACTGTTATAATGTTTTTTTGTTATTTTATATAATTATGGATCTTGTCTATATACAAGCTTTGATTATTTGGAATATCTACTAATTTTCACTTCTTCGTACTTCATTTGTATGAATATCCAGATTATTCTCCTTAAATCTGTACAGGGAAGTTTTAGCTAGCTCTAATTGTATAGTTTTATTGTTGATATTCACCCCAATTTGTATCTAATGTTAAATTATGTATCTATATGACAGAACTTTCTTGGTATTCCTAATTATTGGAAGAATTTTATACACATTAGTAGTGTACCTAAAACGACAAAGTTATTTTTCATTTACCTGTAGATATTTATTAAAACCGGGTTTTTTTCAAACGTGATTATTTTCGAAGGGTTAAATATTTCGCGGTGGTGTCTTGCATGGCTTTGTTTGGACTTGTTTGTTTGCTTTTTGGCCTTGAATGTTTGTCCCTAATATTTTATTAACTGTGCATTTGCATTCAGGTATCGCAGATCAAATTTATTCGTTCATAGTGTGTTAATTTACGTTTTTGATTGAGTTAAGCCTTCCAATTGATATTTTATCGTGTGGTTTTCTATGTTGTGATGTTATGCTATTGTTTCAGAAAAAGGGAGAAGGTTTGGTACCATTAAAACGTTTAATCCCGCTGCAAATGTTTGCACCTGTCCTAAGTCAGGAATCTGATGTACAGTAGCTGTCGTTTGTTTATGTAATTCATACGTGTTTCTCGTTTCTCGTTTTTTATATAGAGTAGAACGTTGGTGTTCCCGTTTGAATGGTTTTACACTAGTAATTTTGGGGACCTTTATAGCTCTTTGATCGGTGTGAACCAATGCTCCGTGTTGAAGGACGTACATTGACCTATAATGGTTTACTTCTATAAATTGTTATTCGATCGGAGAGTTGTCTCATTGGCACTCACACCACATCTTCCTATATCTATTTACAAATACAACGATTTGAAGTAAGTTGAACAACAAAATTTAATCATTGTATTTACTAATCATGAGATTAACTTTTAATAACTCGTTAAAAGTAACCATATGATTAGTTTAACTACATGTTGAACAATAGAGCCCTAGTGTACTAAATATTTAATTTAGTCAATTTCTGCCACAAATATGAGATATTGATAAACGAATTACATAGTTTCTTACTGATTGTTCCGCATCAGATATATATGTCATATTATTATTTTTGGGTTCAAATGGACCATATTGTCTTCGGCTTACATTGTATTTTCACAAAAATGCAATCGATTCATTTAGGAAAGGAGTTATAAAATGTATCAGCTGATTACTAGAATATGTTACCAAATAAATATATTTGTGGTTACATATGAAAAAGTTGAAAATTAAACTGATACCTCCAAATTCAGATTTTAGAAAACAAGGAGATGTTGTTCTACGCAATGTAACCATGAAAGATGCTGGACATTATGCTTGTATTGTTGGTAATTTTGTTGGTTTGAAACAAGTGGATGTATGGTTGAAAGTCATGCGAACACCTACACCGACTACCACTACAACTACCACTACGACTACCACTACAACAAATCCTAGAAAAGAAGAAGATAAGGATATAAGTATGTGTTTGAATAAAAAGAATTATCCTACCTCCTATACATTTCTAGGAATGTGATTGGTTAAAAGCATCCGCTAGCAGACCGTATATATTTCATATTAGGTTAGTAGGGAGGCGGGGCTTATTTCATACACGGTTAGTAGTGGTGTCACGTCCCTTTATACTCTGCGATAAGTGAAATTAGGCATTAAGCTTTAATCCAAGGCAATACGAAATTGCCTAGGCAGTAATTATATTGCCTACATGATGTTAGGTACTTTTCTTAAATCTTAGGATTTAGGCTTAAATCCCGAAAATGTGCCCAGACATTAATCCTAATACATAAAATGTATTATGTAACTGAGATTAAATAAAAAGACATTTATTCAAAGTTAAAATACATTTGAAACATAATAATAGGATAAGAACTGAAGTTTGAAATTACCTAAGTCTCAAGATATGGCCACTTAAGTTTCAACTCGGATATAAGCAAATATAAAAATTCCCAACCATTATCGCTATGCAGGTTATAGGGCACACCAAAAACTGTGAAAACAAAACTTAATCAAGTCACCTCTGAAGCACATTTTGACGTGAGAGCTCTAATGTTACACACTTTTGTTCTAAAGCTTGGTGATTTTATAGAAATTCATAGTTTCTATCTGGGTTTGATTGGAAATCCATTAAATCAACATGTTCTCTACTGTTTATAACTCTTTGGATAAAATGGATTTCAATACTAATACCTTCCCTAAACTTTTCTTCATATTACAATTTTCATGAAGTGAAAGAAATAGGAATCCCGATAAATCGTTGCATAGGCATTATTAAGTTGATTGGATCATACAGTATCTTTGCTATGATCCATGTATGTACCTTTCCAACGTAACATACATTTCGTTTATGAAACATTTTTTAAAAAATTTTCCTCATTATTCTCCTTTACTTTACTTTCACGTCCTGAAGTTGCGGGCGTGATTTCGGGTTGACGTGAGGCATCTGACGTCAAAGGAGGGGTAGGGGCGGGATGACAATGCACGAACAAATTAGGCGATCAGATTCCTACGTATCAGTTATGAGTCATCGGTCTTTCGATGACCAAATAGAGTCAGGCGTTCATGAGTAACTGCATTCAAAACCCGCTGTTCTGATTGGACAGTAGTGCTGAGATCTTGCGCCCAGGTGAAAATACCTTTAAGGGTAAAGGGGGCGCGAAGGGAAAAATAAAGGGGGCGGGGTCTGCCCAAAAATAGTTCAGCCACAACGCCACAAGAATTTAAGAGGATATAAACGATCACTATGTACTACTAATTTAAAGTAATTAGCTCCTAGATGAAGAAATGATAGATAAAATTAATGCATCCAGATTATAAGGCAAACCGAGTGCTTAAATTTATATTGCGATTGGTTTGTGCAATTTGCAATGGGATTATAAAAAATGATGTACACTCCCAAGTAATAGATGAAATAGTCAAGCCTTAAAATGTTAATTCAAATAGTTGCTGTATATATATATATATATATATATTCACACCTATCCAACATTGCTTTCAATTGACTCGTTCAAGAATCTACAAACAATTACATTTTTCAGTAAAGGTGTTTTAAAATCATTCTTATCTTATTTTACTCATTGCTGTGTTCTGTGTTCTCTATCGTTAACAGTTGTTCTTTAAACAAATGTATCATGTCTAACCCTCCCCCTTCCCCCCAGAAAAAGACCCAACAAAAAACAACAACAACAACAAAAATACAACAAAAAATCAAAACAAAAAACATCAAAACAAACAAGTAAAATTAAAGGTATAAATCTAATAAAAGATCTGCGATAATTTAATTCAATATATAATGTTATATAATAGAATTCCATCCACACCTGTCTTTACCAAAATATGAAATCCGTAAAGCATTTAGTTCTTCTGTCATCGTCCTATCATAATTCAGAACTGTTATGAAAGAAATATTTTAACAGGTGACAAGTGCTTCTATGGCCACCAATTTAATTGTATTGGCTAGAATCATTTGCGGTTGAACAATTGTTTCTATTTTAAGAGCTGACCTGGCCTTTACAAGTAGAAGAGCCTCGAAATCAGACTGTGAATGAAGGTGGTGATGCTATATTTACTTGCCGACCTTTGAATGATCCTGAGGCCACAATTAAATGGGTGAAAAGGAATCAAACTGGATTACAGACAAGTATTAGTAAAACATCAGATGTAAGTTATCTTACAATAATACAGTTGCAATTTTAATTATACTGGCTAATGGTAACATACGGGGGTCTGTTGTTCAACTTGTCAATAGTACTAACGAACCGTTAAATATTCTTCATCATTTGATTAAAATCAACCAAACATATGATAAGTGTGTTGTTCAACTTATCGTTAGTATTAACGAGTCGTTAAAATATTTAAACTATCGTTAAAATGAATCCAACTCTTTCAGGTGTATTACATTTTAATCATATGATTGTATGAAAAGGAAGGCTTCCACAGTATCATCAATGTCCAGGTTAATTGTGATCATGTTTTTTTTCGTTCATATTCCAGGACGATAGAAAATATGGTTCCTTCAGCTATTTCTTTTTCTTTATTACTAGCTCGACGAAGTACAGAGAATGAGTCATGAACGACAACCAAGTAGGAAGCAAGACCAAATCGTCACCACATTTCACTCTCCCTGTTCTCAATTTCTGTGCTACAACTAAGCCCTCTGGTTTTTGAACGTGATGATAGAATCACTAGAATCATAATATTCATTTGACATGGTTTAATCAGAACATGTATAATGTATTTTGAATGGTTTGTACGTTTGTATAAACAGTTGACATTTAAAAAAAATGTTCATGGTGACCCTCCATTTTTTCTCGTATATTCACATACTGTCGAAATTACAGAAATTAATGACCTTTTTATTAATAAAGATTGCACAATTTGAGAGAGGAAATTTTGTGTCCGAAATCGCCAGTACCGTTAAGCTAAAAGGAAAAGCTGTCCATATAGACAAACGAGCAAGTTTTCTGCAATGAAAACGACATTTGACAAATGAATTCAGGCACATGATGAGTATTAATTCAAATAGTTAAATGAAGAAATGTTTAAGACTGCATTGGATGTTTGAAAGGAACAATAAGCTGCCATTTTATGTTTCGTTTTTTTAATTGTTTATTCTGTAGAGTTGAAAACTTATTTTTTGAAATATTTGCGTCTATTACAATTAAGAATTAAACCAGGAAAGGCCTGCAATACATCACTGCATGTGCATTATTACATAACATTGCAATTCTTTGACTTGAGCTAGATGTAGGGGATGAACAGAAGGGAGAAATCCAACCTTTAATACCTCCTTATGTTGGGAAACAAGATGATCGTTAGTTCATGTCTGTCGTATATGTTTTTCGTGAATTGTTTTTTTTTTTGTATAGATTACGCCTCCATTTGCAGTTCTGTAGGCTATACCCAGGGAGTTTATTAGTCCCCTACCGACGAAGTCAAAGGGGACTTTAGGTTTGCACTCCGTCACTCTGTCTGTCTGTCTGTCTGTCCATTCGTCAATCCGGAAAATCAGTTTTCAACACTTTTTTTCTTCGCTCTTGAAGATTTTGATTTGATATTTGGTATATAGTTTTATCATGACAAGTTACAGACCAAGTTCAATTTTGTTCCGGTCTAATGTTTTGTGTAGAGTTATGTTCCTTGGACTTAGAAATTCACTCAAATAATCAGTTTTCCACTCTTATTTTTGGTATGCTCGAAGGTTTTGATTTAATAATTGGTATATAGTTTTATCATGAAAAGTTAAAAATCAAGTTCAAATTTTGTTCCGGTCTGATGATTTATTTGCAGATTAATGATTCTTGGACTTAGAAAATTCACTCAAATAATCAGTTTTGCACACTTTTTTTCGTCATGCATGAAGATATTGATTTAAAAATTGGAGGAAGAAAATTTAGTAAAGACAGATTTTAAATGTGTGTGTCAGTCAATGTATAAAGAAAAAAAAACTGCATCCGGCTCAACCTAAAAATCAAGCAGAATTTCACAGAATATTGGATGATATTGGTGTTGTTACAAAAAAAGATGATGACTTTGTATTGTGTAACGATCCAGAAAGCGGGATAATTTTATAAGAATGCGAGACTAATTTAAAATTTCTGTGTACAATGTCAGAGGAATTTTTTGCTGATGGTACCTATAAATGTTGACCAAAATATTTCAAACAACTTTATACTATACATGGCTTTAAGAATGGATATTATATTCCCTTAGTATTTTGTCTGTTACCGTCAAAATCAGAAACTTGTTACAAGAAAATGTGTTCCTTACTTGGTGAAAGTTGCAAGAAGATTAATCTGACCTTGAATATTACCACCATTCATCTAGATTTTGAAGATAGAATGCACAAAAAAGTAAGAGACCTCTGTCCAGACGTCTTTATTAAGTCATGTCGCATTGGCACTCATACATCATCTTCCTATATCTATGTAGATTTGATATTGGTCAGGCTTGGTGGAGGAAAATACAGAATTTAGGAGGAGGGAAGTCAATCATTTAGTTGTTATATATAAATAAAAATAAATAAATTTGGCGGAATTAGTTGATTATTTTATTGGCGCAAATGATATCTATAGTTTTGAAAATAAGGTGGCGCAAAAGAAGTATTGGCGCAATTAAGTTGTGGCGCAAATGAGTTACTTTTTGGCGCAAAAAGATATCGCCCGATTAAAGTAAGTCGAACAACAAAATTTAATCACTGTATTTACTAATCATGCGATTAACTTTTAACATGTTTAATAACTCGTAAAAATTATTCATATGATTAGTTTAGCGACATGTTGAACAACAGACCCCAGATGTACAAAATATTAGTCAATTTCTGCCACAAATATGAGATATTGATAAACTAGTTACATAGTTTCTTACTGATTGTTGTGATTCATATGTATATGTCATATTATTTTTTTGGGGGTTCAAATAGACCAATTATTTTTTGTTTACAAATCACAAATTGTTGTCTGTGGCTTATTTTCACATAAGTTCAGTCGATTCATTTAGGAAAGGATCTATAAAATGTACCAGCTGATTACTAGAATATGTTACCAAATAAATATACTTGTGATTACAAATGAAAAAGTTGAAAATTAAAATTCAGATTTTAGAAAACAAGGAGATGTTAGTTCTACGCAGTGTAACCATGAAAGATGCTGGACATTATGTTTGTTTTGTTGGTAATTATTTTGGTGTGATACAAGTGGATGTATGGTTGAAAGTCATGCCAACACCTACACCGAATACCACTACAACAAATCCTAGAAAAGAAGAGGATAATGATATAAGTATGATTGTGTTTGAATAAAAAGAAATGTGTACCGGTATATGTCAGCGGCAATAAGTGAAATTAGGCATTAAGCTTTAATCCAAGGCAATACGATATCGCCTAGGCAATAATTATATTGCCTAAATGATGTTAGGTAATATTCTTAAATCCTATGATTTAGGCCTAAATCCTGAAAATGTGCCCAGACATTAATCTTAATACCTAAAACGTTACTTAGAATAAATAAAAAGACATTTATTCAAAGTTAAAATACATTTGAAACATAATAATATGATAAGAACTGGTTTGAAATTACCTGAAATAAAGTCACTAGATGTGGCCACTTTTTTTCAACTCGGATATAAGCAAATATATAAATTCCCAACCATTATCGCTATGCAGGTTATGGGGCACACCAACAACTGTGAAAAAATATAATTAATCAAGTCACCTCTGAAGCACATTTTGACGTGAGAGCTCTAATGTTACACACTTTTGTTCTAAAGCTTAGTGATTTTATAGAAATTCATAGTTTCTATCGGGGTTTGATTGGAAATCCATTAAATCAGCATGTTCTCTATTGTTTAACTCTTTGGATAAAATGGGTTTCAATACTAATACCTACTCCTAACTTTTTTTCATATTTCAAATTTTATGAAGTGAAAGAAATAGGAATCACGAGTAATATTTGCGTAGCCATGGATTTTTTAAAATTTTCATCATCATTCTCCTTTAATTTACTTTTTACCTTTCAGAACCTCTAATGCCAATAATGATGTACATTTTTAAATTAAAGTAGTCTATAATTGCTGTTAGGTAGTATTTGGTTGGAGATTTGTATAAAATTTCATCCAAATTGAATCAAAATTTAGCTCTTATTTGAATTTGGTCAGCTATTTAAAAACAAAATGCCAGGAACTCATGGTTGATGAGTATTCATGTTTCTGGCTACTGTAAGTGTCCTATAATATTTTCAATTAATGAAAATGTAGAACCAAACAGTCGCTAGGGAGGTACATGTTAACATACAATTAAAGCAAAAGAGAATATAAATGAATTAGAATAAAGGACAAAGTATATGATCATTCTTTGAAAGGTAGGTTTATCTTTTTTATTGTATGCATTTATAACAAAATAATGTAGACTGTATATAACGATCAATAAAATTGAGAATTGAAGCGGTGAATGTGTCAAAGAAACTACAACCCGACAAAAGAGCAGAAAACAGCCCAACGCTACGTACCAATGGGTCTTCAACACAGCGATAAAATCTCGCAACCGGAGGCTGGCTTCAGCATATCTTTATAGACCAATGAAAGTATAATATCTTCTTATTGCATCATAATTTGGAACTAAATACTATTTTTAATTGATCAACACCTGTATTGTTCTATATGACAAGGTAAGTGCTCCAAAAATCACTCCACTTCACTTGGGTACCTAGACTACATGTATCTTGTAATATAACCGGCTAAACATTAATTGTATTTACTATCAATAACAGGATTTCTTAGTTTTCTTAGAGACATTACTAAAAATTACTCGAAACATTACTCAGAATTACTAGAAACATTACTTGGAGTTACTTAACACTTTACTTCAACAAAAACTTCACTTGAAACTACTAAAGTTATTACTAAGAATTACTAAAAATATTACTTAGAATTAATCTAAATACTTCTTAGAATTACTAAACATAACTTGGAATAAGTAAAAACATAACTTGGAATTACTAAAAATATTACTAAGAAATTACTTAAAACATAAGTTGGAATACATGTAGCTTATATTGATTACTTAAATTACTTAGATTGATTACTTAGATTTTTATGTATGACTAAGTAACGAATTATTAGTATTTATTTTAACTAAATTTTTCTAAGAATTATTACCCATGATCAATCCTTTCGACAAATTCAAATACTTAATTTCAGTTATTTAATTACTTGTTTTATGTAATTCAAAGTAACTTATTTTTTAGAGTGTAGTACAACTTCTTGTTTGGTACAACAAAAAGACTTGACAGATACTGTTACAAACATTGTTAAAGAATTATTATCAACTTTCGAAAAGAATTTGTCAGAAAAAATTGAGGCAAAAGTAAGGGAGACAACTGGAAAGATAAAAGATCAGGTGGATTCTCTGATGATAGACAATGAAAACCTAAGAGAACGTATGAAGACAAAAGATAAAACAATTGAAACTTTGGAGGAACAAGTAAGTGATAACAACAAAAGAGCTATTGAAGCTATAAAACTAGGAAATTATAATGAACAGTATAGTATAAAGCGAAATATCAGAATACTAAATTACCCAGAAAGCCCTAATGAAGTATTGAGAGATGAGTTTGTGAATATTGCAAAAAAAGAGTTGAAGGTAGATATAAAACCTGATGATGTACAGGAAATACACAGAATTCCAGGGAAAGAGGGACACACAAAACCTGTCATCGTTAAAGTGCGCAATACTGACCTGAAGATCAAAATTATGAGACAAAGAGGAGGACTCAAAAATGACATCAGGTTCCATGATGATATCACACAGCGTAATCTAGAACTTATGGGAAGATTAAAAAATAGTGAACAATTTGAAAATGTCTGGTTTTTTAATTGTAATGTCTATGCCAAGCAACAGAATGGAAGTACGATTATAGTTGACTTATTTGACGATATTGAACAAAAGCTGAAAGACAAAAACAAAATAGGTCATTAGACATTCATTTCATGATTGAACTAATAGTGTTTCATCACCGTGAAAAAATATGATAAAACCAAGCTGGGCTTTGCATGATTATCATGATTTGCCGGTATATGTATATTTAAGGTTTGTTTGTAGCTTAATTTGTTTTTTTGTGTGTTTTTATTTACTTATTTACTATACCATTGTTTCTGTGAAACCCTTCTTACTCCACAGATAATTGTTATATTTATTAAAGGGAGATTACGGAAGCCAAGAAGGATCATTCATAATTCATAATTCAAAATACAAAATTCAAAATTTTAAATTCAAAATTCAGAACTCGCAAATCAAGAAAGATAATCCATTTGTTGTAGGCCTAGGCCCTTTTAGGTTATATAGATTTTCAACTGCTTCTGTTCTGATACATCATAAGATTTCAAATATTCGGCTGTGAGCGTTTTCTAATTTAATTACATACAAGAAAAGAATTTCGGACACATGAAATTAATAATGTATTGTTTTAAATTTTTTTTCTCAAGTTAAAAAATTAGTACTGACAAAAACCGACAATGTGACTGAGAATAAGAATGATTAAAAAATAAGGAGATATGGTATGATTGCCGACGAGAACACTATCAACCAAAATCTGACGCTAACACCCAATATAATATATTGACAAATATTGTCTAATAAATCACACAGGCATCAAAATTGTATAATCTGAGAGGGGATTTGTTATTTCCTGACATCTCATTCAAAAGGACATGTAGAAAATTTCATTTTGAAGTGCCATGTCTTTCAACATTGCTTTTAAGTGCAATTTGCATTTCTAAAGGTTGCATTGTATACTACAATGTACTATGGGGATAACGAAACGAGATATTTCATAACAAGTACACAACCAAGGGATTTAGCGAAGAAAAGTATTAACGTGTGTTCCCTTCCAAAACAATTGTACATTATCTCAACAGGATGTAAGACTATAAGTGTATATATATTTAATAATTTAAAATTATACAATGTCAATGTTCATTTGTAAGAACGGAAAATAAACATTTCAAAAAAATCTTTCTATAATGTCTCATTGTAAACTTTTTAAGAATTGCGTAACATTTATTCAAATGATCAATAAGGTTAACATTGATCATGTTTAAATAAACAGGTTTTGATTGTGATTTTTCATATGATATAGGATTTTTGCTACTTGATTGACACTCTTTTGTCTCATTTGTTACTATTAGATTATCACTGTTGGCCTTTAATAATAATAAAAAAGGCATTTTGGTACAACAAGTCCAAAGCTTATGAAAAGCAAGTTTTTTTTCAGTACTTTACCGATGTGCAAATACCATAAAATGATTAGGAAAAAAATGTGATAATTTGAACAAAAATCTGGCCGTTGGTTTTCTCGTTTCAATTTAATACCTATCCACCTTAAAGCGTGTATGTTCAGTTTTATGTATATAGTTATCGAAATCAAACCAATGTAAGTACTTATTTCGGAAAAGATATATTGAATAATGACATTTTTGTTTTCGATACCGACTTTATCAGCAAGAATATCAAAAGAGCCTGCAAGTGTAAGCTCACATTCGAGGTGATGAAGTCAGTACACAAAACATAAAATGTCATTGTTCTTTCTAAAGGAGATTTTATCTTAACGATATGTTTTCGTTTGTGAATATCAATATAAAGTAAAAAAAAAACAAAGTCAAACTATCGTAAACATGTACGCGTAGAAAACGTTGTGATAGTTGTTTGTTTGCATGAATGAAGTCACGTCCATTTCATTGATAGTTGGATTTGAGAATTTTCTGCACAATTACGTGACTTGATTGTATTATAATTTAAGAAGAAAATCACATTCTGCGTGCTGGCGTCCCTGTTTATGACACTGACGGTGCACGCAATCGTCCGGGCAATGTTCATATGACCCTTCTGAAGGTATTCATTGCAAGATATCTCATAATTACCTGTATGGTTATCTTGCTCTTGATTTATTAACATTGTAGACAATAGTTTACTGAGTAGTACACTTGTTTTTCCGTTGGTAGTAAATCCATCTATCCTCAAACGTTCTCTACATATTTCAAAAATATTACACAAATTTTACTGATGTTTATACATCGGTCTATGTGTCAATCTATTACATACCATATAGAACTTTTTTACCATAATTTTAAGGTAATCGTGATATTCGTGGACAATAATTTTGCCTTTTTTGTAACAGATCTAAAAACAAAAAGCTCTTGCACGTTTGAACTCGTAATAGCATAGCATAGCATAGCTAAATAGATATCTCCTAACTAGTTTGAGTACCGCGTGAAAAATAAAGAGGGCTACGTTCCTTGCATGGACACAATCTCCAGCACCACTTGTAACTGACAATCAGAACCCAACTCATTAACATATATTTCCTGTGTCGGTCAATATTTTTTCCTTTTAGTATTCATTCTTAATCATGGTATCTATATATGATTAGTTCATTTTCTGAACTCGTAATCATATCAAGTTAATTATCTTGATATAACGTGTGTGCTGCTATGGAAAAGTCACAACGTTATTTAACCTGCTTATATAAATTCATGACACTGCATATGACCATACTAGGCAAATGTAAAATGTAATATAAGTTGCAATAACTTATTTCTCATCCACTTTTGATAAATATATGTTTTAAACTACATCTAACAGGGAACTGTGACAATTATATTTCAACCCAACAACTATATAGTTTGTTGTTGTTTTACAAAGTGATCAGAATTAAAAACTATTAGTTTTTCTAGACTGAAGGATGAATATACACAACAGTACTTAATGAAAGTTAAAATCTCACAAGTCGACAAGAAAGACAGGTCAATATAAAAACAAATTGAGGGAATCAGACGTGCCCTATTAGGGAAACAAAATACATCATTCGATAAGATAAGGGTCTTCTCTTTTTAATACTTATCCTGCCAAGGATATCCACACTCGATCAGTATGTAACCATCGGGAAAAGAAAATTATACAACAGCTCAATATTAACCGGCATTCGTGCTTCGCAATAATAAAACTTCATGAAACAAGGTAAATATATGTCAATAAAAAATCAAATAGAAAAAAGTTTCAATAGATAATAAATTTAACTGGTTTGCATATAATAAACTACCAGATTTAACTGTGTTTATATATTTCTCAATGAGTAATAAATTCAGTTTAAATATATTCAGTTTTTAGTACGGGATTGTTATATTGCTTTAAAGTTGATTTTTGGGGTCATTCTGCTATAAGGAAGTCTGTAGATGACCTCGATAGAAGACTAAATACTGTGAGTACACATTTCTGAATTAGAAATAATATAGAAATGTATTTAAAAGAATCAATTATCTTATTGGAAAAAAAACCATTTTGATATTGAACAGTCTGGGGTTTACAGAATAGAGAACAATAGCATAAAAGCGTACTGAGTAAAAAATAAAATGAAGAGAATAACGGAGTCATGGGTAAAAAAAATAAATTGGAAAATGAAAGGATCAGTTTATAGATGATGAGCACGAATGAATCATCTAACTATCTATAGTTCTAACAATTAAAAATATTATTACTAGTATAACAATTTAACAGAAAATGCCTATCTTTTAATATAAAGAACATGCTACTACAATTTAAAGAATATAGAAATAAATGACCCCATCCATACCCTCATTTATCTAAAACAAATTGAAGTGAAGAACTAGGAAGTGGAATTGAAATATAAAATAGAAACTTGGAAAATACATCTCAAGGTAAATTAGCAGAGAGTGGCAAATTCAAAAAGTTGGGTTTTTTTTTCATACATTTCCAACCAACTATATAAGACGATGTGGTAAAATTTTCAGTGATACAACATGAAGATGTATACCTAATAGTCTATATAAATTGTAACAGCTTACTTATATCAAATGTCTGCCACTGCATAAGAAATTAACATGTCGACCTAGTTGTAAATGAAATGGTAGAGCAAAAAAACAGATGATTCTGAGAAATAAATGTGAATACACCATGATGCGTGTTTTTCAATAATTGTATGCAACAAATATTCCTTAAAACAACGAAAAATTACAACACAAACAGCCGCATTCCAACCACCATCACCATAAATAAATAAAAATCAATAAAAATATATTGAATAAACACAAATACACACACATGATGATATACGCTTCAAATGCATCAACTTTTTTATTAATTGAAACTTTCTGTATAACTGTTTTTGCGATTTCAATTTGAAATGTTGCTGAATTAAATCACATTAAATTGAAAGATTTTTTTTATTGCTATATATTTAGTAAAAATGCAAACCACAACAGACAACACTGAGTCAACCGCTGTGATAATACAACCAGCAGGAAATACATCATCTCAACACATATCATATGTGAAAACATTTCAGATATAGGGTAGTCTACAGATTTTGCTCGGCGGAATATTAGTAATCTTGAGTATAGTTGATGTAACAGCGTCGGGATCCTTTTTTGTTTTTATCAAATTTGTGGTACCACTTTGTATATGTTCTTGAAGGGTAAATGTGCTTTTATTTGTTACAGATTTTAAATTTTAGAAACATTTTTTACAGTGTAGTTTCCTTGGTTTTCCTTTGCATTTAATTTTGACTGAATGTTTCCTTTATCGAGAAAGTGTATACTGTATACTCTATCATCTATGTCATATAAAATACAAAAACTGTTGTGTTGTCGTCTTTATAAATTCAGCTTTTTTCCTTTTGCATTTACTTGTATGTTTGTTTGAATTGTTTTAGTCTTTATATGTGCGATGTATGTTTACACAGTTGCTGCATCCAAATGATTTTCGGTTTGACTTAGTGCGTCTGTTTTTTTTAGCACTATCAATTTTGTCTATTTACCTGAATTATAAAAAAAAAAAACTGTCATACATTTGGAAGGTTTCAACACACAATTTACCTTCGACAATGTCTACACCAAATCAAGAAAAAGACCATATGGTATATTTGTTGGTAAAGTCTGACCTTTGATCGTTTTACTTAAATGGACTTCCTCCTTTTTGAATTCACCTTTGTATTTGTGTCTAAAACTGGATCTATGATATGTGGAAATTATTCTTAGCCTACTAGTACTCACCAATACTCCATCCTGCTCACTGTACTTCGAGCATGTCGTACAGTCAGGTACTAAGTGAAGCGAAAAGGTTCCAACAGAGAAACAACTGAAAACGACTCTGTCAACTTGAAACAAAATAAAGAGAAGGGGCTATAAAAACAAACATTATCGAAAGCGGAAATTTTCGCTAGGATCAAGCTGCTAAACACATTTTAAAAAATAAAAATACACCATTTGTTCTAATTTACAACCCATCTCTAGAAATGGCTTATGTGTCATTCATGAGCATTGGCAAACTCTTGACAAGACTTCCAAACTTTCTAAGATTTTTCTTGAGTCAACTTTATAGTTTTTAGGCACCACAAATTGTCTGCTCCATTTTGCGAAAATTACTTGTGAAGAATTTCGTTTTTGTGAAGAAAAACGTTGCAAATGCTGCCGACATATACATCACTTATCAACTGAAAATAACCAGGATATTTTTCCATATAAATTTCAAAAGTGAATATGTTATTGACATTATTGATGGTTTGGTTTGTACAATACGTATAGATTATAACATGCCCTTTTCCATATTGGCCCTGGTATCATCCCGAGACTCCCATATCGGCCTCGAGGCTTTAGCCGAGGGCCGATACGGGTCGAGAGATGATACCCGGGCCAATATGGAAAAGACATGTTGTAATCTTTTTATCACATGTTTAAGTGCTGCAGAAAAGAGAAAAAAAGTCAATTATAACAATTTAATGATACATAAAAGGTAAAATCTTAAGCAATTTATCACAAACGTGTCGTTAAGGATGCAATGACGTCACGTCATTTGGAACAGGGCACAATATCAATATCTCTTTTTTGCCCCGGGCAATTTTGAGGTTATTGCATATGCAAAACCTAAGGTATTCATAAAAAATATGTGATAAAAAATATTTGTAAATTAAACCAACCTTTTTCACAAACGCCTCATGGTCATAGAACATGTAGAAGTGATATATGTATATATTAAAATGTATATTTACGCAGCAACGATTATAGAATATTGAAGTTTGTTTTGTTTGATGATGTCCAACATTTGGTTTAAATCAAAAGTCAAGTACGTACTTGTATTACAGGTCTATTTTACACAAACAACTAGTGTGGTGTTGATAAAATTATTAAAATCGACGCGTTCTATTTGTTAAACAGAAATATTTACCACCACGATCTAATAACATCATCTTCGTAAATTACAATCATCTGCGCGGACTCGTCTATCTCCATAAATTTGCTGGTTACTCCTTTTTAAAGACTTATATATTTATAAGTAATATACATGATATATACAACAATCTGCCCAGAGTCTCGAAAGACCATATTTGATCTCAACCAGAAAGGTCGCACATATTTTAGTTGACAAGACTCAACATAAGCTCGACCAGTTACAACTCATTCTTGGAATTTAAATTTAGTCTCGACTGGTATTGACTCTGTCTGAATCATCCAATCTATCTAAGGATTTAATTTTTAAAAACTCGAATTTTCAGTGTTGACCCTATTCATATAGATACCCTTTTAAATCTTTACTTTTAACAGGAAATAAATAACTTTAAAAATCAACTGGATTTTGTAAGATCAAATTAAGATAGATGTAAAATTTTATCAAAGTCCAAGCAATTTGAAAAATTATACATACTTTTGAACGTGATTATCGGAATTTAGTCAAAACTGTAAATTCTAGCTTTGTTTTTTTTACCTACTAAATACATTCTTATTTGACAGAATGCAACATAACTACCGTATAACCTGGAAACATTTAAGATCAATTTATAAATGATATAATAATATTTGATATATTAACTATACTAGTTTGTCATAACTGGATACCTACCAATGTTTTATGTCAGAGAAAACTCAGTCAAGCTTGAAATGCAAGGTAAAGATAACTGGATAAACTGATGTAAATGTGTATGTAAAATATTTCCTGAACGCAGTCCAAGCCAGTAGCTATAACGATAAAACATTAGTTTTGAAGAAAATCAAACATCTCAATGTACATGATGTAATTGATGAAAACAGAAGGCAACCTATTTACTTTCAAAATGTTCTATCTACGAAAAACATGTAGTGTTGACTTTTTTAAGTTCAAAATTACATTTCGCACAACCAAATCGTAAATGAGAATTATGAAATTATTATTAATAATATATGTTTAAACTGAGAATCGATATCATCGACGTGAATGTGAGAAATTACAAGTCTTAAAAAATGAAAATTGGAACTGAGAATTGTCAAGTTGGACCTGATAATGATAAAAATCAAAATAGAACAGACAATTCTCAAGTTTGAAGTTAAAAATGTCACATTGTAAGTATGAACTGTCAAAATCCTTATAAGGAATTGATGAAAAAAATCGAATGTCGTAGGAAGGCAATTGTTGATAGGTGTTTTTTTTTCAAGAACTATGCAATCACATTTAACACAAATGATTATGCACTAGTGACTGTTTGGGGTGATTAATTAGTATATTTCAGTATAGAAATATGTTAATGCTTCCCGCTTATTATCATCTTTTACAATTGTTTACTTAATGAATGGCTATTATTTATTTTGAATGTATTGAACCATAAAATTAATTTTTGACTCTTTACATTGAATAATCCGCGAAGCGGATTATGTAAAATGTGAAGAGTCAAAAATTCATTTTATGGTTCAATAAATTCAAAATAAATTATTGCCATTTATTATAAATAAATTTCTATCAAAAATAAAGCTCAAAGAACGTTTTATATCATTTATATTACCAATAACAACGTACATACATGTTGGCGTATGAATACACACCGTCAGAGTGGGCGTGTCGTCATAAAAATTGATAACATTGAAAATAAAACTAATAATTTTAACCAATCAGAAGACAGTAAATACACCAAATTTATTTATACTTTAATAAATTAATCTTTCTTACAGTGCGAGAACTTGTAGAAGAAAATGAAAATAAAAAAACTATTAACCATATAAATAAAAATCAGATATCTTTCTTACTATAGAAAATTGGGTTTATGGTGTGTAGTGTTATGGGCGTAGTAATTTGTGTTTCTGTTATAGCTTATTTTTCACTTGGATCTTTAGTAAGTACCAATATACTATTTAGTTGAATTTTTATTATAAAATTCAATACTTTGCATTGTGTATATTTTTTTTATAAACACAATGCATTATATCAGATAATTTCAAAAAATCCCCTCCCCTCCAAAGAAACTAGTTTCCGATAATTTTGAAGAACTTTCAAGTATTTTTTTTTAGTAGGAACGTAAATAACCCCTGAAACTACATGATATATCTTTTCCGCTAAGTTGGAATTCCTAGTTTTCAATGCTAGTTTTGTCGAGACTAACTATTGCGCTGATCGTATGTTGTAAGTGTTCCTTTTCAGTATGCGTCTGTTCTTTATAAGCTGGACATGTAACACTTCAGTTTCATTTAGCGTAACATCCATTCATTCGCTAGATGAAAACGAGAAGATCTAAATTGAATCATCGCCAGATTTTTGTACGCAAAGCATTGATAAAAATTCTAACTAGATGCATTGCAAATAAAACGCTTAAAAATTATAAGCAATTCTAAAATACCTTATTAAGGGCATCCGATACAGTTTCTCGATAAAATGTCATTTTCTTAATTTTTAAATATGTTGTAGGCCTTGGCGAGTTATAAAATAAAACACAAAATAAAACGTAGGTCACCGTGCTCGTTTTCGAGAAAATTGAGGCTGAAAATTGGGGATTTGTGCAATTTTGCAAAAAAGTTAAACAATGTTATAAAATTTTTGGAGCAAATATTCTTTGTCGTAAAATATTAAGATCGGGTTCAATTTGAAGCTGTGATAAGTGACAATAAGGAAACAAATAAATCCCTACACGAATGACTATACAATTTTTCAAGCTTTGCCTGACATTGCGAACCAGATGCTCAAAGTGGGATTTTTTTAATTCAAAAAATATAGAAATAAAGTGTTTCTGAAAATGTCATTTTTATCATTTTTCTGCATGAACTGCATTTTGTCATGCTTTCTCCAAATCAAAAATAAAATATATATGTCACCGTGCTGGATTCTATGATAAACGCGATTTATCCTAAAAATTGCGTTCCCCCTTTGTAACCTCAACGTTAGCGCTAAAAGTGCACGACGTCGCTGGCAGACTTTTTCGACGCAATCGTTGCAAATTACCGGCGACATTTTTCAGATGTATCAATATTGCTTGTAAAGAGCTAACTAAAAATTGGTAATATTGTTTTCGGGAATAAAATCATGTGAATCATAAATACATCTCTTTGTTTGTGGTCTAAGTGAGAAACATCCCAAGAAAAGTGATTACGGACTGTTGATAATTGTTACGGCTTTTTAAATTAAAGACTCGGCAATTTAAAACTTGACACACAGGTTACATGAACTGTACACACTCGTGCATTAATTTATAGCATATGTTGACCTCTAGATGTTGTTTTTTTTTTGTTTTTTTGTTTTGTTTTGGTTGGTTGGCTTCTATTTCATTACAATACTCCTTTAAATCCTTCTATTCACGTTTTAATCACTTTTTAGAATTTCACGTTTATTCATAAAATTAAACTTTTATTCTGGTCAATGATTACAATTGAATAAAATTGGGAGGCTCCTAAATATTTTTAAGTTCACAGTTTTTATAGTTGACTATGCGGTATGGGCATTGCTCATTGTTGAAGACCGTACGATGACCTATAGTTGTTAATTTCTGTGGCATGTTTGTCTCCTGTTGAAAGTTGTCTCATAGGAAATTATACCATATCTTCTTTTTTATGTTGTCAGAAAACAAAAACAAAATCTTATCAAGGAATATGCTAAAGGATGCTTTTGTCCAGAGAGAGAAACTATATATAGTTAGATCATATTTTGAAATTTTTGGATTTCGTAAAAACGATTGAATTAATAGCGAGAGGACATATTCCCTATGCGTAATTTCATTGGTAAATAACTATATATATTTTCACCAAAGCGCGACGCATTGCGGGGTACATAAAATATCGCACGTTCATTCCTCTGTCTGTCCTTTCGGTCCTTATGATTAATTAGATTTTTCAAGTGTACAATTCTTGCCAAATTTCTATAAAACTGATATCGTATGGACACATTCGAAAATCATTGCATATCAACTATTCTTTAAAAGAGTTATGCCATTTGGAAATGTTAATTATATTGGAAATTTCATTGTATTTGCTGTCATTCCATCATTTCTCTTAATATATTTGTAAAATTAAAAAAAAAAAAAACCAGCTGCGCTATGAGCGCATGAAACGCCCGTCGTCTTATGAAAAAACCCCATAATACATGTTTTTGAAATAACACGGGGCTTGTACAGGAAGTCATGCTAAGTATTAAATATCCTGACTCATTTGTTATTCTTGCTCAAAAGGAAGTTGATAATTATACATTTGTATACATTTGTATACCATAAAACGTTCCGTCAAAATTTGTACGGGCGTATAAAAATATTGTTGGCTATTGCCTTTTGAATTTTCCGCGGAGTTCAGTATTTTTTGTCGTTTTACTTTTTGTTAGATAAAATAAGTGTTACGTGGATGTAATAAGAACTTTATTAAAGTTGTATCATTGTTGATATTAGCGGAATGCCATAATTTATCATACATAAACAAATTGTTCAGTTAGGAAGTTTACTTCTTCTTGTACCTAAATTTTCGGTATTAGTTTTAAAATATCATTGTTGGTTTTCTGTGCTGTAAAAAAATGCCAGAAAATCGGAGCCGGACTAAATTGTGGATGATGAATGATAATAAATAAAGGCAACAGTAGTATACCGCTGTTCAAACTCATAAATCCATGGACAAAAAACAAAATCGGGGTAACAAACTAAAACTGAGGGAAACGCATAAATATAAGAGGAGAACAACGACACAACACTACAATGTAACTAACACACACAGAAACGGACCAAGCATCAGACAAAATCCCACGAGAATAACAAATATAACATCAAAACCAAATACATGAATTTGGGATAGACAAGTACCGTGACACGTCTTATCGCAATGTCAATTTACACTAAAAAATAAGAGAAAACAAACGACGCAACGTTAAATTGTAACACACACAGAAACGAACTATAATATAACAATGGGCATATTCCTGACTTGGTACAGGACATTTTTAAAGGAAAAAATGGTGGGTTGAAACTGGTTTTGTGGCATGCCAAACCTCGCACTTTAATGGCAATGTTAAATATAACATAGAAATGACAACATAATATTACAGGACTATAATACAAATAAATAGGAAAACGTATTAGACAAAGAAACACATGATTAATGAATAACAAAAAGCATCAGGTTTAAAATTTGATACGCCAAAAACGCGCCTCGTCCACACAAGACTCACCAGTGACATCCAGATATAAAAGATCGAAAGCGAAAAAAAGTACAAAGTTGTACAGCACTGAAGATCAAAAGTTGAAAAAGGTAGTGTCAAATACGGCTAAGTTTTTATGCTTGGGATAAAAACATCCTTATTATTTAGAACAATTAATGCTATTGCAAACAGTAAATTTTATCAAATGAATATAACAGATATACATAATGAAACTGAAGTATTAACTCATTACAAAAAACAAACACGAATACATAATGAATGACCAACACAGAATAGACACACCCGATTCAGTCCAGGCCTCAACGCAGTAAATTATGAAAATGACGTCACATACAATGGTGAAAAGGCATTAAAAATTACGTCACATACGATGGTGAAAGGCATTAAAAATTACGTCACATTTGAACATATGAAAAACTATATCTCAAAAGTAAGATAGAATTAGGATTGATTAAAGATTAAAATAGAACTAAATACTGATATTGCATTTAAAATAAAAATGTCCTATGCTTGAACAGAATATCTTTTTCCATCAATTTGGGAATCAGAATATGTTTTCAAGACAAATACTACTAGTTTGTCCAAATAATTATGACAGTAAGGAAGGGTAGGCCTATATTAATTTTTTGTTTTGACTGCCCGCCTTCCTGTAACGCATGAAAGAAAAAAAATATAATAGCCTTTCAAGACGTTTTGACTAGTAAAATACCATACCTCCTCCAACCTTTTGAAGTGCAATGATCGTTCCATGAATATTTTCCATCTGAATTTATTATTTCATCTTAGACAGAAACTATATCATATGTAGGACATACGTCCTGGACATTCATGAAATATTTGCCACTGGACGTTAAGCAAACAACATTCAATCAAGTTATTGGACATAGTCTTGGTATAAAGCTGGAATTTAAGATAGCGCCTTCCTCATATTAAAATGATAATTGACATGCATTATATTAGTAACATCAAAGGGGTCAGTCATCTTAAGATTGCTAACTATACGATATTTAAATTTGTTGAAGATCTCACAGAAACAGTAATGTGTTTTATTTCTTATGATTTTATTAAACTGTTATCCTTTTAGAATCAAATGCACTAATATAATGGTGTAGACAGTTGGAAAGCAAGTCCTTGGAAACGTCCGTTGTCGTCAAGCTTTATCAGCAACAATAGCAGGGGGAATTAATTAGGTGGCGCTACAGTCGTCCGTAACGTCAAAAAGTCCGCCAAATCAATCGCCTAAAAGATTGACGTTTAAAGTATTTTTTGCAACTTGTCATGCTTTTATTACAATTAAATTTTAAAATTTGTAGGTTTTGTGACCAATATAATTTCTTTACGACATACAAACATTACAAAAAATAGCTTGTTATTGCTATTCCTTTATCCTGTCAGTTCTAAAAAAAAAATAGCCATCTTTTTTGTTTGCCAAAAAAATCGATTTTTCCTAATTTGACGTTTGCGTATCCAAATACAGAAAAGAACGGTAACCGTTATAATCTTAAATGAAACCGGGAAACCTATTTCAAATTTATACACTGTTTTGAAGCGATCATTTTTTACTTTTATACATCAATTTTAGTGACCACCAGCCATGTCAATTTTTATCTGGTTTTATCTACGTTTCTACTTCAAAACAGTAAAGCTTAGCTTCTTTTCATTGTACCTGTTTCAAAGTGCTCTAAAATACTGATTTTATTAAAGACATGAATGAAATTTTGATTAAAAGTTGTGGATTTTCACAATTCCATACGATACTTGTATTTTAAAGTAACTAAAACCCCTTTTCATCCCCTACACAAATTGACGGTGACATTGTTTTCTTTTTTCAACATACGTCATGTAACGTTTATAACAAAATATGTGTCAGGGTCATGTGCATAGTAAAAATTTACACATTGGAAAAGTGAAACAACAAACAAAGATCTTCTTTATTGCGTTTAAAGCTTAACGTCTTGGAAAATTCTGACAGATCTGACAAACTATTGATAGCCTACTGTATGGATGGACAAAAGCACAAAAATAGCAATAGAAAATGCATTGCAAAGAAAATTCTGTAGGAAAAAAACATATGAAAAAAGAAAATAAAGGTCAGTTAATAAAATCTTGCTTATATTATTATCTCTTTACTTAGTAAGCTATATTTCCATTCTCAATTTTATAGTAATAAGAGCAAAAACTAGCTTATCTGAATCAAGCCAAGTCAGCCAAACAAGAAGTTTATTCCTGGAGATGTGTTCTTACAAAATTGAATTTATTCAAATGGCAAATTCTTGTCAAATTTAAGCATCTTTGATCATTATTGAAGTAAAATGCACAAAATTTGTCCCACCAGTTTCATTTCATTTCCTATTACTAGTATTCAGGTAAAGTATATATACAATACTTTGTTTATAAATATTTATCCTGCGATTGGGTGTCCTACTATACAGATACAGCCCTACAGATATCGCTATGCTGTATCTGTATACTATACAGATATCGCTTTAAAGCTCCGCCCACTGCCGGGCTGAGTATTGTTTGAACCTGTGTGACCTCAGAGTTGCATTCCAATGACGATGACAATTGTCGATTTCAAAACTTGAATGTGTATGATTGTGTTACAAAATCAACCATGTCAATTTCAGCATGCATGTTTTAATAGTGAATGTCAAGTCTGAAGCGTAGAACAACTCGTACACTTCTGTTTCAAATTTGACAATGTTTTGTTATTTGTTTTTACTGTTGAAATTAGTTGTTATGTTAAAGTAGATAATTATTCACCTTGAGCGATGTATTATTGTTGACCATTCGAGATTCTTTTTTTGCGAACCCGTCGTAAGCGTAATGTGTGATTTTGATATTACTACGCGGGCCTCAAGGGATTACAAATCGAAAATAAATGCTAAATATGTTAGTTTTTGTGTCTTTCAAAACACAAACAATATACAGAATTAATTGCAGGATAAAGACAATAACTGTTTAGTGTCTATAAATATCAGCTGTATTTGTACTCGGCTCGAAACAGGTGTAGTAGCTCGCTAAAAGCTCGCATACACCTTGTTTCCTAGCCTCGTACAAATACAGCTGATATTTAAAGACACTAAACAGTTATTGTCTATGTAATTATTTAAAGAAGCTGATACAGCAACCTGTTCAAGAGAAGAAGCCCCATTTTTCCCAAAACGTTTACTTTCATAATCTATAAAATACCCTAAGAAATAAAACAAAGGGCTACTGTGCAAGCTAATCTAATAGTCTAATTTTACATTAATAATGATTCTGAAATTCAAAATTGTGTCACTTTCACTTATAATTTAAAGCATATATTTTTTTACAGAATTTCTGTCAATATTTTTGGTATAAAACTTATAAATCCCTTTTTTGTATTTTACTGTTCAACTAAGAAACATAGGCTTGAGTTTAAAGGCTCTCTTAATTTGAAAAAAATTGTTGAGACTCACACTTTATAGAATATAAAATATATATGATCAGTACTATTTATTTAATAATTATATCAATTTTCAGAAAGATTATTGAAATTGTATAAACTATGTTTTATTGCATTAAATATAATCAGAAGTGTTTAAAAAAATTCTGCATGTAGTATATATATTTCATCTGCCAGATCTAATTTCTTTCAATATAGCTAGGTTTTTAATTTTACATGAAGGTGTCATTTTCCACATTTCTGAATTGTTTTTTTTTTTTTTACTGCAGTAATATTTTGTCTTTTAATATTTATCCAGGTGTGTTGATAAGTCGTTATCCTAAGGCTATTTTTTTCTTATTTTTTCTGTAGACTTAGCTTTCATTTTTTTATTACCATGCATTGTCAAGCTTGGTAACTCATAATTATTTGTCAGTAACTAAATGTACGATGCTGTCCCATACTGAACCTTCTGACCTTGTTTGTTTACATTTAAATTTCAATGGCGTCAAAATCACGTGATGACAATTCGTTCTACCCAATCAAATTGCTCTACTGTCAATTAGGGGATTTTTCAGTCTACGGCAATTACGTTATTTCTTTGTGGGATATTGCTTCAAAATAGTTTGCAATAATTTTGGGTTTTATACAGCAGGAAAACTATTTTTTTGCCATCCCTTTTAACATCAATGGAATTCTGTATGAATATTTACCTACAGTCATGATGGTCAGAATATCGATCTTTTTATAATGAATAAAAAGAAAATTGTATGAAAAATAAATGTAAATTGTTTTTTATTAACCTACTCTATATTCCTGTACAAAATTATGGCATGGGCATCGTTTTTTCAATTAGTTTTCCTTTCATTTTGGTTGGGCTTTTTCCGCGGGAAAATCGCAAAAGACGTAAGGAGCATGTCATTTTAAAATTCCTAAAAATACGATTTGCTTGACCTGTATTGCCTGCCACAAGATTGATGACACTGAATGGAATGTACACAAAGCAATGGAGGCCGGAAGTGGGATTTTGTGAAGTTCTAGAATGTTTTTAGACATTCGGAAGTCGGGATTGAAACGGGCATTAGAAAATTGACATTTTTTAGCAATAATTGAGAACAACAATGAAAACTTACCTTCAGAAATGTTTTTTTTATTCAAAAGTGCAGAAAAAACGTATTCTCCTCTGTTTTTCTACGCCGGAAGTAGCGTAGTGACGTCAGTGCGGAGTTTCCCCGTGTGTTAAGTTCAAACACAAATACCTAACGAACTGACAAGATGAACGATTTTAGACTACGGTAGGATACATTTAATTAGTCCTTCTCTGAAAAATAGGGGGAAGTATCTCTTCTTTATATTATCATAACATAGTTATAAATCGAGTTTCGTTTATTTTCTTTCTAATTTTTGTAAAGTAAACTCCTTTTTTAATTTTTATGCATTTTGCTGGGTTTTTATTTTTGACTGATATTAAGGGGAGATAACCACTTGCACAAATCGGCATAAAAACCACCGCTTCGGTTTGAAATCAATTTGACGTTTGCGTATCCAACATTCTAATGCAATTATTTTGTAACAGTTGTTCTGATTGGATAACAGCAAGCGTAAAATTCTCTATCTCCTTGTCTGTAACTAAGGAAGCCGACATTTTGAATTTCGGAATGTATTGACATGTTATTTCTACAATAAAAAAACAAAAAAACTCACTTGTTGCGCCTAAAAATCTTCTTTTTATCAAATTTTATTACATTCTGAAGCGGCACAGAAGCCAGAAAACGGCCGGTGTTTATGTTTGACGCCGGAAGCATACCTATGACGTCACCTAGTGTAGGGACCAAAGAACATAACATCTTTTCGCGGAATTTTCTTTAATGAACAT